>VWZU01009549.1:520401-606991 GCA_013397095.1 Sterrhoptilus dennistouni
ACCCCCACCCCCCCTGCCATTTGTTCTTCATATTTATGGAAACAAGCTTTAAAATAAGGATCAAACAGATTTAGTTTGAAAGTGAGAGGGTGATTAACATAAGGAGAGGATCTCTGGCAGATCGAGGGAGGTGACCCTTCCCCTCTCCTCAGTGTTGGTGAGACCACAGCTGTGCTCAGTTCTAGGCTCCCCAGCACAGAGGGTTACACAGGCATAATGGAGTGAGCCCAACAAAGGGACAAAGGGAGGGATTCAGAGCATCTACCATACGAGGAGTGGCTGAGAGAACTTGGACAATCTAGCTCAAGGGCATCTTAGTGTGTATAAACTCCAGAGGATGGCAGGGGACAAGGAACATAGATCCTGACTCTTCCCAGCTTTGCCCAGTGGCAGAATGAGAGGCAGTGGACACAAAATTAAATACAAGAAATTTCATTTAAACATAAGGAAATATACTGAGAACTGGCACAGGCTATGCAGAGAGGCTGCAGAGTCTGTATCCTTAGAGATATTCAAAAACCTGACTGGGTATGTCCTGGAGCAGGCTGCTCCAGCTGACACAGCCTTCAGCAGGAGGTGGGACTGGGGGATCTCCAGATATGCCTCCCAACCTCAGTTCTTCTGCAATGCTGTGATTCTCTAACAGGATGCCAGAATTATGATTTTAAATGTTAATTTCTAGCTTTAAAGACATTTACAATTCTGGGAGAGGGACCTAATCTGTTCCTTTTCAGGATCTTTGTTGGCAATGTTATGTTTTCCTTGAGCTCCAATCCTCCCTCTTAAGTAGGTAGAAGCTCTGTGACCAGCCATAGGCATAAACTGCAGGGCACATTAGACAATCATCTAGAACAGCTTCTCAAGTGAGATGTGAACATCCCTTTAAGGAAGCAAGGATGAAGCTGAAGCTCCAACACTGAGCTTGCAATGCCAGGTAGTTTCCAGTGTGTCTTGTATGTTTCTCTGTTTAAACAACCACACATGAAACTGAACCTAGAGGTGGAAAAGAAGGAAGATGTTAAGAATGCTAGAGATAAATTTGTTTGAAGTTTGTTTTAGAGATTTGCAGGAGGATTTTCATCAGCACTATTGACTTTTAAAGGTTTTGAATTTAATTTTCAAAAGTCTGATAAAATTAATTAGTAGCTGTATTTATTCCCCTTCATATTTTACCTACCTGCTGCCAACTGAGATTAAAAACCCACCTTCCTAATATAAAACAAAAATTTAAAAGCACTAATAAGCCCCATAGAACTACTGTCAAAAAAAAATCAGACTTGCCTCTTCTTTTTGACCATCTCACATCACAAACACTTTAAAATAGAAAGTGGTAGAAAACGTTTTGAGATGTTTAGGTTCTTCATAGTCCAATGCAAAGAGATCAATCTTGGAATCATAGAATCATAGCATGGCTTGGTTTGGAAGGGACCCTAAAGATCAACTTGTTCCAATCCCAGAGGCATGGACAGGGGTGCTATTCACTAGACCAGGTTGCTCAGGGCCCCATCCAGCCTGGCCTTGAACACTGACAGGAATGGGGCATCCACGACCTCTCTGGATAATCCATTCCAGTGCCTCACCACCCTCACAGTAAAGAATTTCTTCCTCATACCTAATCTACACATCTCCTCTTCTAGTTTAGAACTGTTCCTCTTCGTCCTATCGTTATCTGCCCAAGTTAAAGATCTCTGTCCCTCATTTTTTTAGGTCCCCCTTAAGTACTGGAAGGCTGCAATGAGATCTCCCTGGAGCCTTCTCTTCACCATTCTCTGTTCAGCCCGGAGAACAGAATATTCAAGTATTGTAATGAAACTGATCAAGTTATGAATAATTGGGGTACTTAATCTTGTATTAAGTATTTGATTCAAAAGAGGGGAGATTCTTTTAATTAAATAAGTATATAAACCTACAAAATCAGAAGAGTCTTCTGAGTTGAGATTGCTCTGTTTTCTTTGTACCTGTTCTGAAACACGCAAAGAAGTCTGATTTTGGAGAAATGATGAGAATTACTCTTCTGAAAAACTGTCTATAAGGGATGCAATCCAAGTGCAAGGATCAGCTGGAGAATACTGGCCACAGCAAAACAGATATTGCTGGGGAATTGTCTCTTGAATCCTTTATGCACTGAATTATTGCAGAGGAATATTTCTCCCTCAAGACACATGCTGAGTTATAATTTGCTCATAGACTTGAAATTACATTTGGAAAAAATATTTAAAAAGAGGGTAAGGATGGAAAATACTTTGGCTTTAGAAGTTCAATACTGAATGGACAGCTGTGATTATTATCTTATCTTAGCAATAAACAATTACTGTACACTAGAATTTATTAAGAAAAATATAAGTGCTTGTGGAATAAAAAGAAACTCAAATTTTCTTTTCTTTATTTAACATATTTTTTGTGATCTCAGCCATTTTTCCTCTTTATATTTGATCTCAAGTTCGAGTAACATGATTCAACTGATCTGTCCTAAGCACTTAAAGCATAAGGAATGCCTGTGTATTAGGATATGCTCTAGACTTGCTACAGGCACAAGAGCAATTTACTGTGGGATTGAGTGAAGTATCATGAAAAGAAATGATGCTATCTGGCAATCCCAGCCAGATTCTCTAGGAAGAAGCTCAGGTAGGCTGTTCTGCTCAGGCATCTGTAATCACTCTCCATGAAAGTCATAAGCTTTTTGGAAAAGAGGGGCATTTCTCAACATCTGCAGCATACTAACTATGCTGTTTGTGTCCAGTAAACAAATCATTTGAATAACAAATGGAATTGTTTCTAAATATAATGTTCCACAATGCTTACAGAGACGCCATCTGCTCTGTAAGGTAGAAAGCTGGAGCCTATAAAAACTTCCATGTATGCTTAATTTTACACCCTCATGCAGCCCCAAAGCCATTCAAGCACATTAAATTGAGCAGATCCGTAAACATTTGCAGAACTGCAGCTCCATAATTGATAGTTTTGCAGGCATTGTATTTTTCAAGGACCTGGAAAGTAGTTCCATGGCAGAAGGTGCCTTGAGGATCAACTGAAATAAGCTGTGGACAGCTCATCTCCACTTTTATTCTAGTACTTGGCTTAATTTGCCTGTCTCCAAAACCCACCCAGTTCACAGTAGAAGGATGGCACATTCCCAGCCCTCTGGCATCTGAGAGACATCTCACTCCTGCTTAGAGCTGGAAGTGAAAATAGAGTGTGAGGAATCCAAAAGGAAGTTGCTGAATGCGTGGCAGATGTTGTTACATTTGGCCTCGCAGTGCTCCATGTGGCAGGCACATGACTCACCATCTTCCCCAGAGGGGTTAATAGCGACAGCACTTCCAGGAGAGGGCTTTCTTTCAAAGGAGAGGGGAACAAATGTTATAAGGGAACTATTAACAGCAGGAACAATACAAAAAAAAATTAAAATAAGGGGAAGGGGTGCTCAGAAATAATGGTGTGTCAGCCGGGAAAATAGTCCATCAACAGTAAAGAATAAACCTAAAAAGAGGATGATGATTTCATGGGAAAGTGGACTGAAGAGACATCTTAAGACCACTCTGTGTACCTCCATCCCATTTCCCTGAGTTTGGCTGGCACCCACATCTCCTACGAAAAAATTCAGGGTGAGGAAGTGATATACACTGGTAGGAATCATAGATTTCTAGGCCATAATTCATAACAGGAACCATGCCTGAGCAGAGGTGCATTACTTGCATACTGAAAATTATTTATGTGTGTTTTACATAGCTTTTGGGCTTTAATTATTCACTTGATTATCAATAAAAAATAAGCAGTGAGCAGTACAAAATGTTAACATGTCTGAAAGGGACATGCAGCTATTTGTGTGAAACAAATGTGCACATGCATGGAGGCATTCTGTCCTGTCAGTACCAGGTATGAGGACAAATTCACAAGCAGGATTAGCACATTTCTTTTCTTTCTCTTCCTTTTCACCATCCTCTCCCCACCCTTTTCACAAACAAAACCTGCCAACCTGTTCATCAGCTCTGTGATGGCAGACAAATGTTTCAGCAAAACATGTGCCAAATACCCACGATACTGGCTGAAATTCAATATGATGAAATGAATTGATGCTGGCATCCCATTTGGTGCAATGCAATATCTGATCAATAGCAAGTAATTGGACATCATTTTCTGTAGGACAGAAACCTGGGGCATCTACATCACTCTGAGTTATGGATCATATTAATCACTGCCTAACTGTTTCATCAATGTAATTTCTTTTCATCAACATGCTGTGGCATTTAGAATGTTGGATATAAAACCTTGATACTATATTAAGTAGAAATTAAAAGCTGTGCAGCCCAATGGAATAGAACATCATTACCATGGGTGTGAACAGTGTTCTCACATCATAGCACAAATTGGCACCTTTAACAAGCAGAGTGAAGTGACAGGGAAAAAAATCAAATGGCAAGAACTCATCTGGACTGGGAGGGATATGCATTCATGTGAGCCTTACCTTCTTCCTCCTCTTAATTGCCATCAATGCAAGACCATCAGGGAGAGAAATACATATTTCTTTTAAGCTGTTGCTACTTCACAGGTGTTTTTAAGCTGTGGGATGCTGAGGACATATTAGCAGGGCAGGTCTAGCAGAGGAGGAGGTATAGTCTCTCCACCCCCCTTCATTGCATAGAAATATGCACACAGGTGTCACTGATCACTGGGATTCCTATTGCTTAATCTGTGCTCTTAACATTTTAGCTTTCTTCAAGCCTCTCTTTGTACCCCACCAGAGGTACCTTTGTGAGGATTGGTACCATCACCTTCTATCAGATGATTCAAATCACTTACTTTTCCATCCCAACCTAGCAGGCATCCATAGTCAGCATTTGGCAGTGAAAGAAAGCTTTTAGGCTAGTCAGTCAGAGAACTACTGCCACACCCAGAGAAGAGAGACCACGGGACAGTCCTGCTTGGGGTGACAAAAAGACTTTTTGAGGGGTACACTTCGGACACCTGCTGAGGCTACTAACTGCAGTCTGGCACTCTGCCACTGAGCCCAAACCTCATAGATATACTGCTGTTTGCAATAAAGTCATCACAGAAAACTGAAAGTAATTCTTCAGCCAGGCTCGTCCTGGCTTTGTGCTGGAGGAAGACATAGTCATACGTATCCTCCTACACTCTGGTTTCTGTGGGAAATAAACTGGGAAAAGTAAAAAGGTGTTTAAGTCAGACCCCTCTTTCAGATCATAAACACGGAGCACTCAGTTTATGTCTTTCTCAAGAGGGTGAATGATCCTGTCTAAGCCCATAGATGAAACTGGCAGAGAACAGCCACAAGTCTCCATTATTATTACACAGGAATGCAGTGGGACTCTGTTCTGACTGAAGAGTGAACAAGAAGGCAAGTCAACAACAGAAAAAAACTGACAACCTGATCTTATTCTTAGAGCACCTGCATTTCCCACTGATAGCAGAGCTGCGGGTGCCTGGCACTTCTTAAAATGTAACCAGCTTATTCATCCCATCTTAGGTGAGAGCATTTTCTCTGTTCTCTGTTTGGTGTGAAGCCTGTTGGGAAAGACAAGATGAGAGCAGATAATAATAATAGTGTTTCAACATTTCCTGCTCACAGTTTCTTGCCGTATTTGGTGATTGTTTTCTTTAAACTCCAAACTCTAGGTCTGTGGGAATCTCAGCTTTCTCCTATGAAAATGCTTTCTATTCCTTTTGATGGGGTAAGGAAAGCCTGAAAACCTGTCATCCAACAGAACTGCAAAATTATAAAGCTAAAAAGAGGAACCTTCAAAGTGCATTACTCTTAAACATCTGAATTTTTAATAGTGACACCATGACTTTTAGGGAAGTTCTGTAACTAGGTTTTAAGTGGGGGGAAAATTGACTCTTATTATGGTTTGCAGTTTGAATAAAGTCCTGAAATAAAAAATACTTGTGAGTGCCGCTGGTCAGAAAAATACCTGAATTATGGCAAAATGGCTTTTATGTGACATTTTCTGTGCTTTGTCTTTTCTGTACTCCCAGCTGGAATTAGAAATACAACAGACTTAGTTCAGGGGTGGAGGCAAAAGGGAGACAGGTATTTCTTTATCTCCAACCATGCTAAGGAAAATGGTTCCTTAGATGATAAAATTTAAGTATGTACCAAGATCCTAGTATAACCTGACTTCATATTTCAAGTATGCCAATAGGAATGTTTTATTTATGTAGAGAAAAAGAAAATGGTGTGACTACTGCTTTCAGAGCTAAAATATGTTGGATCTCTAAATAAACCCTGGAAGGATGTATGTGAGTCCAGCTTGGTCTTGCTTTTAGCTAAGGAAGTCCAAAGCTCATGCTATTATTGAGTTGAGACATTAATTTTCTCTGCCCTCAGTGGCAAGCCTATACAGTATTGTGTACAGCAGGAGCCAGTCTCCCGTTGAGGCTGTATCAGCCATTTCTTCACTGAATCTGCACATGAGACATTTTAAAAGTATTTCAAGATCAGACAGTGCCTGTACAGACAAGCACAGGACTGTAAGGGAAAGGCACACAGGTTTTTTCTGTCTGTGATTCTTAGGAGGTTTAAGCACCTCTGAGAAAATCTTCATTTCCCCTCACCATTTCTGCTGCTGACCCTAGCTGTTCCTGCCTTTAATGGTATATGCCAAATATGTAAATGTGTGCCTGTGGTTTGTGGTTTTTTATTCATTGTGTTCCATTAAACTTAAAGTGATCCTGAAGCCACTCTTTAGGGAGCACTCCTTCTGAGCGAAGTCCATTGTAGTCACTGTCACAGAGCAAATCATCTGTACACACACACACACACACACACACACAGAGCTACCTCTTCGTTTCACTGCCTGTAGCACCAGTAGCTCTCTGCTGGTATCTGTTGATGCATTGCCATCTAGATGTATTCATGACATTGGTAAAATCAGAAGATGCCTCTATAAGCCCCACAGAAAATCAACCATAATTGTTTCATAGCTCCACCTACTTGGTTCAAACTCCCCCTCACCCTCTGTCTCTGCTTCCTTAAATCTGAAACAAGAGTTATTCAGAGTGCACAGACATTTGCTCCTTGTCTGTGGAAAATAACTCCTCATAACTCTTTTGTGTGTTCATGTCACTCAGATGATCAGGCACATCCTCTCTTCAGTGACAGCTCTCCAAGTGCACCTGCCTTCTGCTTCCTTGTTGTACTCCTGCATTTGTAAGAATTACATATCTTAGCAACTAATTATACTAACAGCCATACAAAGATAGGGCCAAAACAATGTAAAACCACTTAGAGAAGGGAAATGAAGACACTGTTATCTTAGAAGGAAAGAGTCCACTACTAAATCCATTGATGCTAGCCTGCTGGGGTTACCTGCCAGAAAAGGTCAAGACTTAATTATGATGGGTGTGTTGAGTGTATTGTATCCCTAATGCATTAGAATCTATTATGTCTAAGTATTTTAGCAGTACCCAAGACAGATCAAGACTCTTTGAGAACATTAAAAGCTAAGTAAATGGTAAGGTCCTACCTAGGGGATGATGCTCAAATACTCTGCAGGGAGAGCACACCCTGGAGCTCTGAAGCAAGAATCTGGTGCCTTGAGATCTCCTCATTTCACAGTGTATTTACTGAGGAGTAGATGGGCAGCTGTGCTACTTTTTGCTCAGCTGCTCACATAGAGATGTCATGACTATTTCATCCTACCAAATTCTTGGAAATCTAAGAGTAGATGTTGCAATGTCAAAGACTACTGTGCTCTTTGTGTATTACTTTCTTTACAAAATGATATTGCCTTAGTGTAATATGGTATTTATATAGCACTCATTACTGGGGAATTTGTGCCTCCTACAAAGCCAGACATTAAACAATCTTTTTCCCCTCCAACCAACTAAATCACTTTTACAGGCATTCAGAGAATTTGCCCACTCCTGTAATTGTTGCTGCATTGTCCCTGTCATTTTCTTGGTCATGATCAGGAGCACGATTCACTTCTGCCAGTGTTAATGAGTAATAAATAATTCATACAAAGAATAAAAGACACCTAGTAAAAGAGACATCAGTATACTTCATGTGGTGACTGCATTTTATAGTCTGTGATGTCGATTTCTGTGCTAAAGCCCTGTAGAATCTAAGAGAAAGTGATAGCCTTTCCTTACATTTTGAACAACCTATAGAATAGAATACAATTAATATCTTTGTCAAATAATATAATCTGCTAGGATGGCTCGAAAAACTTGCACAAGACAGGACTCTATTTCAACTCCAGAACAGAGCACTGTTATGCTTCTATAGACTGTTATGGGTTTCATCCCTCTTAACTTCTGTGGGACTTTTCAGAGGGTTTGCCCATGAAATGAGAAGAATCGTGGGAGAAAAATTACTGTAGAGAGACACAAAAACGTGTAGTACCGAAAGCTGTCTTGGGAGGCTTAAACATAGTATGGCTATTCAGCTTCATGATGAAGGATTCAGGTGTGTTCCGAAGAGATTTAATGGGATAAAACCAAGCAACAGGGCAGGGCCCAGCAGATACACTATTTGAGTGCTTTACCTGCCTAATAGTGACAGGTGGAGTACAATCTCTGGCTACGACAACTGCCCTCAGCTTGGCAGAAGCAGCAACCAGACATTCTCTGGAGATGCCAGACTGATGATTTCATAGCTTGTGAAAAGCTCCCTCTCCCCAGGGATTCAAAGGAAACCTTTGGTCCTTAAACAAAAGACAATTGAATTATTTTGAGCATAGAGGGAGACATTTTTGTTCAGTTAGCACGTGTCTATCCAATGTAGATGGGACCTTTCAGCTGTGTTCTACACAAAAGAGCTGCATGGTAGCCTACCATAAACACTGTCCATGCCCACACTAACCAATCCCTTCCCAGTCAACCACCTTCTTACACCACTCCTGTTTGAAGGTATCACCATATAAAAGGTAGAACCTGATTTTGTGTTTTTCTGTGGCTGCTCAGCTTTATCGTTGTTTTTCATGAGAGTGGCAGAATGAAACAAAAAATGCTAAATTATTGTTGTTCATTTTCCTATAAGTGGATGCTGTAGGGAGTTGATCATGACCTAAGCTCTAAGAGGGATCCTGTGTTGTTGGGCAGGGGGGACTTCAGTGCAGTTAGGCAACAGGGGGGAAATGAAAGTTTGATCGGCATTAGAACACGAATACTTTTTTGTTCTGACAGACAAACACAAAAGTTAAAAAATTCCCTTGAAAAATACCAGAAAGCTAAGACTGCAAATTTAAAAACACACAGATATGAGATGTCAGAACTGTGCAACCTTAATTAACCCTCCTGTGTGCATGCATTATCTAATTGCATAAGCATGTATTATTTCTCCCCAGAGGGCCTGCGTCTCACAATGCAAGGGACAGACTAAATCCACTGAGCAAGAAGCTGTTCAATATTTTCCTTTCCCCTTCTGTTTGTGTGGTCCAGGTTATTTACTGAACACTATTCCCTTCATGCTGAAGTTAGAATTACTCATCTTATCATGGACATTCTTGTCACATTCCTGACTTTAGCAGCTGTGGACCCCACATAAATTAACGCATTTGTTTTCATTTGTGTAAAAGCAGGGCTTGGCATTATCCCCATTTAGCTGAGGAGATCACTGCTGAGCAATTTCTTTGAGAAATTCAATTGCTCTTTCTAAAATGCTTTAAAAAGCTAACGAAATATGGTTTCACTATGAAGAGAGCTGCTCAGTTTAAATAATAAGCAATTTTACAACTCCTGCATTTTAATCCTGACCAATGTAAGCACAGATACCCTCATTATTCCGAATAATAATTAACCTGTTTTCAGGATCCCACCAACTCCTCCAGTGGAACAGCCATTGTGACATGAACCCAAACAACAGACTTGCCCTTACTCTGCCACAGAATTATCAAGACTTCAGCTCACCTGGAATGAAGTCCTTTCCACCACTAAGGGTGACTTCCTCAAACTTTTGCCACCTAGCTCCTTGCCACACTAACTAGTCTCATTTGTCTCCTCCAGTCTCTCTTCCATGGCCTTATTCAGGAGTTCTTCTATTTTGGAAATATGTGCCACAAGGGAAAAAAATATTGTATTCCTTTAATATTAAAACCCCACAGTTTTTAGAAACACCTGTCCTTGTTTCCATCTCTCCAATCAGTGAGCAGTGCGGGTGTCTCTCTCAGTGGGAGATGACAATTTGATGATAGTTCATCAGTGTGGGACTCCTGCTGAGAAGTAGATTGAGACAAAGGAAATGCCTCTCGGCATTGGAACAAATAAGAAATCAGATTTTCTGAGTTTTTGTTTGGTAAGTTCAATTTCTTTTATTTTATGAAGTAACTCTGCATGTGTGTATAGTGGCATTAGCATTGGCCAATTCACTCGTGTTTCTCTCTCTCAACTACACAGGCATTAATGCCACCAGCAAAATGACAGTCTTCAGAAAAAACCACCATGCTGAGATTCAAGAGCAGTACTGAAATGCTGGCCTCACCAGAGATTTTCTGCAGAGCTCAGGTAAGGTTTCTTTAAGGTCTTAATTCACTGAAGAATAGAAGCCTAGAGCAACAATCTTTTCATCAGAAAGTTTATCTTGTTCCTGGTGGTATGTGTGTTCTGATTTGTGTTTTCAAGGCTTTCTGCTTTATCAGAAAGGACACATATACTTCAGAAAAAGAATAAAAGAAGGCCTTAAATTCCAAAATGAGTATGTTAGTACTGGAAAGCAGAGAATTTAAAAATACAGGGCAAAAAGATTTAGGGAGAGAGTGAAAATCCAACCACCCTGAAATCAGTTGAAGATGGCAAATCAAAGGGAGCCTTCCCACTCAATCGTTGGAACAGAATGCCCTATTGCCTCCTAGACTGCTCACAGACATATTAAGAATAGCTATTTGATGGAAATAGTTGGAAATCCTCCTTTTCAGTCAGTGTGATGGGGTTGCCTTTTTTGCATTATGAACAACTGGGGCTGTGTGAAGTTGCATAGCAGAGAGATTCCAGCCCATGTGCAGGCAGCATCTGGACAGGAAGAAGTAAGCAAGATGAGTGGTAGAAGTTGGTCATATTCATGGTGCTGCAGGGTTACAGGAAGCAAGGTATGTGTGCTCTTGGGGTCATACAAGTGCTCATTGTACTCCTGCACACAGGGAATGAACTGGGCCTGGTTCCTCTTCCCTACTAGGACAGTTACTGTCCCTTTGGTCAGGCATTGGGCAGTCCTCAATAACCCAGACTAAGCCAGTATAGTGTAGGGAAGAAAAGCTATTTTTCTGGGAATTTACATGCCACTCTGGCTGACAGAAGTCCAAGCTGGAGGGGGACTTTTTACAAGAGTTTACAGTGACAGGACAAGGGGAAATGGATTCAAACTACAAGAAAGTTGGTTTAGATTCGATATTGGTAAAAATTCTTTACTCTGAGGGTGGTGAGGCATTGGATCAGTTTACCCAGAGAAGTTATGGATGCCCCATCTCTGGAAGCTTTCAAGGCCAGGCTGGATGGAGCTCTGGGCTAGTGAAAGATGTCCCTGCCTATGGCAGGGGGTTTGGAACTAGATCTTTAAGTCCCTTCCAATCTAAACCATTCCATGATTCTATTTTAGGAATAACACCTGCCCACTTCTAGAGAGACTGTGAGCAGCCATTCCTGGGTCTTTGAAAAACGTGTTGCAGGGAGGATGCGAAAAAGTCTTTCTCCTTTAAATGCATCTGCCTCTATCTTCCTCTTCTTAATTCTCCAGGATCCAGTGACTATTCTCTCCTGGTGTCCCTACTCATTTCAACTATCTCATGTAAAGGATGAATAGAGATGGTTTCCTTCTAGGCAGAAGCACAGCTCATGCTGCATTTCTTCGGCAGCCAGATCAGTCTCTCAGGAGACCATGAATGAACAGTGTAGCACTATAAGCACCAGTTTTGCTGCGTGGTAGAAACCTGTCCTGCACCTCCATGTTATGATGTCTTGATCCTGCTGACCCACAGCGCACACATCTGCATTTTTCTGTAGCTTTGTTGTGCTCCCTTCAGGGTCCCCTAGGATGCCAGGTCTTGTACAGCCCACAATAAAAACCATAGCTCATGATGTCCAGCTGACTTTTACTGCCATAAACAGGCTGATATTTGTTTAATTTAGTGAAATAAATGCCTCTCCTAGCTGTTTGGAAAGCAAATCCCTTCTTACCCTCCAGCTGGTATTTGCTGTACTTGAGTGAGCCTGCTAAAAAGCTCAGGTTATAATTTAATGCTGCTCTGTTTGTGCAGCACCAAAAAGCCTTTCTTAAGGCCTCTTAGGGTTTTTTAAGCTAAGGAACTGTTCTTTTCCTTGATGGAGCTCTCTGGTGCCTTAACAGCATTGCACACAGCACATCTTCAACCAGAGACAGCAAGAAAACAATATATTACTTGCAGCAACACACGCTGCTAAGAGTACTAATATATTGAAGTGCAACCTTACTGAACTTTCAGAAGTTCCATGTGGAACAGGATCATGCAGAACTCCTTTTTTATTATTTACTGTGATGGGTTTTCCCTGCCTGGATGCCAGGTGCCCACCAAAGCTGCTCTGTCATGCACCTCATTTGGACAGAGGAGAGAAAAGATAATGAAAAGACAGGTAAAAACAGGGAGATAAGGTCAAGGAGAGATTATTCACCTGTTACTCTAATGGGCAAAAAAGAATCTACTTGGGGAAATTAGTTAAATTTATAAACTATCAAGTCAGAGTAGGACAATGAGAAAATAAAAACAAATCTTAAAACGTGTTTCTTCCCACTACTTCCTTCTTCCTAGGCTCAGTTTTACACACAAATTCTCTGCTTTCTCTGTCTGAGCAGTGGGGAGTGGTTCAGTCCCAGGGGCTACAGGGTGCAGTCCTTCAGGGACAGACTACTCCAGCATGGGATCCTCTCTCCACAGAGCCACAGGTCCTACCAGCCAACCTGCTTCAATGTGGGCTTCCCACAGGGTCACAGCCTCCTTTGAGCACCCACCTGCTTTGTCCTGGGGTCCTCCATGGACTGAAGGCGAGTATTTGCTTCACTGTGGATCTCCATGGGCTGCAGAGGGACAGCTGCCTCACCACAGTCTGACATGGGCTGCAGGGGAATTCAGCTCTGGTGCCTGGAACATTTCCTCCTGGTTTTCTCACAGGTTCTCACTCCTCTATCTGACTGCAATGCAGCAGTAGGCTTTCTTTCCCTTCCTTACACACGTTAACCCAATGGCATTACCACCGTTTTTTGGCCAGCAGCAGGTCCACCTTGGAGCCGTCTGGCATCGGCACTGTTGGACATAGGGGAGGCTTCTGGCAGCTTTCCAGAGAAGCCATCCTGTAGTTCCCTGGTACCAAAACCTTGCCATGCAAACCTAATACATTTACTGACAATGAACTGCTTGTTGACCTAGCATGCTGCTACATTAAGGGCAGGGCCTGTTGCTCTGTTCTTTTCCATGGGTCTTCACTGTAATCCTGAGGTGAAAAATTTGGACTTTACTGTAAGCAGGTATCAACACACCTCTATTGATATTCCTGCTGAATGATTCCAGAGAGACTATTTCTGAATGTAATGCTTCAGAGCACAGTGATGGTCTTGCCATTCTTTTCAGCAATGCCCAAGTACCAAGACAAGGTATAGAGATACAAGGTCAGTATAGGTGTTGGTTAAATGAGTGGAAACTTCCAAAGAGGACAAGACCTAAAGTTCCAGGGTTTTTTATCTCTTCCCAATTAGCACTGCAAGCTCAATTTATAGAAACACACATGCTTTAGAAAGTAGTGTGTATTTCCCTCTTTCAAAATTTGTCTACTAATTTATTCTTTTCCATGATGTCAAGAAGAATTCAGGTCAGCACTATACTGCATAAATAATTTTCTTTCCAAGAAAAAGTCTGTGCTGTAAGGCCAAGATCTCTTCCTCTGCTTACAGTTGCCCTAATCCTGTGTGTAGTCCCATGTGCTGTCCACTCTCTTCTACCTGTTCTTGTCTTCCCATTTCCCCTTCCCTTCAGCGGCTCTTAGGGGTTGTCTGATCATGTGCCTAAGCCAAAGAGATTTCATCCAAATGACTGCTTTCATTCCTAGTTCTCAGTTCGTGCTAATGAAGAAATGTACATACAGGAGTGAAAAATTAATTAAAAGGGAATGATTTGTACCCATGGTCTCAAAAACAGTAAGGTAATAGCTTTGACCAGGAGCAAGCAGTGTTTGTGGTTTTTCATTCCTTAGGTGGCAGCTACCTGAGAGAATTTGGAGGCAGGTGAAGTCCTCACCTAGAGTGTATAAACTGAAAGGGTATACATAAACCAGAAAATTATTATTTCCTTTTACCCTGGTACATAGCATTTTCACACAACAAACCAAGAGATGAGAGGACACAAAACACTATGCCTTCGCTTGAGAGAGAAGAAATCACCCAGCCCTTTCATTTTAACCATTTTTCATTTAGGAAGTATGAGTACACACGTGAAACAGCATCAATATTTATGCAAAGAATTGTGTTGTTTATGTGTGAAACATTATACTCGAAATTAAAATTACTTCATTCTGAAGAACTTTCTTTGGAAATGAGTACTGCTTCTGGGCACCCCAGTTGTTGAATAAAAACATTCCCAAAGACCACAACAACTTTGGCCAATATTTAACAACTCTCTGTGCCTCCAGGGTATAACTCTGATAATATATTCTAGAGAGCCCACTAGTGCCATATCTGAGAGTAAATCATGCTTCGATTATTCTGTCTTATAGTCCACTGCAGAACAGGGAACATGTTTGCCAGCAGCTCTTATCAGTATTCTTGGAATTCTTGACTGAGATCATTGAAAGCCTAATATGAGAACAAAAAGCTACAAATTATTTCCACAGCAAGTAAAAGTTAAGACAGAAAGCTGTAAAACAAAGAGAATCTCTCTATTATATGGAGCTGTCTCAGACTCACTTTTTCCTTTGGAAATCATGATCTACACAGTTTCATAAATTGATGAAAAGATTTTGACCATTAAAGTTAATTGATACGAATTTAAAGGCATGAACTTAAATAATTTTGCTATTTTCTTTGACAATTAATTTTTGGCATTGCATTTGTCTCTGACACTGTATGAAGCAAAAAAATCACAAGTACTGAAGAAGCAAGATTAACATGTACAAAAGATGAAGCACTGTGAGAAGCGACATCTGGGGCAATGCAAAAGATGTTTCAAGGAGTGTAAACAGGCAGGAGTGAAAACAGAAAATAAAACCTGACTTTTAAGTAAAAATTAGCAACAACTTGGATTTATATAGTGTTCCATATGTTCTAGCTGAATAACACCCAAGGCATTTTAGAAAGAAGTAAGGTAAAAATCATGCTTGAGGCGAGAAAGTAAGAAAATAATTAAATTTCTTGAAAATGTTTTCAGCTTTGAGTAGGTGCAATTCTTCCCTTTAGATGGCTGTAATGGTGCCGAGGTGCTGTTGTTTTACATAATTGGCTTTGGATGGGAGCCATACTGCAGTGAAAGAGCAAAGACTGCTTGTAGTTGAAATGCTCATTTTATTTATTCTTATTTTTTTAATTTAATGCTGCAGCAGAATTCTGATTGCTTAGAAAAATCTAGCTAGAGAAAACATACAGCTGTTTGGAAGTATCATTGAGCTGGTTATGAAAAATAGGCCTTGGATGAGAGAGGAAAGCAGGAACTGCACAATATGGATGGCTTTCCCCCCTGTTTTAGTGGGGTTTTGCCACACCTTCCATTCACACAGGGGTAGATTAAGAAAATGGTTCTTGATGATTGTGCCTAGGTGGATTTCTCCAACTCTGAGTATAGAGAAAATTATAGCAACCTTGTTGTAATATCCACAATAACAACAAAAATAAATCTGGCACAACATAAACTTCTGTTCAACAGTCTTGAGCATGAAACATGAACACAAGTGATGCATGTTTTGTCTTTTTCCCGAATTAAGATTGGCACAAGTATGATACAAAATGGAGTCTTTCCTTTAATACCATTCATCAAGTGCACACCACCACATCAGCCAAAGCTCATGAAAGACATGGACATTTGCTGTCCCTCTTCAATTTCTTCAGAAGAAAAATGCCATGCTTGAGTCACTCTTCCACCTTCACTTTACTTTTTTCACAGGAGAAAAGCTCAGCAAGTCAGTAATTTGTTTGGGCCATCACTGGAAAACTGCAGGTGGGTACATATTTTGGATAGGCATATTTTTCTAATCAGAAGCTCTCATGCTGTATCTGCTATGAAATCTCCCCATGCTTTCTGGCATAAAAGCCATGCTCAAACACTGGGCCACTAGTCCTGGAGGCCTGTATGGCTGGAACCTCAAACACAGGTCTCAGAAGAAAATTTACATTTGTCAGACTTCTGTGGAATTCCCAGAACAGTGAAACAGGTGACCATTTCACTCATGGGCTACATGCCAACAGTTGGAGTTTTCCAGTTTAGTAAAGCAGTCATCATGATCATCACTTGAATTTATCAGCTGTATTGTCCTGAAGGCCCCAGTCAGAATTGAGGTCTTTCTCAGATATGTTTTTTTTTAATAGACAGCCAGAAGATACAGATCATATTTCAAAGAGGCAAAGATTAATGCTTGAAATAAGTTATCAAATGACTTCTGTCTTGGAAAAGAGTGTTGATAACCAGTATTCAGACTGTCCAGCTGGCTCAAGGGTCTTTCCTGATTTAGAGGAAGGAAACTCGCCAGCTTTTGAAATTAATATATTATTATTACTGGTATCTTCTTTTTTAATCCTTCACTATAAAACAGAATGGTGTGCACATGCTGCCAGAAGTTTGCTAGGAAAGAATTCTTGGCTGAATTTTTCAAAGGATTGAAAGGATTGCTTGAAAGGATTTCCTGCTGACTTCAGTCCTGTAAATCTACCCTTCACTGCACAAAGGTAAAGGAGAAGCTACTCATCAACATTGATTTTGCTTTATGACCAACTTGTATTTTCCCTTTAAACTGGGAAACCTTCAGGCCAGAGCTTCCTTTTTAACAATGACCCAGTTCACTGACTGTGCCTTTCTATAAGAGTTAGAGCAAAGGCAAGAAGTTCTATCCACAGCCCATTGTATGAAAAAGACCTGCAGAATGTCACAATCTTCAAAGTTCATCTGATGGCCTGAGATGTGCACCATAATACAGCTCCTAATGTTAAGGAAAAACTATTCACCATCAGTAACTACCTATCACATGAAATAGGCAGCAAAAGGTGACTGAACTGTGTTTTAATTTCTCATTCAAAACAATACACAAAGAGTAATAACAATAATAATAATAATAATAATCATCATCCAGATTAGGCCAGTAAGGAGGTGATTTTGTGTTTATGTTTATTTAGTATGTGAAGTAGATGTAAGGTCAGTGAGAGGTAAATTTTTGAGATGAACTGGAAGGTTTCTAATTGTCTGTTTTACATCTCCAAGGTATTTCTGTTGAGTCTTATATGCTAAATATTTTCATTAACATTTCTGGAAATTACTACTAAGTTATGAGTTCTGATCAAGATGCAAATGATGCAAGAAAAGATTGTTTCTCAGGGCCATGAAGAGTTAAGAGAAAGACAGTCTTGGAAAAACCACCACAGATGAGCTTAAGAAAATGCTAACTTAGATTTATGTCACAATCTTATTTGTGATTCAGTAATTAGGTGCTAGGAAGCACATAAGAATCTGGTTCTACTCTCCATCAACTTCTTTGAGCAGCATATCAGATGCCAAGGCAGTTCATGATGTTCTGCTGAAAAACAGAATTGGGCTCTCCTAATAGCAAAGAATCAAAAACCAGAGCACATTAGTTACACAGTCAACCATGATACTAAAAAAGATGCAACCAAAATTGCCACAAAGCAGTAAAACTGCAATTTCCAATAAGCCATAGGCTTCAAATCAAATCACAACAGCTTCCCTGGAACACAGACCCCTGGTCTTTAAGCTAGCTGGAACAGAAGCAGCAGTATGGTGTTGCATAGAGCCAATAACTGTCAAAAAGGTAACTTCCCTAATGCAAAAAGAACTACCATACATGCCATCCTCTAAAATGGACATTTTGAAAGCCTAAGGCATCTTGTCCTAAGGGCACTCAGCACGGTACATATCCCTTATACTCTCTCTCTCTCTCTCTTTTTTTGGCTCAGTGGCTGCAGCTGGCTTTCTCTTTGTTGTTTTCCTATGTGGTAAGCAAAGATAAAACACATCCTCCTTTACAAAGAGAAACTTTTTTCTTTCTTCTACACACATTGTGACTCTGACCATGCACTTTCACCTGCAATGTATAACCCAAAACAACAGAAATATCTTTCTCCTGGTCTCCGCTCCCTCCATCAGTTTTTCCTATTGCAGTTACCTAATCTGTGAGAGAAGGTGTGGAAAAAGAGAAATGGCTTGTGCTCTTTGGCTTCTTCTGTTCTAGCCAGCAACACACTGGCAGTAATCTCTTCTCCTATGGAGATAAAGACAGATAATTAAGATAAACTAGACCTGCTGTTGTGCTCCCTGCTGGGAGGTATTAAGAAGGAAGACATGCTGGCCTGTTTCAAAAGATTTGTGAAGTACAGATCAGCTTTACCCTTTGGAGATGGAACAGAGGCTTTTTATGTGTCTTACTTAGAATAATACAACAAAATTATTTTACGTTTTTGGGGGTTTTTATTTCTTTGGTTTTGTTTCAGTTTTGTGCAGGGCTCAGGGACTGGGCCTCCTGTTGAAGTTACAACTTGTGTGCTGAAACAAGGGATCAAGGAAGGGCTACTTTAGTGCCTGTGGAAGGAACAAAACCCACATTATATTAAATGCATTAGGAAATGTTAGGTAGTTTAAAACTTCCTTCTGCTTTCCAAACTTGCTTCTTGTGAGATGTAATAATGCAGGGTTTTAAAATATTTAACAATTTGCATTTATCTAAAAAAAAAGGAGGGAAATCATGTACAAAGAAAAACAGAAGCATGTTCAAAATGCCTACCGCCAGCAACATCTTGGCATTTGCCAGTACTTAAAGGTTATGTCTGTCATGTTTAGATGTGGCATAAAGTCTTTCACCCTTTCCCAAGTAATTGGACATCATACTGATAGGTAAAATTGAATGTGTTATGAACAGCTCTCCTACAGACTTGCAGGGCTTATTGACAGACAGTGCTTGGAGAGAAGGCCTAATTTTATGCATGAACATGTCATGCTGGAATAATTATGCAACTGCCTGATTTCCTTGTGCAGTACATTGTGAAACCCCAAGATGGTTCCTGGGAATTCATACCTTCTGGTTTTGCATAAACACAACTGCTGTACCTAACAAGGGTAAATACATTAATAAGGTATTTAATCACGAATAAAGATCTGAATAATTTGTCTTGCTTTCAAAGTGTATGAAAGTGACACCAACCTACACACCTTTTGTAAAGAGCAGCAAATGCAAAACTGGCTCTCATTGGGGAATCTATGCTCATTGATTTTCTTCTCCTACTTTGTTGTCTGACTGATGTATGCAAAAACTAGGGTAGTGTTTTGCCTCTGGTAAGCCTAACTTGTGTTTTTTGGTTATTTTTTGGTTTTTGGTATTTGGCTCATGGGAAGTTTGATCAGCATGAAGTATCCTTTCTTAGTCTAAAATAAGGAATCCTTCTGGATCATTGTTGAAAATTATTGACAGCTGACTATAATCTTGCTCTCATATGAACAGGATAACTGAAAAATTATGATTTAGGGAGGAAAATGTGGGGATAGGGAGGACACCTCTTGAGCTGTAAAAAGGCAGGTTCTGGGAGGGTGATATTAGGGGGATGAATTAGTATCATTATGCTTTCTCTGTTCGTATTCTCTTTGGGCATCTGGTCACTGTCACAGTTGTCTCTATTTTGTTGGTTTTTTCTTAAACTGGTACACAATGTTCATGCCTATATTTCACATTTGGAAATACATATTTAAAACAGCAATAAAAAAGTATCTTTGAAGAATTTATAATCTCTGAAAAAAATGACAGCATTATTGCTACTGTTTTCTTTCAAAATACAAATGTGACTGCCATATTGCTGCTTCTGTTTGTGTGGTGAGAAAAGTTAATTTTTTTGTGAGTGCCATGAACGATAGTTTCCCTCTTTTGATTTCTTTATCATTTACGATTCTTAAGCTTGCAAACCTCTTGAAGAAAGATGCAGTGAGTGCACAGCTGTCTCATGACATTCCATTTGGGACAGAGCTAAAAGGGTTTCTGAGTCATTTATAGCAGAGAGGAAGCCCTTGAGTTGCTGAGTGTATGGGTCAAATAGGGTCTGCAACCCACTCTGCACCTGTGGCTGCCCTGGACATCCTGCTGTTGGCCATCTCTTTCTCTCTCTGTGGAGGGCAAGTCTTTATTGTTAATTGTTAGCTGCCATATGTTATCAATTGCCTCCTGCAGAAATATGTGTTACAGTGAACCCCTCAGCTCTTTCACTTGGGAGGAACAAGTGTGTTTCCTAATCAGGATTTATCAGTGGTAAGTTCCCTTCCTTCACCCTCTTCATAAGCAGGTTTGTTAAATTGGGAGTCATAGAGAGATTGCCTTTCCTTATCAAGCTTGCTGCTCCTTTTGACCAGGCTTTCTGCTGGTACATTTATCCCTCCTTCCTAAGCGGCATGCTAGGCTGGCCACTTCATTCTTCCCTGCTGTTGATGGGGCAGCATATTCCTGGGCTTCTTCTGTGTGATTGCTTTGCTGCATGTTCTGTGTCCATGCTCGTCCCAGCATTTTCCTGGAGTCCCTTGCTCCCAGCCCTGCCAAATCTAGGTCTGACAGTGAACTGCACTGGAAGGATCTTTGGGTTGGAACACAAAGGTTGTTCTTATATCCCTGTGACATAGCATACATCATAAACTATCTAATTCCTGTGGTGGCTTCATGCCGTAGGCAGAAAGCTTAAAGCTGAGCTTTTCTTCTGTTGTCACTCTGATTCAGTTGGCCTTCTTTCCTTCCCTTCTCTGGTACACTCCTTTGGGTCCTCTCCAGCGTGGCTGGCACCAGCAGCAGCATGGCCAGAATTGAATACGACTGCATTTGGTGTACCTAGAGTGAAGCAAAACCTTCTCCCCTGTAGAGCTGCAGCTCACCCTGTAAACACAAATTACTGCTGGCAGACAAGCAGAGACAGCCGTGAATGCTCATGATGAGTACCTGCTTATAGTCATCTGCTGCTAAGCTGCCTGAGGAGCTCTGGGGTTGTAGAACCAGGATCCCCCTTTTCTCTGAATGTCCTGGTTCTGATCACATTCTACTTACCCTTAGCCTCCACTCCTTTGTTTTCAAAGTTTGCATTTAGTCATCCTGGCCTTCAGGAGTGGGAGAGAATCAGAGCAGCTCTAACTCCTGCTGCATGGTGCCTTGGCTCCAGTGAGTCCCAGCCCAGAGGGTAGCAGTTCCTTCAGGAACCAAGCTGGAGCTGCATTTCCCAACTATGGCCCAGTGTTCAAAACCATGTAATTTCGAGTCCAGTCTGACTTAAATTGCATTAATGGTGACAGGAGTGAGCCTGTTCTTACACAGTTTCCAGCCAAAGAGTGGCAGGTAAGTGTTTAAACTGAACCCTTAAAATAACAAGATTGTTTGTTTAGAGTAATCACTTGACCCTCCTTTCAAGTGTCCTGCCATGTGAGGCATTCCTAGTAGTGCAAGCTGAACAGCATAATGTTTGTTCCTTCCTTTTCCTATTAATTTTGAAGCACTCCATACACTTGTCATGTGTTCATTTTTTTCATTTTCTTTTCCTATTTGCATTTACTCAGCAACAGCCATATCAGATCAAATGGAGCATATCCATTTTTGACATTAGTTAAAAAATGCTGTTAGTTGATGACTATTAATCCTGCCCAAATGCTTGCATAAGAAGATAAGTTTTCTCAAAGCTGTTTGCTCAGGGGTAGAGGCTGTTCTAATGGTATGTTTATTGAACAGTGATTTATCTGCTGCAATTATTTGCCCTTTAGGGCTGGTGATATTATATTAGTAGGTTTGATCTCTGCCAGCACCTGGATCCCTCTTGCAATTAGCAAAGTGATACACTGTGTCTGCCATTCTGCTGCACACCCCCTCCTCTTTTTCCCCTTCCAAACAAAAGGATGAGCATAGCAAATCTCACCCTAACAGCAGTAAAAAGAAATCATGTTACTTAGTACCTGCATCTGGATTTAAAGGCAAGGACAGATTACTCAAAGAGAATGCAAGAACACTTTCCTTACATCAACAAATAATTCATGATGTGTATGTGGGTATCCAGCAACTATATTATTGCAGTAGTCTGACAAATATTGTGAAAGGGACGGCAAATGGGACATATCATTCTACTGCCTTGACAAAGTTTATAACAGGAATGGGAAATGGACAAATGTAACTCATCCTGGAGACAGTCCCTGAGCCGTAATCTCATTTGTTCTTCCGCATGAATTATACAGCAGTGCAGAGGATGAGAAGGTGATTTTCACCATTTGTATATTTTAATCACTTTTCTTTGCTACTAAACAAATAACTCACTGTGAAATGCTAATAGATGGGTATTATTAATATTAGTTTTTGAGCTGTGCACTAAATGAGGAGAAGGCAGCTGTAATATAAGAGTTCTGCCAGTTGTATTGAAATTCAAAAGCTACCAAATTCATCTCAGGTTTGCGCAAAACAAATTCCTGCAGATTTCTGAGAATCATCTGCCATGTCCCAGGGTGGAGCTGGACCCACGCCCTTGCTTTCCTAGGCTTGAGATTGAGTCTCTTGGAAATCCTACCATAGCTGGAGCCCACAAAATATGGGTGGCTGCTTGGTGGGAAGTCTTGAGCTGGAAGCTATGGTGGAAAAAATTATGATGGCTAAGTCTCATTGGACCTAATTCTTCTGGCAAGAAGAGAAGGCAGCTTGACTGTTGTTTATGCCAACAATTGATTTGGATGCTGTTTGGTGCGGAAAGGCAACATTTGAAGCTTCCCAAGGCATTTATTCCAAGGTTGAAATGTTTAAGTAATCCATTCTGTAGCAGAGGACATCTAGTAAGATCCCTAAGGTACCAGTGGTTTTCCACAGGCTGACTACTGTCGCACTATCGGACACACAAAGGATGAGGCAGACAGCAGAAAGTCAGGCAGGAATGTTTTATTTTAATATTTTTGACTCTATTTATATACACTTTTTACAGAAGGCAAAAGATTGGCTACACAGGTTTCCACCTCTTCGACTTCATAGGTGAACATTACCATCAATCATATTTCTCCTCCCAGAGGAGAAATATGTAAACGAAGTAGACAATTCTAAATATATACACAGTTTACATGAAGCTGCTTGAGAATCTCCACTACAAAATTGCAAACATTCACAAGGCAAGGAAACTTAGGGCGACAGACTACTGGGTAAAGGGGACTTCCATGAAAATCTGTTTTAGAGAGGAAGAACTAAATACTAATTTGTGTGTAAGTTATTTTCAGTGTAGTTATGTCTCTTTAAAATCCCTCTGATTATAAAAAATCCCTTAGGTTTCATATGCCTGTTCAGTGCCAGACTGAAGAATGTGTTTTCTCTTCTTCAGTTTTGTGTTTGCTGCTTGTAACTCGAAGGCACCATGTGAGAGTGAAGGGCTGACGTGACCACCCATGAATTAGGCTGCTGTGACAGCCAGCGAGAGCAGAGAAACAACCTGGGCCCTGAATTTATGTAAATGGAATTTCCATGTTCCAGGTGGCTGGAGGGCTTGAAGTGACAACTAATCCTTCATGAAGGTAGATGAGAATATCAGGAGTCCCCCAGTGGGCAAGCAGTCATGGTATATGCGAGAATGCTGGAGACAAAGTTTTGATTTTGAATCTGAAGTGCACTCTGATGACAGTGAAAGCAACAGTGTGGTTTGTGTGATTTACAAAGGAGTGCACATGAGCAACGAGGAACAGTCTGAGCTGTTTCTGAACTAAGAGGTCAGTGGGTTTAAAGATGAGAATTGCCTTTAGAAGCCTTAGGAACTGAATGCTAGTTTTGTCTGTCTTGCAAGAATGGGGACAAATCATGCCAAATATCAGTTTTACCTGTAGTTTAAATCTGATTTTAACTTTTAGGACCAAATTTTCAAAATCTGTTGAACATAATGCAGGGTTCATTGCATAATGCTGTAAACCAGTTAATCCTTTCTGGGTAGTAGCAGATTCTAAGATGCTTGATGGGAATTGAGGGACAAGAGAATTCTTTTGGATCACACTAAGTCATTGTTTTATTGGGAAGTAGGAGGCCTGTAAATGAACATGCTCAAGTTCTGTTGGAGATCCCAGGTTACACTTTTATTTCATTAGTTTTCTGAGAGATGTGCTGAGATTATATCAGCAAAGGAAAGATGAGGAGGAATTTTGCTTTCAAGTTGAAAGGTTTGGGGTGAAAATAGAATGTATTAAGACTGGTCAGCTTCTCCAGAGTACGAGACCCTATCTTTTTTATTGTATTTTGAATTAATAGAAAGAATTTGGGCTACCAGGAATGCTTCGCTAGACACAAATTTTCTATCCAACTGTCCTTCCAGGGACATGGAAGGGAAAGAGGTCATGGGCAATGTTCAGTGTCTGAAACACCATGGTGGTTAGCTTCACATGAGTGAAGTAAGAGGGGTTATTTATGATTCATAGCTGCTCTAGGTCAGACCAAAATTTATTAGTCTAGAATTTTAATTCCCTTGTCTCCAGGCTGCAGTGATCTCAGTTTCTCAGAGGACGGATTTGAAAGCAGCATGGCTCAAATAATGAAATATTAAATTTCCCTTATTTAAAGAAACAGAACTAAACCCTTTTTCACTCACATGGCTACCACAAGATGCACCTCTCTACCCTGTGCATAGCAGGTGTACTTGCTGGAGTTCGACAAGCTTGCACAGCCAGAAGTTGCTTCCTTAGAAAGGAAGCACCATTCCCTTCTAGCAAAAGGCACAGAATCTATTCCCAGGGCAGTCAGCCACTCTGCCATGCCTGAAAGCAGGTAACAGAACTGAAATAAGCTCAAGACCTTCCTGATACTTTGGTGTGGGAAAGGCTTCCATCTCTGAGCTAGCAATAAAGAATAGATCAGAATACAGAAACCCACAATGCAACGAGTGGGCTGAAGCCATCTTATAGAAGAAATGAAGCCATGGCTGGGCATTGGGGGTCATGCCAAAGAGCTGGCATAAACCCATCTTTTTCAAGAGAAAGTATTCACCAGCTTTTGATGCCTTTCTTTGACAGAAAAGTGCCAATGTACAGTACTCGTTTCCTGTCAAAGAGCAGAAATAGTGAGAAAAACTTTGATGAGTTTGCTCATGTCAAATTTCATCCAAGTTCACAGCCATTTAGATACTGGATCAGGATTTCTTTATTTTCTGCATTGCCTAGTAAGTCAACTGATTCTTGGCTAGATTACTTGTATACTGGGACAGTCTACACTGTCCTATGGTGTTTAAGTTTCTGAAACTATGACCAGGATCTGGATCTCAGTGGCAGGGGGAATCACTAAGAATAACCTGGGATGGAAGAAGCATCCTGTGTTAATCCTTTACAATGGCAACAGCCTTGTGTCTTAGCTATGAAGCATGAGTGGTTTGGGTATACTGTTTGAGATAACCAGGGCTAATTTCTGGCTATCATAGCAGAATACCACTTATCTATTCCAAAAATGCTGATGGAAGCATGTTGTGTTAGAATAATAAATCTGGCAATAGCTTGCCTGGTGTCAACGTGCTCTCTGGAGACAATGGTGAAATGAGGGGATATGGTAGAAACCATATTTTGTATTTGTGTTTTTCCTTGTTGCAATTCCAAATCCCCTGATTTCATGGTCTGGCTGAAGTTTGGACTCCAAAGAACAAGAGCTCAGCATAATGCTGGCAATGCATTCAGTTTTCTCATTCCAAAATTGCTTCCCAGTGGGTCCTGATGAAGGATCCCTAGGCTCTTCAAGCCTCTGCTAAGCAGCCTACCCAAATCCTAGCTGCTGCTCCTCCTCTGCCCCCAGGTCAAGGGCAAAAGCACAGTTGAGAGAGATCTAACATCAAGAGAGGAACACAGTCCCAGCAAGCCAAGTTCCTGCTCAGCAGCCAACAGAGAGTGGTTTCTGCATTGCTACATGCTGTTTCCACTCTCTGAAGCCTTTGTGTTTGATATTAGGAGGATTTGGAGACTGCACAGAAATAACAGTCCTTTCTCCCTTCCTCACTATCTGCTCCAGCCTGCTTTTGGTCACTTTCATTCATCTGTCCATGGCTTGCCGCCTGGATTAATTCCTTCATTGAATACATTCCCTTGTGTGAGCAACATATGTGACAAATAAGTAATGTGACTCATCAAGTGGCACAGGAATGCAATGTTCCAGCTACTGAAGGACATTTAGAATTCAGAAACTTGTCACCTTTGTATCCCTCCTAAAACACTGTAAAATGTAAACAGACAGATCTAAAAGGAGATGCAGGAGTACAAACTTGCACAGAACTCTGCTTGTTTTCTTTCTCAGCTCAAATAAGTAAACTGTAATGAAATCTACTGACACAGTTTTGGCAGTCTTGATTTATATTTTCTCTGAGGTCCAGTAATTATTTCCTTGAGATCTTATCTGGGATTAAAAATATTTCTGTGTTTCAGCCCACACCTTTGAAAATGTCAAACACTTTATCCACGGTTTGTGCAAATACAGTTTTTTCCCCTCTCTTTTATTATGAAAACCTCCTGAAAAGAGTATTCAGATGTGACATTAATATCTTGTGAAGGGTGCTGAAGTTTATTTTTTGCATAAATCACCTGTCCAACCTAAATGGTAGGTCACTCTTCCAGCTAAAGATGGGAAAACCCCTGATTTTGAAAGGTAAAGCTGGATGCCAAGTGAGCTGTGCTAATCCTGGAAGCATGACTTTCTCCTGCCTTATACACTATAGCTCCTGGTTATGTGCAACGAATATCTTGCAAAAATTCAGTTCATACTCTGCAAGGTAGCTAGCATACTTTGAAGGTAGCTAGCCTGAACTGCTTGCTGAGGCACAGCCAGCATGCCAGCTAACTCAGCCAGAGTATTTCTTCAGGGAGCAAATGGGGGCTAATGGACACAGGCCCAATATGGAAAACTGCTTTCATCTCACAAGGCACTAAAGAAGTGGGGAGAGGCTTCTTGCATCTGCATAGACTTCATCATAGTCTGACCCCTTTGTTCCTCACTACAAAACTTACCATGAAGCTCACAGATACACAAATTACCCTGAAAAAACAGAAGTAATGTGTAATTTGGTTTCCCTGCCAAACCAGACATTCCAGCAAGAAAAACAACCAGTCTACTGAGACTCTCACAGTTTTTTTCTGGGGATTTCTCATGTCCTCTAGAGAACTTGATTCTTGAAACAAGAGTTTCTTCTTTGACATGGGCTGCAGAAATGGCTTTGGGATATGCCAAGATCAGCTGTGTTACCCTGTGACAGACTTCCTAACTGGAACTGGGCAAGCTGAAGACAGACTGTCACGTCAGCATTTTTGGACAGAGATCCCCCCTTTAACACTTAAATATTATCCACATACTGGTATTCTGGCAAGCCTGTTTTCATGCTAATCTGTTAGGATGGTCCTGTTCCCACTCATAATGTGGCACAGCATGTCAGCTTCAACCAGGCAAAGATGCCAGCCTCAGTTGGATTGTGAATAGCCTGCAGAAGAGGCTCCTGCTGGTGGAAGAAGTGCCAAATTAGGCCACATGCTCTCTCATTGGGATGCATTGTGCCCAAAGCTGCTTCGATATCAGTTATGGAGGGAGTAACACCTTTTTTCAGAAAAGAATCTGCTAACCCTTTCATTTTGTGTGCTCTGCCTCTCCTGTTAAATTTTTATCAATTATTTCTGGGATTTGCCTGTATAAAAATAATATATTCTTCCCTGACAGCTAAGGAAAAGGTCAGACATGGCTGTTGAGATTATGAGCCCCAACTGTGTTTGTTGTTGACTTTGGAGTTGTCTCTTTCTGTTAAACCATTTACTGTTAAGATAACAGCACAGGGTGCTGCACAGACAGTAGTTCCAAAGGAGTTTTTACCCCCAGTGAGATTTCCATCTGACGGTTCAGCACCTCCTTGCAGGACTCCAGGTGTCCTGTGTTCCTGAACATCTTGGCTCCCCACAGAGTGCTGTTGAGTAGGTAAGAGACATGCTCTGCTACATGTATCCCTCTGAGCAGTACTTTCAGGAATTGCCAGGGTTCACAACTGAAACATTATTTGGGACAGTTTGCAACTGCCTTTTTCTAATCAGGATTATTTCTACAGCTTATGACAGGCAGCTGCATAAGTAAGAATATCTTACCTATTAAACTAAACACTGTCTGCCAGTCTCAGCATAACATCTCATCAGCAATCTTGCATTGGTGCTGAATTGTAACATCTTCCTACACACCTATGGCTCCTTCTGCATTTCCAGCTATGATGCTGTTTGTCCTTTGTGTGAACACCCTCCCTTTTTTGAAAGTAATATGAATGGGGAATAATATACAGCCAGGTAAAATGGTTGCCTTTCCACACTCACTCACCACAGGAACTCTTTAATCAGCAATGTCAGCCAGGAACAGAAATCTCACCGTTGAGAGATAACAGTTATTTGCTGGCAACTTCTTGTGTGATAAGCCAAACAACTGAGTGATTACACACTTTCTCAAATAACACAAAAAAATGCCACACCACATTTCCAAAAATACTTATTGCAGCATCTGGAAGCTGCATAAGAATATTGTCAAGATATTTTCTCCTGTTTACTTTTTTCGTGTTCTGAAATCTGAATGTAATTTTTACATTCTTAAGCTATCCACCAGGTTTTCTGCAATGAAAGGCTTCATAAAGAGTATAAAGTCAAAGCTACGGACAAAGTGTAATTGATTAATGGCAGAGGATTTCTGCCATAACTAGGCTGCTTAAGGTCACAGTTAAACAATTTTTCATAGCTGCTTCATCCACTGAGTTGTACTTGCCTGGTTGCATGGCTAGTTGAAAAGGAAATGAGTGAGTACATGCTCAATGAGTAAATTATTAAAATACATGCAACAGAGCAATGCTTTTTCTATGAAAACCCTGCTAATGAAGAGAGACAATGCCTTTGCAACAGTGATATTAGTTTAAAGTAAAGAGGTGAAAAAATACATTTCTAAACACTGACAAAGTGTTTTTAAGGTTTAGAGGAGAGATTTGTGAAATAATAAGGTTCATCTGAGTCCCTCCAAGTACTGTTCGTACAATGACATCTGCATGGTGCACCTTTATATTTAGGTCAAACTACTTGGGCAGGTTTAAATGTGAACCTCTGTTTTCAGCTACTCTTGGGTTGCAGGCCACACCAGTGTATGTTCTCAGACTTCTTTCAGTGTGAAACAACAGTTTTGGGACTGCTGTAATGTGAAAGAGCATCTGACACGCTGTGCCTATCCCACAGGTCATATTGTCACCAGCTGTCATTGTGCTAGGCAGCTGTGGGGAGTGTTCTTGCATGCAGGAGATCAACTGCCTTTTCTCCATTACAACTGTATGGGATGGGTACAGCAGTCTGGAGAACAAAGAGACCTGAAGGGTCCCAGAGTGAGGAAAGAAGCCACGGTATTGCCACTAAAGACGGGGGAGAAGAGTGATGATGAGGATTTACAAGAAGAAGATCCTCTATTTCATGTGTGGGACCTGATGGATCTGTTGTTAAATATCTGAGATATTCTTGAGATTTTTATCCCAGTCACAGTATTTTGTGATATTTGTGCCACCTCCACTGGCTGGGCCTTTTGTGTCAAAATCTTGCATGGGAAACTTAAATTATTTTGAGGAAAAATGGTCAGAGCTGTTCTGGGTTTGTATTCAAATTTAAGGTACTTTCAAACAAGGGTAATTAAATCAAAATGCCTTTTTGTTCTTAACCTGGGATGATGAATAAGGTCAGGGGTTTTGGTTTCTTTGTTGACCCTCTCACTGGGGACAATGAGTGCAATCTGAGATTTTTTAGCATTTGGTTGCATTTAAGTGAGGAGAAAGTCATCCAGATCGTACTTCTTTTGTGCCTCCCTCCTGTCAGATATTTATTTTTCATTTGCAATAGCAATGGCAGGTGCTTTTGTGCTTGCAATAGGAGTAACAAAGAGGCAGACCTACTAACCTGCTGAATTTCATGGGCTGGTTTGCACAGGTGAGAAGAAAAATAAACAACATTAATAGAACTTGCATGTTCTAATCTTCACCATACTTCTGCCCTGAAATTGAAGGTAGTCATTCCCTTTCCATTTATTGACTCTTTTTCTTCTTTCTCCATGCCTTCACTTCCCTATTCCTTCCTTTCTCAAACTAGATGCTCTGCAACAAACCAAGAAGGACCATGTCTGATGTTTATAGCACAATTGACCATGCTAATACTTTCTATATAAGCTGAAATTGGGCACTTTTCCAAAATAGCACATAATGCAAACATAACCTGGCAACTTTTTCAATAGCTCCGATGAGACTTAGGATTTCTCTTTCCGGAGAATGATCTTTAGTGCTCTTCATACACAGTTTTAAGGTTTTATTCTACAGGTAGTGTAAAAGGAAAATAGGTCTGGAGATTGCCTGTGGAGATTTAAAAGGTTCAGAAAACCATATTTTTTAAATAAATCTTTTTGAAACAGTAAATCTGCATTTATTCATACTGGGTGAAGTAGACAGCTGGCACTTTCTGATTCCAAGACCAACAGATCCTGTGGATTTTGCTGGCTGAAAAGAAGTTAATACTCCAGAAGTGGAAATGCACATAGCTCCCAACATTGAGGCTTGTTTTAGAGAAGTAGAAAGATTTTAAGTTTACTGTGTGTTTGACTGGCAAATTCTGAGTTCATTTAACCAACTGACATCAGGTTAGTGAGCATGTAAACACTTATTTCTGACTGGTTATCTGAGATCAAAATTTGACCTCCTAACATGTGATTAGACAAGTATTTTTCCTCCTTTCTATATACAGTTACTTGTTGTCTTACATTGTCTTATATGCTAGATGTTAATGTCCTCAATAGTAATTTCCAGAGGTTTTTACTTCAGAAGGATACTTGCCCTCAGCAGTAGATTTTGAAGCACTATATGAGTAAGAAATTTGGTAAGAAAAATATGTCCTTGGCACAAATCTTGCAGTTCCCAATAATGACTTTCCTTAAAAAAACCCAACCCTAGAGTAACAGAAACTTTCCACTATAAAGTGACTTGTTCTTTAGTAAGACTCAGAATGTGACTTAAATCTACCTAATTTCTCAGTTTCTCATGCTCTCTCTCCATCTGTTTGGCTCTTGTTTCCTGAAGGACAATATCTTTGCCTTATATAACTCAGAAGAACTTCTATAACAATAGGGAATTAGTAGGTGCTATGTAACATCAATTAAAATTATTATCACGCAGGCTTGATTAATGTTTATGATTCTCAGAGAGAAAGACTAAATTCCTACACAAGAGCTTTCAAATTGATTCTCACCAAGTTCACAGAAAATTCAACAGGCGAAACATTGCAACTCAAGCTGATATATGGAAGGCTCGTGAGTTTGGAAATGAGGTGGAACATAGTCTGGGAATATTATTCTGTTTCTATGCCAATCAACATATTGCTCCTCTGAATTAACATGGTGCATACCTTTTCTGACATCCACTCATGGGCAGAACTGGTCTAACATTCATGGAAACATTAAGCTGACAAATGGTTTTTATTGGGAGAGCAGTGCTTATCTTTGCCAGTAGGCACAAGAAGACTTGTACTTTGCTTGGTATATTATTTGGTGTCTTTAGCAGACAGTCTCCAGAGCAGCACGGTGTGGCAGAAAGAGACATGTCATTCAAAAGTGTCCCATTTTTCTTAAGTGATACAAGATTCATCAAGTGCAGACATGTCTTGTCTTCAGGTGGTGCCACAGCTCCTGCAACTATGCATTAAAATATGTGTCAGTAACGCATTAGGCTTTTTAAACAGGTTATTTGAAGTACCTGAACATCATGGTGACAGTATTGCTACTGTCATGAATATTGAACAGATCTGCTATTTCCATGAAAATGGTGAAGCCAATGAAGACCTAGAAAGCAAGGTACTGGCTCTTTTTCTTGCCTGTCTGTGTTGATACTAAATGCTTGTGTGATTTACAGTGCTATGGCTAGCAGCCTGCAGGTTTGCCCAAAGAGGTGCAAGCTAATCAGAGTGGTGAAGTTATTCTACTACAAGGGTTGTGATGTGCTGCAGAGCAGTCAGAAGACAAGTAACTCTACACATATCAATAAATTGGTATAACAGAGAGGTGCACATCAAGAATGGCACATGTTCATATATGCCAAGGAATCTGGATATACACCTTCAGTTGCAGAAATACATTTTGTAAATAGTGACCCAGCTGGGGATGCTGGCAATTCTCTACAGGAATGACCATCTTGGGTTCTGGCATGTTCCTTTTCTTCCCACTCATGTTTGCTGTGCCTCTGGTGTGGCAGGATATGTTTCTTAATACTTCCAAGCCTCCAGTGGAAAAGCTACTACCTTTGCCTGTTGGCACTGTCTTCCCCCAGATGTGTGCTCTCCAACTGGCTCCAGACTAAACCAGCTCAACTCAGCTGACAGGAGCACCATGGCACATTCTGTGCAGATCAGGGAGCAAGGGACCACCCTGTCCCTGTGGCAGAGCTATCAGTGCCTCTCCAACAAGGCTGTGGGCTGACAGCCATCTGGGACATTAAACACTTCCATCCTGCAAAGAATGGTGATGAGTTTGCTGGACCATGTTGGAGTGTTGCAATGATCTGCAGCAGGCTCCTGTTTTGAGGATGGGAAGGGTGTTAGAGTTGCTGCTGAATGATCCATTAGGTGTCACTTGCCCAAGATCAACAGTCCCTGGGCAAAGCCAGGAAGAAACTGAGAAGCATTCTCACCTCTTCTTCTTTACCCTCTACCCAACTCTTTGCAGTTCTGTCTCTACTACACATCATAGTTGCTCATAGATCTGCTGACTCTTCCCACCTTAAACAGTTACATTGAAGCATGTAGGGAACCCTCATCATAGGCAGGAAATGATGACTTCCTGAAGCAGGCTCTGCCCACCTTGCTGCCTCCTGACACTGAGTCAGACAGATTCCTCTCTATCCAAGGACTTCACTGCACAGGATTTGCCCTGCAGCCCAGCCTGTGGCTGGAAGAGCTGCATTTTCAACGTGACAGCCTTGTTGTGTCGCCGTTGCCTCTGTGTTGATATGTGTCAGACAGGAGAGCTCACTGTCTTCTTTCAATAGGCTTTTGTGGCTCTTCCGCCTCTTTTTGTTGTGAAAAAAATCTCTGAATCCATTTCACTTCATCTGCCTGCAAGAAAGCATCTTGCTTTAACCCTCTCCTGTCTTTTTATCAATGTACAGCCTTGGTGCTGAGTGGCTGCTCTTCATGGAAGTGGCAGCTGTGTCCCTCCTTGTGGGTCTGTCTACGCCCTGGTCTGTGCCTTTCTATGAAATGCTTTCAGAATCCCACTTTCCTGGCACTTATGGCTCAATTTGTGCAGAGTGGAATTACACCAAGGCCTGTGAGTGAGAGATGCAACAGCAGAAGGCAAAGCTGGGAGTAGTGGGAGCAGGTGTCTGGCACCTCATAGAGTTGGAGCTAGTTCCCTGACATTTAGAAGGGATAATGGCTGTGCTGTTCCATGCCAAGAATTGGGAGCATGGGATTTATCCAGCCTATGCCCACCTACTTTCTGCTTGTGGACATTTGTTCCCCCACCCACCTAATTAGGAAAATAGAGTGTAGAAAATGGAGGGGTGGATTTGTTATTTTGTTGTGGCTGTTTGAAAGCAAAGTTTGCTTTGCAGCCTCATATTACTGTCCATGGAAGGACAGTATTGTCTCCAAACCTGGCATTAGTGTTGGCTTTCCTCAGGAAGCCTAACGGGAGAAGCTATGCCGCAGACTGTCATTGTGGCAGGAAAAAGGATCAGAGTCACTGGAACGAGCATCCATACTGATAGTGAATTCCTGGGAGAGAACTGCTATTGGAGAAATAACCCTGGGGTAAACATGGAAAATAGACACTTTGCAGAGTATTTCAATACACAAAAAGAGCCAGGGAGTTTTTAATACACTCTGCCACAGTCCAGTTAACATTTAACATTCAGCTTCCTTGAAGAAGGGAATTTTATATTCCTTTAGCCATTTCCCTTTATCTGGTAGTTACTTTGCTTCTTCTGTTTTGGCCCCAGATAATTTGCTGTCTAATGGTAAGACATTCAGCATATTTAGAGTGTCCAGGGAAAACCCATTTACGTAATTTACCCTGCTAGCCATTATCCTGTTTCCTTCACCCTTAGGTAACTTATTAGGCTGCACAAGCAAGTAGTAAATAGTGGATTTGTTTCACCCAGGACTTCTTTAGCAGTCAGGATCACAGGACTGCAGAAAAAGAGGGCTGGAAGGGATACTCAGAAGGCCATCTCTTGCTCTAGGGCAGGATTTGCTGTAGCTACCTCATTACTGGCAAATGACAGTCTAATTTACTGTGCAACAGAACAGGCTGAAAGAGTGGTACATGGTGAAAACCTCTGGTACATGACAGATTACACACCAATTGATTTTCAGCCTGAGGATTTCTCCCCTTTCTTCAGTGCCCCCCTCCCACAGAAATGTGCCTTGGCTAACAGACAATGGGTTATGTAGAAATCAGATGTCTTTGGAATCTCTCCAAGGGATTGTGTATGTTTGTGGGTTCTGAGAGATCACAGCTTTCTAACCGCATGTACAAAACACTCAACACAGAGCTGGGATTTAATCCATGCCCCCTCATAGTTTTTGAGGGATGACTGCCCAGATCTGAGGTAAGTTCACCAACCATTTCTGAGGGACTCTTACACTGGTGACAGTCTCTTCTATCACCTGGCTGATTCTAACCTTTCATTTCTTTTGCTTCTCTCATAAATCTTTGAAAACAAAATATCCTATTTTGGCTCAGATGGGGCACTAGCACAACCTAAAGGAAGGATGATAGATTTAAAACCAAAAGCTTTGGCTCAATCCAAATAAAATAAAATATTTACGCTTTTTTTCTTGTTCAGCTGCTGAGCTGAAAAATCGCTTTTTGCAAGCCCTTGATAACCACTGGCTGTCCCACTAAATTTGTGTCAGGTGATTGCTCCTATTTCTCTTCCTACTCATAGTCATAGAGCTGATCTTGTCACAGCAAGTGTCTCTTTTCTGCTTGCAGTCCTGCAGAGCTCTTTTGGCCTAGTCATATCAGCAAGGCAGAGGAGAGGTAACTTCACTCATCTCTGCTGATAATCTAGAGAGCTTGTGATGGAGCATGCATTGTAGCCTCTCAGCTCACTCAACTTTAGGTTATGTTTATAAACTTATTTTTTTTTCCGGTTGTGAGCACAGTTATGTCAAGCACTGGTAGTTTGGCTGGCAGCATCTCTTCCTCAGGAGCTGCTCTCCAAACCTGAGCATGTGAGGTAAAAGCCATCAGGATGTGGGTGAATGACTGTTCCTTGAAATATGTAAGAGCATAAAATTGTATCCACATCTGGGACACAAAGATGTAAGAATTTACAGCTTGTAATATCACAAACCTCACAGAGGTACCTATATTCTTTCTTCAGTGTTCAGTCAGAAATAGGCATCCCAGAGACCAATTCACAAAAGCCAGCAAGCTGGAGATAGATGTATTTAAATTTGTATGCCTTTCTAGAACTGAGGTACCACTGTCAGCACTGTCAGATGAGACATCTTCCCACTTAGGCTTTTCAAGTCTGTCAGTTGTACTTTTTTCCAGCAACTCCTTAATAGGAAGTCTTAATGGAAAGCCTTCGGTGCAAGAATGAGGACCCATGTCTGCTATGTCTCAAGGAGCTTCCCTGTCCCTTTGCTCATGTTCCTTAGTGCTCATGGCAGTCCTGTAGTTTCAGCAAAAGTATTTTCCTGGAATTAGTCTGATGGTTAAATCTGTTCCACCAGAAAGCTAAGAGTCCAATTCAGACAAGGAGTGGAGCTGAATCCAGAGTCTCCACAACTTGTGTCAGTGCTTTGAACACTGAGAAAACAATTGATTTTTCTTCCATATAAAAGGAAGGCAACTTACAGCTACATTTTCTGTGAAGCTGGCCCTGCAGTAATGCACACAAGTACTCTGAGGTGCTAGTGTGAGTGCTGTAAAATGGAGTATCAAGAGCCTTGGGGCAGTAACACAGCAGGATTTCAGGTTCATAATTAGGGCATTTAGTGAGCTTGGGGGTCTAGGCCTGGGGAATTTTCTTTCACAGGCCACAGGAATGCACAGCTCCTGCTGGCTCTCAGCTACAGAAGCAGAGTTTGTATTTATGCTGAAGAGAGCTTTCTTGGAGATACAAGTTACACGAAGATTAGCCTGGGTACCAAGCCTGCTTGTGGCTTGCCATAGTTTGAACTGAAGGATTTTGCAGTAGAAGGCCTTTTGTAGTGTTCATCTTCCACCCATTTCTGAAACCAAATCCAGCCTGCATGAAATTAGTTGGCAGTGATTTCACACTTAGCAATAATCAGACCATACTGGGAAAAATATTCAAAATACGTGGGACTTGAGAAAGTATCAGTATTAAAATTATGGTTTCCAGCAAGACACTGGATGTGCTGGAGCTGAATAACATGATTTTTAATGAATGAGACTCTGGCTCTTCTTGTTTGGTACTGGCCTGTCAAAGAATATAGCTTTTCTTAACATCTTTTTGAAGGGATTCAATTAAATTTCTAGCTATTGGGTTAAAAGAGTCACTAATAAATCAGACTATAAAAGTCTGAGTGAACATAACCAACTCCTACTGAAAATGTGCTGAATTAACCAGATGTACTCAGGTAATTGGCAAACAGGCCACCTGTTGATTTTCTTGTCAGTGTTGTTGCTACCTGGGGTATGATTCTAGTCAAGGAGAAAATAGGGTTCCTTTAATTAAAACAATTTGTGCAATGTCATTTCACTTAAAATCGACCATGGCTTTTAAAAGAAGATTGAAAACTGTCTGATCAGGCCTTGACTTGGGTCCTACAGCAGGAGGAGAGAAGATTATCAAAGGGATTTTCACAGGGCATCAGTTAAAGAGCTAAAATATAGGTGTTAACCTTGGCAGGGGAAGTTAACGAGCAGCCTGATACTCCGGAGTGGTTCCTTTTCTGCAGCTGTAATTGCATGAGTGCTCAGAGCTGTTTCTTTCTGTGAGCCTGGGTTGTGCTGTCTGTGTTTCCCTTAAGTCTTCTGGAAATAGCAGCTGTAATCAGCAGCACCCAATTCCAGCCGATCAGGTCCTCATTTATGTGTGCTCAGACACTTTCTACAGCCATTGCCTAGGTAACAGTACAAACCAGGAGCTCCTGCCTAAAGGAGTGTTTGGTTTTAAGGTAAATCCAACACTCTTCCCTAAATTCATAATAGAATGTAGTTTTGAACATGTTTGCAGATAGCTTTCTGCAAAGAACAGTAATACTGTATATGCATATAGCATTCTCAATTCCAACATATTTAAAAACAATACCCACAAAACTGTACCAATGTAGCTACCATGTGGAGTGGTTACCTGACCATGCTAGCAGCTGGATTCTAGGAAAGAAATGGAAAATGCAACAAAATACATCAGTTAAAAATGTAGGCCATCATGAGATGAGGAATCAGGATGCAGTGATCAGCACTTCTGTCTTACAGTGTGGAACACTGCCAGCTTGAATTCAATGGTACCTCAATCGATGAAAGAATGAGAATCCTGAATATTAAATCCACGGGAACCGTGAATATATTTGTTATGTTCTCAACCAGTAGGGGAAGCAGGTGGGAACGTGAAAACAGAATTACTCACAGCATCTAAAGTGAGTATACTTCAAACACTTAGCATCTAGTCTAGACAAAGACAGGCATGTTTAAAATGGTCTTATCTGCTTGTGGTTAACCACAGTTGTTAATTGTGGGTTTTCCCAGTGCACACCCATTTACAGCTTTGCTGGGTATGGAAGGTGCCTTTGTAAAGGGACTGAAGATTGAGAAAGGAAAACTTGAAGATAATGATCAGTACTCATTGACATGTCTAAATAATACCCAGTCTCTGCATCAGAAGGGGAGAAGATGCTTTGTTTTTCTCCCATTCTTGTAGAATGGATTTGAGAAGGCAATTGACATCATGGGAAGAGTAATGGTGAGAAAAGGTAGGAAGAAGAGAGACATGAGAAAAACTAAAGCAGTTAAAGTGGAAGATTACGGAAGAATGGAGACACCCAGGCAAAAGAAAGTCAGGAAGCTGGCAAACTGCAGGCACCTGAAATGCCTTACACAGAGAAAATAGAAACAAATTAAATGCTCCCTTCTGCTGCCCCTTGTAATTTTCCAGAAATCTTCTGTAATTTTCCCTGGAGTCCCAGGCTGACAGTTGGCAGATGCTGAATGAGAGAGGGTCCCCAGAATGACTGATGGCAAGGTCACAGCTGGAATGCCTACGAAGATACTGATGTAGTGAATCACAAGCAACTTTTGCTGCCACATAGTGGCAGAGAGAAAAGCTGCCATATGACAGTTCCTCCTTTCTAGTCCCAGTCCAAAGGTGATGTCTTTATATTTTTATTAGCCTTGTTCTCTGCTAACAAGTGTGCTAACTCTAGGAAGGTAAAACTGGGGAGAAATTGGAAGACCTCAAGCAATACAGCTCCTGCAGACTTAATTTAGTGCGCCAGTCACTCCTTATAAACTACATAGCATTCCCCTCTGTCACAGGTTTATCAACAAGTGTTGCTAAGAAGGTGCTTAAAAGCTTGTATTTCAGAGACTGTGTATGAATAGTACCTCTCACTGCTGCGGTTGCCATAGTAAATCCTTGTTCTTAATTGAATACTACAGTAAATAATACTTTAAAACTGGAGAGGAAAATAAAAAGCAAGAACTCCATTAGGAGTTCCCTGCGCTACTTGAAATTACTGCTCCTTTTTCATGTACTACAAGTACAGAATTCTTTGTGTAGTGGGTTATAGAATAGCAGCACCTGCATAATTGTGATACTTTCTCTGCACAATTTCTTGTTCCTCAAAACTTTACAGGATATTATGTAGATCAGAGCACCTATGTCAGAAAGGAAAAGAGCAATTAATAGGATTAAAATTAGCCATTGTTTTCTTAAAATTATATATGTTTTGGACCAAATTTTGAGGGAAAAGAGGATGCAAAAAGTTTAAATAATCCTTGAAATGATCCGTGCTGTAACTGTTGCCAGCGGAGTTACCCTGGAGATAAATTCTCCGAAGTTTTCTGTTGGTGTTAAACTGTAATAATCCATAAGCATTGAAATTCGAGAGCTCATGCTGATGGCAGCTTTAGGGCCACCACAGATAATGCAGGAGACAAAGTACAGAGTACTATTGTACAGAGAATCTGTCAGGGTGGTGTGTGGAGGGTAACAGGACGGAAGCTGGTGAGCAGCTGAGAACTCCGGGACTTCCTTGTTTACCTGGGGGTGAAGAGGAGCAGGAAGAACCTTGAAGGTCAGACAACTCTTTGAAGGTTGAGAGAGACATCCCATACATCACAATAAATAGCTGAGAGGCAGAAGACTTACAGGGCCCTGAGGGGAAACAGAAGTAACAGTGAGGTTAATAGAAGTAGGAGACTATGGTATCAGAGGGTAGTAAAGCAGTGAAAGAAATTCAGTGATACACGGGGTGCTGGGTTCAGAGTTACTAGCATGAGGCAAACAACAGATTTGTACTTAAAACACTGGAGTACAAATAAGCTATTTAATGCTTTGTTCAGATTCTGTACATGTCCTTGATCCTCTGCTGCATCTTCCTACTTGTATATTTGGACTAGTGCTTCCGTCTCTTACAGGGCTTTTCTCAGAGGCAAACATATCATTCATGAGTTGTTCAGATGATGTGGCAACATGAGTCATAGATATAAGACATCTTTTGTAGGCTGCTGCTCACTCAAGGAGTGGGAGACATATTTATTCCTCACCAGCTAACATGCTTCTTATGGATCTGCATCCTCATTAACAGACAACAGCTGTTTCTACTTGTAATTAGCTCACAGTTCAATAGGTAGCTCCAGTCTCTTTTACACCTGGACTACAATCAACATGGAAATCACAGAAGCACATGTCTCTCCCCTCCCCACTTTAAAGCGGTCTGAGTTACACACATTGTTAAACACCTAATAGACAACAACTGTGTGTTAGAGCTGTCCAGCACATGTGTGAAATAATTTTTTTCCCTTTCTTGATGAGCTCCAGTTCCAAATGTGCAAAGGCTTCTCTGGCTTCTGTATTAGCCTCAACCCACCGGTCATGGATTAGGCCATAAAGAACTGTTTCCAGCCACCTGCACAATGGAAAGGGGAAGTGAAGTGAGGGCTGCTGAGGGGGGGAGTGTGCACCAGCTGGCCCTGCTCCTGAGGCATTATAACTGGATTCTTTGGGGTAGAAGGGTGTGAGGTCTCAGGTCATTTCCTGCCAGGTTTGCTCTGAATGGGAGAGGGATATGTAATTGCGCTGTCTCCCTGTACCATTAGTGTCAAGACTCATTAGGAACCCAATCTACTCAGTGGCAGTAGGCATACAAAAGAAAGAACTAGCCAAAGTCTGCAGACTGCAGAGAGGGAGTTGGTGGAGGAAGCAATTGTAAAATTCCCGTCTGGGTAATTAGAGTCAGCAGGGAATCAGATTGGCTACGGCAGGGCTTTCATTTTTCCCCTTGCTGTTTTAACGGGATTGGCAGGTGCTGTTTTATTCCAAGGGTGAGGTGATGTGCCTGTGTCATAATTCACAATGAGAAATGATCATCAATTTGCTGCCATGTTCCTGGGGTGAGCTGAGCCGGCACACTGTGATTACTATTGTTATTAGTACCTTGTTAGCATGGAGCAGGAAGATTGTTGTGGGCAGTTGTCTCTGGAAGGGGCAGGATCTGTACACACAAAAGCACGTTCCTGGCAGCTCAGCTACATTTGGAAAGTTTGGCGCTGCTGGCCAAGATTCCCTTTACATTGGAATCTATTTATCAGTGATCAAAAAGAGGTAACATCTTTTAAGATGGAAAATTTGTTCCATGCTTAAAAGTTTGCAGTATATTGGCATGCTTTATCATCAGGACAATTTAATGTACACAATAAAGCAAACAGACTCTCTTGGAATGCATTGCTTCCTATTTATTTGTTTGCTTAGTGAGAGCTGGAAAGAGACGTTAACAAGCCATTCTGTCTGCACACAATGCAGATTAAGGCCTGCAAAAGATTAAGGTGTTGCAAAATCAACAGATTCAGACTGATGACTTCAGATTCTGACTCAGCTCAGTGGGCTTGCATTCTCTGATAGTTGCCACAGAAGTTGGAGTACAGCAGTAAGGGATGCACTGAATGACCCCATACTTCTCAGAAAGAAACCCTGCTTTTCTTAAGAAAGGTTTTCTTAACACATTTGTTTTATAAAAGCTTCTACAGAGAGGTTTCCATAAAAAACTGATTACATTTACCAATCAAAATAGAATTCTCTCAGCAGTTTTGCTTAGCTGAATTCCACATCTAAGAGTCAAACATTCTTCTTTCTAGTCCCATCCATCAATAGTCAAATGAAAGTAAAACTTTGCAGACAAGTTTGTTGATGGTGTCAGCATAAAATGCATTTCCCTTCTCTGCAACTATGTAGTCAAGGTGCTAAGTTCTTTCATTTTTATTAAAGGATGCAAGACTTATTCTCTACTGTTGCCAAAAGCTTTCACATTTCTGGTAAAACATACACTATTGGATCCAGAAAGAGAAAATACGTACAATGGAAAGCTATATATTTTTAGGCACTCTTTGGTAAATTGTTGAATGGGAAACAGTATTTTTTTCCAGAGATATAAGCCAATACTCTAAAAAACGTTTTGCTATCCATGAGGTAAAGCTGAGGCCTTTCAAAATTTGGACCTCGGTTGGAGGTGTCTCTGTTTCTTTTGTGTTCTTGTTTTCCTCTGTTCTGAGACTGTTCTGCTGGGCAGACTGTTCTGAGGTGCTTCCTTGGACTCTGACCACATTTTCCCAAGCCTAAGCTGGAACTATGTCTTACTGGAGGCCTAATGAAGCCAGCATGTACTCATGAAATTTTTCAGCTTCAGCAATCCAGTATTTTCCCACTAAAGGAGCAATTTCATTTAAAATCACAGTGCAAAAGAGAAGAGATCCCTGCCGGCTCTATCCTTCAGACTGCAGCTACATTTTAGGAACCTATTTCAAATGCAAACAATAAAAGACGTGTGTTTCCCTCAGTGCCTTTCCCCTGAGCCTCTGTGCATCTCTTCAGCATGTTGGGTCATTTGTAAAATAAGAAGCTAATACATGAAAACCATTCCTTTCCCTCATCTCCAGGTTCCTGGATGGAATGAATCAAAATAGCAGAGCTATAAGCTGCTTAGACCTTCCAAGCACTGTAGATTAAATGATGGCAATAGACATTTTGCTAGCTCCTGATTTTAAAGCTAAGTGTCTCTCAGGTCAGAAGTTTACCATCCATATAGATACATGTGATTTTGCAGATTATTTCTCAGGTTATGCATTTGAGTTGTGCATGGTAATTTGGAGTTGGACGGCGACTGTTCTCCCAAGGAAAAAAATGCACACTTCTCCCTTATACTCCTCTCTCACTTAATTGACAACTACTTCTGTGAAAACTAGGCTCACCCTCTTCCCTCCTCCCCCTCCCCCATCCTTGGCGGGTCCTCTGTCTAGATGGCTTTAAATCTGATTTGGGATTTGAGTGTTATTTGGATTAACTCATTAGCAGGTCTCCATTCTGGCAAGGCTGCTAATCTGTGGCAGTGGTGCATAGCACTGTGACAATATTACACTGAAAATGAGAAATCTAATGAGATTAGCATTTTATGCATTCAGACAGGGCTCGGGTGTTTGAGTGGTCTGCCGACATTTGGTGTGAATCACAGCAGGCCCAGAAGGAGACTGCAGTCCAGAGCACCAGAGCACCCAAACACACAGAAAGAAGATTGCAAAGAAGCATCAGTAGCTTTGTTTTGGAGAATTGAAACATCTCTGTCCCCATGGGCTGACTTTGACAGTCATTCACGCATATCCCAACAGATGAGTTTCTTTTCCTAGGAATGGAGGAGGGCTGGTCAAGGGGATCACCTTGCCAGTTAGTCCTGTCCTTACTAGTGGTGATGGAGGTGGTGAAGGTTTTGGTGGTTGCTTACATAGAGAAGAAGGCTGCTGACTCCCAAGCTGTTTTTACCTAACACTGGCACACAGTGGAAGATATACTTGTTAATGTTTTTGACTATCAGACTGCTCCATTCTAAAATTACACCCGTGAGATTAGCTGCCTGGACAAATTCCAGTCACACTTTTCCCTCTTACAGGTGTTTTTACTTCAAGTTTAAAGAGACAAAAGGATGAGCCAGTATCTGCAGCCTCCTTTGGCTGCAGGGATAGGGAGAACTCTGCCTGGTTCCCGGGTACAGCTGGTAAAACAAGGAAGTCCCCAGTTCTGGGTGCATGGGCTTCTCCTGCTCTACCACCTGACTAGAGCATTTGTAGCCTTTTGTAGGTGTAGCTTCGGTAGAAGCTGAGAAGTGGTGCACCAGGGCTGGGAGTCATTCCTAAGTGCTGTCCAAGTCTGCCACCCAGTGCTGGCTTCTGGCACTCAGAGCTGCTCATGTGCTCCAGCACTGCAGCTGGTACTTGGCATAGAACCTCCCACGTTCTTCCTGGACTCTGCTGGAATATTCCTTTCTGAGTTACTGAAACAGATGCTCAGGTCCTACAAGTAATATTTTAAAATGGGCTGCTTTTGGAGCACTGTGTGACAACTTCCTCGAATTAAATTCCTTCTTGAGTAGTGTCAACTCAACAAGTAGTGTGCCTCTTGGGTGTTGTGCACTTGACAAGTGATGGCCTAGTATCTGGTTTTAGTGCCCCTTAAATAAGAAGAGAAGGTAATTATTTCTGGTCTTTTTTTTTTCTCCTCAGGACAGTTTAGAAATGATCAGAGTTTCACAATCTCACCGTCACTCTGAATAGTGATGAATCCGAACCAAATACATCCACAAGAAGATGCTGAATTTGGCAATAGTGTTCAAATTGGTATCAGGGCGTCATCTTTATAAAAAAGAGGTAACAGAGTTAGGAAAGAGGTGATAATTCCTAAAGACACCACAAAACTACTTGAAAGATGAGGAAGGAATAGCCTCCTTGGAAAAGCAAGAATGGTTAACAGTACTGCGGAGCTGGTCTTTTCCCGGGAGAAACTGAAATATGGTGGTGCAGAAAATTGGTTCATTCACACAGCTCATCATGTCCACAAAACCACCCTCCTGTCACAAACTTAAAGTGCTGTATGGGGAAAAAACCTTATTTGTAATTTTCACATAAAATCTGGAGGAATAATATAGAGAACTTTAAATTTTTTTAAAGTGTTTGGTTTCAATTTAAAAAAAAAATAAATCTGTCACTTCATCATTGAATAGAAACTAGTAATTAAATGCTGTCACCAGAAGAAAAGATGTATGTACAATAGATTGCTTTAATTGGGTAAATTAGGTAAACATCTGGCACAATCCTAGAAACTGCTGTTTGTCTGACTTTGCAAACTGACTATGGCATATTATGGTATGGACTAAAGCTATCACACCAGTGTTTTATCAACTAAACAAATTAATAGAGCAGCAGACTTTGTGACTGTGGCCTGATACTCTGTCTTCACAATACTACCTGGATTTATCTAGGTGAGCAGATATATTGAGATTTTTCTTTGTAGTGTAGGGGGTGGCAGATGGGATGAGTGGTCATTTTTCTTTAAGCAGTGAGATAGTTTTTGCTGACAACTGAAAAGAAAGGGGCAGAGAAGAAAGAATGTGATGAGGTGGCCTTATTATAAAGTGTGTGATATGCAGAGAACTGACATAATATAGGAAAAGGTAAGTATATAAGGACAGGATGAAAACAAAGGGGTATTTACTCTGATGGTGCTTAAATGCTATCAATAAGTATCATAAATCTTTAAATGCTCTGTTATCCAAGCATTGTATTAAGTCAAAGAAAAAAACCCCACACTACTCCTGATTGGCATTTTGTTATTAATTCAGAGTAAAAGAGAGGAAAAAATGTCAGCAAGGTGCCTTAGTGAATCTTTATATAATAGTAACAATTTATATATGGGAAGCAAATACTTAAAAAAATGAGTAAAATGAATAGAAACGTAATTCAGAGCAGCAGCAGCACTTCATCTTCATGTAATGATATGGGCAAAGCCTGAATTCCAACATTTTCCAGTGAATTATGGGACATGGTAGAGCTTGCAGGCCTGCAGATATAATACACGGTCAGTTATAATATCCCATTAGGAAAAGGTGATGTAATCAATTCTTCTTTCATGGCCTAGCAATGACACATCTAATTTTCTAGGTTATTTACCCCCTGGATAAAATTCATAATCGCTCTCATAATATGAAAATATCTCCTTAGATACATTTGTGGGGAATCTCATTAGAGGGGTTTGCTGAATGTATTTTTTTGCCAGAATTGAAAAGGCAGAGAGCTTCATCCACAGGGAAGCTGGACTAGGAGCCAGAAAACCTGTATTACGTTCCTGATTCTGCTACTGTATGATGCTGAGAGGGCATCCTTGGCTGCTGAGACTCTTTCCCCTGATTCTTCCAAGTCATCTGTCACCCGACAGCTGACATAGTAAAGACTCACTTATTTAAGATGCTTAAGTCGACCCAGATCATCTGTGTGAAAAGTGCTGGGGTCACTTAACCTGTCTGTCAGAGGGGTAATCTTCAGTGGGAAAGGTGATGCATAGCTGTGGACAGGCCTGACTAGTAGTAGCTTAGGCTGGGAGAGGACAGATGGCCAGGCTTCTTGGGACAGGGTCTTACAAGTGCACAAGGGGTAGGATTCCTTCTTGATTTCTGGATGCTCCCAAAAAGCTGTCACCTATGTGGCTGTTTTCTTTTTTGCTCAATGCATAGTTTGATGTGTTATAAAGAAGACTGTCCTCTATGGGTCAAGTTTGGAGTTACTCTTCATGAGGAAATTACTCCTTAGTGGCTCGGCTGACTTGCATACTTTTCTGGACTAGGGAAGCAAGAACGAACAAGAGTGCACAGTGTTCAGCAGAGAGAACTGTTTTTAAAGGAAAGCTATTTTAATTTGATCTCTTTTTTTTAAGTCCTGAAAGGAGGCTTGAGAATTCTTAAAAAGTTCACCTAGAAATACTTTTTGCTTGCTGGTCTAAAAAAACACATTCCAATCACCTTGTTGTACTGTGTAGCCTAACTGTCTCTACTAACATGTATCTTCTAGCACATCTCTACAGGTCTGTAAATATTCAAGATGTAGCTTTAATGAAAAATACTGTCTCTATATAAAGAAAACATAACTATTAATATGCAAATGTTACAGTGCTATCTTTTTAGTTATCTTGGTTTTTTTAAAATCAAACCATGGCCTTCAGTCCTATTTAAATGTAATAAAATAATAATAAAAAAAGCCTTTCTCTCCAGAGATCCAAAAAGCTGAATATATTTTCCTAGCTGATTGATGCTTTTCCATTTATTTTTAAATGTAATTTTCCCTGGGTAAGGAATTGTTCTCTTGAATGTCAAGAAGGAAATATTTCCCAAATCATAGGCTTGGATTGGCTGCCTTGAGACTAATGAGATAGCTCTGTTGAGAGGATAGGCTGGGGAAGCAGAGAACGAAGTGATTTGTCACACTGGTTTTGCAGCAACTGCTAAGGAGCTGCTTTGTAATGCCAGCCTGCCAAATCTCCTGGCCACAATCAAATTACTCCCTCCACATGCACGCACATCCACATCCTCACCCTTTAGATCTATCACTGACAGAATAGTTATTAAACAAAAACTCAGCCTGGGGAATTATTAATCGCCAGGCTTCATTTCTTTATCAAATGTGGTGGCCCGAAGGGAGAGCTCTTTAAGCTTTCGGAAAGACCGTAGCACATTAATCACTGGAGGGAAGCGGGGTGTGGGCTAGGCATTTGTAATACTTGTCAGATCAGAAATAGGAGACACAGAGATCAAAAGGGATGTTTATGACTTGGAGGTGAAAGGGCTTCACTTTTCTTGCTCTTCTTCTCATCCTTTTTTTTTAGTGTTTGTTTTGGGATTTTGTTTTTGGTTTTGCTCTATTGGTCTCATCCTAGAACTTATACTAACTCTGTGATTGTACCGCTGGCCCACACACTGCCCAGGGAGAGGAAGGGCATGAGTTACAGATACAGCCTCTTGTGTGCCCATCAGCAAAATAGTGGCCACTGCTTTTGGGTGCCAGCCTGTCGTAGCCCTGCACTTTTCCAGGCACTGAGCAGGCCCCAAACTACAGTCAGCACTGTGAAGTCGGGGTATTTGGGTACTTCTCTGTGTAAACTACTTAAATTAAGGTATCCAGCACTGAAGGTTAGTCCTGAAAGAACCCCTGACTTCTTGAAAGTTTAATACTTGATTCACTATTATACACAGCAAATTTATATACACATACATTTAAAAAATTACAACAATCATGTCAACTCCAGACCATATATAGGGCAGATTAAACCAGTATTGTAGGCTGCCTGTGGCTGGAAGCACTTAACCTGTGATTAGTTAGAGCATTAATTAACATTGACCTTGTTTGCTCTAATTCTGAGACCTTTAGCTCTAGCAGTGTGTGGGGAGGTTGTTACTCCTGTCAGGGTACCCTGTGAGGAATGCAATGTAAGCTGCTGTTCAGTTGACATGTTTTTCCTCATAAAAGGATGGTATATCAGCTGAACCAAGTAGCCTTTATTGTAACTCTTTAGCAACACAGCAATCAGCATTCCTAAATCTCTGTCACCTAAAGAGATTCCTCAAACTGCTGACTTCAAGAGGTGGGTTTGCTGGTACAAGTCATATCCATTTATATACATAACCTTTCCTGTGCTGGAAAATTCCCTGGTTTCTTACTAATACCTTGGCTTGAAATACGTAACATTTTTAGTATGTATTATACACAAACATCCCCTTCTTATATGACCTGGAGCTGATTATCCAAACAGCCTGCTTCTTCAAAATAATACATGTCTATATAAATATACATATATATAGAAAGAGAAGGAATATGACCGTATAAAATCTGTGTATGAGCAGGTAAAATCAACTTAGAGATGTTGTAAATAAATGTCAGCTTTCCTTCTCATAAGATTAAACCTTGAATTTTGTAGCACTAATTTCCTATTAGAACTTTCCAGGGAGAGCATGGCAGGTACGTAGAACTTTCCTGTCTCACAGAAGCACTTGAGGGGAAAAAAAATATTTAATTCTGTTGTATATACAAGAGGCTGCAGTGAAGATCCCAAGCTCATTGGAAAATGGGCTGTGTGTTAACATGCATTTGTATCATGGCACATAGCCTGATTTTGTACAGCCTTGTAGTTAGCTGGAGCCTCTAAGCATCACTGTAATATAAATATTCTGGAAGAATAATAGGGCTATTTGTGGCTCTTGAGGGCAGCTAATGTATCTGGTATGCAGCATGTTTTTCAAGCCTTCATATCTAATTTTTCCAAGCATCCAGCAAGAGAGAAGAAATAAACCACATTTTCTGTGCAGACAGAAGGAATGAGAGGAGGGATGGATCACATCAAATGGATTTTGAGAGAGCCACAAAACACTTGTTGCATGTTGTCCTGACACTGCAATATGATATTTGCATTGTGATGTTGTATCAATATGTGAGACGGTCTGTCTTTCTTGGGAGCCTCCTGTCTGGCAAGGCAGTTCTTAACTCACAGGCTCACTTCTTTTAAAGGGATTTTTGTCAGTACACATGCAAACAGCAGCCAATTCTTTGGGATCTCCAGAGCAATCCATGAAAGTTTAAGCACTGAAAAAGTTGAATGACCTACAATTCCACAGGCAAACAATTCAAATGATTAATTGTACTCTCAAGTATATAATATACTGAAAACCATGTCAGCACACTACTGTGAGTAATTGTCAGGCAGTCTTCCTAATGAATAGCACGGCAAAAGAGAGTGTATGGGCTAAGAGCAACACTCAAGGAATCTGATTTGTCTGTCAAGAAAGGCCTGAAATCCCCATACCTTTGGATAGGCTTTGCACAGCAGGAACTGTCTCTGTTCATTGTTAATTGAATCCAGCACTGAAGGAATTGTTTCCGTGTCATTAAACGGGTTATCCCCCATGTGATATCTTGGGGTTTTGACTGTTTTTAGACGAGGACCAGGTGTGTTGTGCTACCATTTTTCTGCCTAGTTTATAGTTTTGTATGAAACAGCATGCAAATGTTATAATCCTCTGACTCCTGAAATACACTCCTATGAAGTGGTTTTGCTTTGATTATCAGGGTATATTGCAGCTAGTACTTGAAGAATTTTCAAATCAGGGCGACTTGAGATAGGATTCTGCAGTAAAAGAGGAATTATTAGAAGGGAAACTCTGCATAATAAGTAGCACATTATCTTTTGTTCCATCACAGCCCTTTTTCCACCATTCTGTGAGGAGCAGTGGGTGAATTTCTTCATGAGGGTCTGTAGTCAGGGTATACATGCCTCCAACAGCTCAGATAACTAGTAGAACGTGGGAAGCTTTAGGGTTCAAACGTGTATTTGGTCATGAATGTTTTTAATTAACAACATCTTTTCTTCCTTTATCTCTGTCATGGTTTGTCTTCTATCTGCAGAATCTAACAACAGGTTCCTTGTGCTCAGTGCTTTCCTCACATCAGATTACCTCAGGTTAGCTTCTCCACCATGACTGCTCTCAGGCTATGTCTTGTTCCCCTATGGCTGAGCTGAGGTAATTTACTCTTCTTTCAGAGCAGACTGTGTGACCTCAAGGCACTACAATTATTGAACGATAAGATCTTGCACACAGGCTGTTCCTCTTGAATAGCTGATACACAGTAGCACAAATATGGGGCACTCAGACAAATGTAGCAGATCCCATAACAGCAGTAGGATCTGCACTTTTCAGGTGAGGATGTGTTATGCCCCTTCAAGGTGGAGACAGTGGGTAGTCGGCTGAAGACAAGGAATTAGAGAAGCTTGGGCAACAATTTCCTTCTAAAGCATTTTAAAAATTTAATTAATGAGCACAGAAACAAAGTTTTAGCTCATCCTGCTCTGCATGCTTAATGGTAGTGGCTGATATGTGTCAGTGCAGGCTTAGCTGCAGTCTTGGAAGAGCTTTTATGGTGTCCCCAACAAAACTATCTGCCTTATATTAGTCAGTTCCTGGTAGAACCAGTCTTGACTATGGTTAAAAGCAGGGTTGTGTCTGCATTTATCTGCTTCCAGGGCTTAATTTTCAGTGTAGGTTTCCGGTATCCAAACAAAATTACTAATCTTAATGATAGTGGTTACCAGTCACTTCATTGAGTTTATTTTTCCTCTCAGAAGATATGTACTCTATATTCATAGATATTAATATATTTCTATGCATATATATCTTTAATATAAATTGTAGGTATAAATGCATGCAGACATTGATTCTAAAACAAGAGCCACTTTACAGTGGAGAAGATACATAAAGAATCTTTTGTTTCTTTTGACAGAAATATGCAGTCAGGAATAATTCTCAATGTTAATATCTTGTTTTTCTGCCTATTAGTTGTGTTATGGTAATGCTTAGCAGACTGACTTGACATGGAAACCATGTTAGAATTAGTGCTGGAGAGACACCTAGCAAGACTGTCCTCACCCTGCAATGCAAACAGGGCTTGGCAGAGGACAGAGGCAGGAAGAAATCCATTAGTATCACCAAGCAGGTGGACAAGAGTCAGAAACAGCCTTTCCTGGGACAATGCATGCTCTCGTGGAGCCATAGACTACCACCATGAGACACAGCTCTCTTCCTACTAATTTGTGGGACATCCAGGAGACATTTTTATTTCTTCCATTATCAGTTCTGTGTTGGTAGTGATTTATCTTTAGCAACTGCAAGGCCCTGTGTAAAGGCTGGAAGCTATGCTACCTCAGCTGTGAACAGGGCGAAACGCTGCTGAGCACATGCCAAGGAGATGTCTTGCACAGAACCACGGGAAATGGTGGGGAAGAGTTCTTGAGTCTTCATAACCAGAAAGTAGTCTGCTCTGCCTAACTTACCCTGCCTGCCTTGCCTCTTATGAGGAATGGTAGAGACTCCCAGGCCTCTGCATTCAATCCATCTCACTACTCCCCGATTCCTAAAGTTGGAAAATTATACTTTTATTTGACTTCCCTTTGCTTCAAGATGAACCATTACTGCTTGTCATACCTACCTACTCTTTCCCCCCTCGCCTTTTATAACTATTTTATCAGTTACCATGCTTTCTTTCAGTTTATTTTTCTGTTCAGCTAAAATCAGCAATTCCTTGTTTTTTACTTATGCCCATGTGTTTTGTCTCTCTGCTTATTCATCACTCAACTCTGGAAGATTTCCAATTGAGCCACATTTTTCTTGACTTCTTGCTAACACTCCCTGGCTGGGAGCTGAGACTGAGGGAGGGAATGGGAATCATGTGTTAGAGAAATCCCTGGTATCAAGTTTTGCAAAGCAGAGATGGGAAGAGAAGAGAAGAAAAGCAGAAGTTGGAGAATGTGACCAGAGACCTCCTGTAAGTTTCAGGGTAATTTGCTAGTATGAGGTCAGAGGATTTAGCACTGAGAAGTGCAAAACAATGCACTTTGCAAAGAACTACTTAAACTACACACAAGTATGCATGCCTGCACACGCAGGGATTGTGTTTTACTGTGCTACAACCTCTATGGGGAAAAAACAGGTGTCAATAAAGATATGATCTCTGTGTGCAGAGCTGGTAAAAAATAAAAACCCAGTAAAAATGTCAGATTGTATGAAAGAGGGAAGAATAATGTAGAACATATTAAAATAGGATTATATTGATTGGTGTTATAGGTCCAACTAAACTACTGTATTCACTTCTGGTGCCTTCATTTCTAAATGGCCATTGCAGAGACTAAGGCAGACAAGACCCCAACAAAATTATCAAAGACACAGCATGAAGGAATGGAAGAGTCTATGCCAGACGAAGCTGAAAAGGACAAGGATTACTTCATTTGAAATGTGCAAAGTAATAGAGAAGATAACAGATAAGAGATAATTAATTTCATTCTGTCCCATGGCCTAAATGCAAGTCATCTCTTGATGAAATAAAAAGGTACAAATTTAATATCAAAAGAAATTTTGTTCCCAGTGCAGCGTAATGGCCAGATACCTCGGCCTCACTTTTGAGTGCCTTGCACAATTCAATGGAAGACAGAAACATGGCAGTATTTCTAAGCTATTTCTGATAAGAGTATTACTGCTCTGTGTCTTTGGCCAGATCTGCTGCTGTAGGCAGCCAGGTCATCTGGGTGGTCAGTGTTACCTCATTGCTCAGGACTGAGTCTTTGCTGACCACTCTGCTCCAGAAGGGCTTCATTTTCCATTAGCTCCTGCTGCAGATAATCCTCCTTTGTAGTGTCACTCCTTGTTAGATGCATAGTGCATCTAACATCCCTAGTCATAGGTTTCTAGTACTCACAAGTGTGTCTGAGCTAGTAGTTGCCAACCTCAGCTGAATAAATAGCTCTTTCAAGGGAAGTGTTTTTTCATGTTGTGTTTATGTAGAGAGGTAAACAGCATTTTTCACCTTTTGTTTTACCTGAACAATGTAAGCACGAATATTGCTGAGGATCACAATGTCTGATGTATTCTGGGAATACATAATCTATCAAGAACAAAACAGAGGTAGAAGGGAAAAAAATTTCAAAACAGTTGCAACTCTTACTTGTTTCATGACTTAGCAAAACTGCCTCCCTGTGAGTTAATCTGTGTAGCTCCATGAGACCAATGTCTCCAGGAGTTTATCTTGATTCAGCTAATACAGCTACTATCCAAAATATGCCAGCTGGTTTGAGAAAATCTGAGGTCAAGGAAGTAAAACTTGATATTACACCAGTTCAAAGAAGAGGATAATTGAAATCAAGAGGAATTTGGTGGGCTTCCTTGAAGTTTCTCAATTTGCATTTACAGTACTGTAATAATTCTGTGGTTGATTGAAGCTTCTTTTCCATCAAAAAACTCTTCCTGTCATCTTGGGAACATCTCTAAAGCTACCCAATTGGACTTTGGTTTTAATTAGGCTCAAAAAAAGAGTCTCTTACCTAAAAATCCCAATGGAAGAGATCTAGGAGCATTCCACGACTGTTGAAAGAGAGGAGGATTAGGAAGGAATTAACTCCCAAAGCTCTGGTTTTCTGGCCATCTGTGGTATCCTGCCAGGATTCAGCACAATTGCTTCATGAACTAAACAGATAGAACAGCACTCTCTGGCACTGGTCTTTGTGCATCCTGAAGATCCCTCTGGAGAAAAGAACAGAATCTTTATTATCAGAGCATGGCTGGTTCTATCACCATGACCTTGTCTGTATATAGAAGTTATTGGGCAGTGTCCTGTAGTGTGAATTTGAATTGCTTTAAGTATATCTGCACCAGTGCATGGCAGAGGGCTGCCACGACACAAAAGCATGTGCTGTCCCTCAGGCACCAGGAGGAGTTCCAAAGTAGATTGTAATTGCTAAATTCCAGTCATGTATGGAATATCCCTACATGGACCTCCATCTCCAAAGGCAGGAGAGGGCATCTGGTAAAGTGTCTGCAGGGAGCTTGTGTGCCACTTGTGAGAGTGGCCTGGCTAGGGGGATGCCGACAACTCCGTACATGTGGCAAGGCACCCCAGGGAGGAGGACATGAGCTAACTCCAGGCTTTCCACTCCGTGCGTGAGATTGCTTTTGAGCGGCTCAAGGAAACCAAATGCAATTGTTGAACTGGGAGTACTGGATTGCTTTATCAAGAATGGTGCAGGCTGTTCATGAATTAGAAGACTTTAGTGGGACAGAGAAGAAAAAATATTTATGTAGTGAAAATGTCAGGTGTTTGGGGAACTCTTTGCACTCAGATGATAATACCTTCTAAGAAATTAGTAACCTGAAAGAACCTTATTTAATTGCTTATAGAGAAAAAGGTTGAACTCTTATTTTGCCAAAAATACAGACTAAGTCCTTAAAGCTGCACTTGATAGAGGCAAAGCATTTCTGAATAAAAGAGTAGATTTTAAACGGTCATCCTTGAGGAATTAGTGACTATTCAGATAGAGGAAAGCATTTGAAGGTAAAACAGTCAAAGTCCAGTACCAGAGAATTAATGGATTTGTGGGTTTAATAGACACTGGGATCATTCAAGTACATATGATAGACACTAAAGTTATAAAAGGAACACAGCAATTACAATAACTGAAGTTAAATAAAACAATGCTAGCACCATAATTATATTTTACATCCGCACATGGCTGGTCCAAAGGGGTATGTCTGGTTGGTCACAAAAATGTAATATTGGTAGATAAAATGTGTTTTATAACGGTATCATACACTTAGAACTCAAAAGTTTTGGGGTAGGGATTGGACTTTGAAATCACTTTAATTGAAGTTACTAAGCTTTCAAAAGGGGCAGACACTATTTTTTAGTGTGGCTCATTCAGCAAATCTCCATGCACTTTGTAACAGCCCTCTAAGTACAATTGAGTGAGGTGATTTTGCCTGGCTCACAAATCAAATTGCAGTGGCAGAACTGGGAACAGGGTAGAAGAATTAAAACTCTCACCACTCCTTATTCCTGCCACTAGATCAAACTCATGCTTCCACATTTCAGCACAGTACAGCCTTCATTAGGAAAAACCACTTCAAACAAACAGATGAAGTGCACATAATATTTTTACTCCTTAAAATCTGGAATACTATATGCCATTAACACTGAGTCATTGAAATTGCTCCAAAATGAAATATTATAGTGTGTTGTGCCAGTGCCTTGAAAGTCTTTGTGTTAAGATTTCAACACAAGAAACCAAAACAAAACTCCAAACCTGAAATTTTCAGTCCAGGCATCACATTTCAGTCCTAATGTATGGAAAATATCAAAGTATTATGAGCCATCATGTCTACACAGAGAGGCAGATAAGAGTATAAAGTTGACAAAGATCAGACTGCAAATAGGACACACATTTAACGGAAGATAATTAACCACTGGAACAGATGGTAAAGGGATGTGGTAAATTAATCGCCTAGAGTCTTTAAATCAAGATTGGATGTCCTTCCTTCTGAAAGAAATGGCACAGTTCAGCTATAAATTACTGGGCTTGATGGTGGTATTGCTGGGTGAAATGCTCTGGACCGTGTCATGTGCAGGAGGTCAGAGTGGATGAGCTTAATAGTTCATCCCTCCAGACCTTGCTATCCATGAATCCATTTTGTTAGCTTGAAAAGTTTTATATTTTAACAAAGCAGTTACAGTTGGGCTCAAAGAATGTAGTTTTAGAAGCTTTTAAATACTCTTTCTATATTCCAAAGGGTCTGAATTAATGTTGTTAGTATTGTTTAAAAGCATGCAAGTGTAAAATATGAACATGCTTTCTTTTTAACACATTGATTCCCATATCTCACTGAAACACAAAGTGGTCTTCAGGCAGCATTAATTGTGTACTCCCCTATGTGTTCATTGACCAGCTCTTGGGCAGAAGAAAAAATTCTTCTCCATCTCTCTTGTGTGATGTGAAGGAAGTGAAGTATCCTAGAGTGAACAGGAACTCATCACACTGGTACATCCCCACTTTGGGTTGCTTGAAGAGTTATGTGGTAGAGGACTACTCCATCACTCAAGGCTGTGACAAAACTGTGGTCAGCTGTTCCTTCCACTGCTCCTTTTCACTGAAGTACCAGACTACTCTGTGATAGCTCTTATTTGTCTCTTCTCGATGTTAGGTCAATGAATATGCTTTCAGTATCTTTTAGGTCAGACACGTGGGCTGGGATTCAGATGCCTGAACACACATGTCTAGTACTTTCTCAGACACTCTTGAACATTCTGCCTAGACTTCAGCTATTGCTGTGAAGGCTGTAAGTGTCTATGCCCAGAGTCTTCTGGAACAATATCTGGAAACTAGGTAGAATAGCCAAGGTCTGATCACTCTAGAAATATTTTTGGTCATTTAAAATCCAGTGAGCTCTTGGGTGAGCCCTAAGAAACTGATCTAATCAGGTGGCAATTTGGAATATTACTTTCTGCTGCCCAAATTTCATCCCCACAATTTTATTTGCTTAGAATACTTTCTGTCCATTGCTTTCTGTCCTGAGCTACTGTGCTGTGGTGCTGAACACCTAAGTGCTTTTGCTGAACTTCAGAATGCACTTATCTGTGTTGATCCTTATTGACAGATAGATTGTTTTATAAAATTTTTTGGGATCAAAAAACATCTTAGGATATTTTCAATGTTTAAGATACCACAGCAGTCTGTGAGAGCTATATGGGGAAAATAACATGGTTTTCTCTCTTATTACAGGACAAGATTTATGACATTTGGGGTTTCTGGTTTTTAACATTCAACTTCTCACTTCTTAGACACATATGAAGGGTCAGTCAAACATAGACTTTGTGAGTTCTAAGGCAGACAACTCATGGTAGAAACACCCCAAAATTATAATTTCCTTCTTAGGAACCTTGGTCTTAGTGAATTTTCATTGTCATTCCATGCACATGTTAATACCTTTTGTGATTATGAGAAACAGCCTTGCATGTCTACAAGGCAGTTTTTAGTCAAGCACCAGGGAAATAACGTTTTTAATATCTACTCCCCTAATGCTGCTTAAATTAAATCAGTTTCTCTCCTCTGCTTTCTCTTTTCTTAATTCTGACTGACCCTTCATACTCATTTGAATTACATTATTTTTCTGTCTTCATCTGTTCTCAAAGTTTATAGTCCCTTGGTTAGAAAACCATAAACATTCAGCTCCTCTCATATATAACCAAGATTAAAGCTTTGTATATAAATCTGGCAGCAGAGTAGTATTTTTGCCCACTCTTGAATTGCAGCTGTATTTCTTCAGTAATGACTGAACAATAATTCATCATATTCACTTTTTCAATCCTTCATAAATATGTAAACCAACATTGCAACAAATATTTTTGCTGACAGGTGGCTATTGCAATTAAACACCTGAGAAACTCAGGTTATATCTGTGAACAAATGGGGTTATTGATTCTTTTCGTGTTATTACAAGTAATTCTGTCTCACTTGCATTACAATTAGAAGTTGTACAATAGATCACTAGGAAAGAAAGGTGATTGAGTTAACTTCCCTCCACAATATGCTGTATAGTATTTGTGATCTCTTGCTTAGGTATGTAGGAATCTAATCTGCCCTGTGTTACTTCAGGCTCATTTATTCTCTGAATCCCACACATGCTCCTGTATGTGTAGCTGTGTTCAGCTTTATGGTGGATTCCACAGGTCTGCCTAAGCAAATCTGTGCACACGTGGATATACATATTGCAGGTGACATATTAATGTGCTGTAAAGGTTGCTATGGTCAAGCTCCCTGCACACCATTTCTAAAGCACAGCATTGCTAACTAAGGGTAAACTTACCTCATCTGCTCATATTTTCAAGGCCATTGCTGGCTGCAACCCTTATTGCTACTTCAGGTCCAGTCGGAATGTGTGAAATCAAAGCTATGGATCCTGGCATAAGTTTTGCTGTGGGTTTGTTTTGTTGATGGCAACCCACAGGTCACAACATGGCTCCTTGTGGCAGCCCTGGGAGAGAGGCACAAGGTCAACACTGGTCAAACACTGCAGGCTTCAGGAGCAAAACTCTTCCATCTTTGCTTGGAATTGTTGAGGCACTGCACCAGTACATGTTGTGGGCTGTAAGTGAACAGGTCTGTGACAGCTGTCCAGACATCTCATACATGTGTAAGAGATGGCCTCATTTCTAGCTCGCCCTCCTTTGAGAGTCTGCACCAGCAGGTCTCTGCACGGCAGTCTGTTTTCTCCTACGTCATTTCCTAGGGCTGCTTTGGCTCACTGTTCCCCCATTCCCTCCTTCCAAGCTGCACTTCCCCTCACAAAATACCTCAGTAAACTCTAGTCTATAACGCACTTCAGATCTTAACAAGATGGTCTTTACCTATAAAAACAAGACACTGTCACTTGTCCCACTTTAAAGTCATTTGTGTAGCACTCTTGTTCATGCTGCACATTAACTGCCTTTTACATTCCCTGCTGCACCTGCATCTCTCTCTCTGCCCCCTGTGCCCAGCCAGATGGGAAGCTGTATCCATCTATCTCATACACATAGGAATCTGCAAGCACAGTCTGGTATTGCTGTCAGATAGTTCTACCACAAAGGACCTCACTTTAATTTAGATTAAATGCCCAAGGGGTTTGGCAGACTCATACTCTCTGTTTTCACTGTCTCAGTCCAGTTTTTAAAATTCTGTACTCCAAACACAAATAAAGAGTGATTGAAGCTAATCTCTGTTTTATCTAATTTTGGGGTACAGATTTTAGTTTGCTGAATAAGCTTGGATGACCTATGTCCTAGAGAGAGTGCTTTTTGAACCTGAACTTTCCCACAAATAAAAATAAATTACAGCTCCCTGGTTGCTAAAACAAGGGGGGAAAATGATGAGTATACTGTATTTTCAAGTCTAGATCTACAGGGAGAGGTATTGAGGTATTGTTTTGTACTGAGTCACATAATCCAGCAAAAAACAAAATAGGCAAGGTTTTTGACATAGAAGTTTTTTCTGAATGTGCAGGCAGCCTGATCTGTATTTGAGCTGAAATTTAATCTGCACTGAGTCTGTCAGGGCATTACTTATCCAGCTTAATGATACTATGTTAGCCTTAGCAAGAGCTTCTTAACTTCTGTGACTGGAAGTTGTTACAAAGACAGAAAAATACAGATTAGAGGGAAATGTCCTCTTAAAGGGAAGGGGGGAGACTTGGGTAGATGGAAGGTGGGGAAAAGAAAAAAAAAGAAAGAAAATAGAGGATGGAGCAGTAATCGGGCCCAAGCGCAGCAATCTGGCAGGAGGAAGCTAATTTCCTTCTGAGTCAAGTCAATAGTAGGGTAAGCAACTAATGAATAATGGAATCTCTACAAAAAGGCCAACTTTTCATCTTGTTTCAAACCTGCTATCAACATGGAGAAGGTCTGTAGAGAGTTAAGAGCCCTTGATTTATTCACACAGAGACCACGATTAGACAGAATTAAGCTTCCTTGAAGAAATTTGTCTTATGTCCTCCTCCATCAATGAGCTGCTTGTCAGAATCAGCTCCTGACTATTCTTTCCCTGGTTTGTAGTAGCTGGATGTTTCTCAGATGACAGCTAAACCTGGCAAGTAGCATGATCTCTTTAGGGAAGCAGTGCAGGTCAGTCCCTCAGGCAGTGCTTCAGGCTCAGGCAGTGCTTCAGGCTCCAGATTCATATATAACACAATATACAGTGTGTGCAGTTTGGTTCAGACAGAGGAACTGGCTTTGGTGTGTTAAAGGATGACACAGACAACTGGAAGACAATTCCTGAAACCTACCCTAGGGCACCACCAAGAAAGATCAAGTCTCATCTTCTGCTCAAGAAGAAAGAGATGGATGAAGCTGGAGGCCAGACAACCACCCAACTCCTTTAATCTCAAAAGTGTCTTGGCACTTGGGTAGTGCGTGATACAGGTTCAGGACCTGAAGGCTACTTTATTTTATGCTTTGGCTAACAGAAAATGTAGGATGAATTCCCAAGGAGGCTCAGGCTCACACATAACTCTCATTGAGGCCAAAAGTCCTCCACGTCAAGATACACAGAATGTGTTTTTAGAGAGATACTCTCTAGTGTAATAAAAAATGCACTTGCCTAAATTTAAAAAAAGAAAAAGCAGCAGCATTCGTTTTCTTATAATTTTTCTGTTATAATTTCACCCTGGATGTGTGGAAAAAATATTTTAAAGTTGTGAATGAGAAAACGATCTTCTCCTTTACCACAGCTGGTAATGGCCAGGTCTGAGTTACAACCATATGGTCCAGCAAGTACTGAGCTTTGCTGTCAATCAGATTTTATTCCTTGTTTTGCCATGATTCATTGCTATGAGATCATCATACTTCATTTTCACATTTCTGTTTTCCTTCCTACACTCGAACTCAGGAATCTCTTATTCGATGCCTGGACCAAACTTAGAACAGGAAGCAGGAAGCTATGTTGAAGTTCTTTACTATTGTCAAATGAGCAAGTGCTGTTAAACAGCATTGCAGCTGTTTGTCCTGGAGTTGGGAATAGGAGTGATGGGAACAGCATGGTTACATTTTGTTGCCAAGTGGCCAGGGAAAAATAATAAGTATGAAATATATGAATTGAAGGGGTTATATGTGAAACATGGCCTGGTAATTAGAGACTTGGGATTGCTACACTAATGAAGGTTTTTATGTGCCTTGTGGTGAGTTGGTTAACAAGCTTTAAATTTAAGACATTTTTATTTACACACCTTATGGTGCTGTTAAGAGTGTAACTCATTAAAGGCTTAAGGCACCCAGAGAAGCTGGTAGCAGAAGTGTCAGCTCAATGCCTACAGCACACACATTCATGGTGGGCTGTGATAACTCTGCTCTGTGCTCATTCTTCTGAGAGGATGTAAGGACCAGGCTCACAACTGTGGTATTTATGGGCGTTCAGAACTCACCCAAGAGACTTTACTTTAGGTGCTGGTGTCTTTACACATTGTGTATGCACAGGAAGGGAGAGAGCAAGGACAGCTAGCTGCTATATGAAATCTGGAACTAGGCTGTGCCTTCTTTTCAAGCTGCATTAAAGTGGTCTCTTTGCAAGACAGCAATTGAAATAAGCAGTTTTGTATTTGACTTCAGATTGCTTAGGAAAGCACTTGAACATTGTGTATGGGGTAAACAATATATATTAAAGTCTTTTGCATTATTTGCCTACTCCTGGGTTGAGAACCTCATGTATGCACGCAAATCTGCTAGAAATAAATCCGTATGTGTCTTTGTGGCTGTTCCCCTTGACTTCTGGATAATCGGGGCCCTTGTATATTTTCTTCCTTTGTAATACCCCAAGATGCAGCTCCCTTTGGGAGTTCCCTAATCTGTATATCAGTGGCAATCCTATAATCCCATATAATTGTATTAGTCTCAATAGCAGATTAGCTCCAAGTGCCCCTACAGACAAGGAGATGTCAGCTCTGCTATTGTTTCCCACTTAATGTGATTCCAGACAGAAAGAAGAAAAACAGCTGAGAGCCCTCTGTCTCACATTACAGCCCACAGTTTCTAAACCAATTAAGAAAAAGGGATTTACAGTCAACTGGATTAAGGGCTCTGTTTATATTATCCCATATTTCTTTTTATAATACCTTCCATTTTCTATCTAGCCTTGTAATCAACTACCCTTTTCTCTGCCTTTTGAAACACCCATCCATGTCCTTACCTATTCATTTACCAATCCATCTCACATGTGGGATTTCAGCCATCTGTCTGGTTAACTTCACCAGCCTGCTTTAGTGCACATTTGTTTAGAGAACACATGGTGTATGAAGCATACCAAGTAATGCTGAGATTAAAACCAATGCCTGATTTCAGATCAGTTTCAAGATGACCTCACTAATGTAAGTACATTTGTGAGACAGTGTTTGGGTAAGTCTCTCCTTTCTGCTAAGTAAAACATTCTACCACCATCCTTATCAGAGCCAAACAATGCTGCTATGTAAATAGCATCGTGGTCATTCATTATTCAGCCAGAAAATGGTACCTATAAAATTCTGCAACATTTACAGGATGAAACTCCAGCAGAATAATGTTAATACGATGAAAGATCAGTGTGGTCCTTGATCTGGTCAACTGAGCAGCAGATCAAGAATAGAAATTGACACTTTGCTTTCACAGAGGTGTCTCTTCTGCTGTGACAAGAGGTAAAGGTTGCTGGAGGATGTGGTCTAAAACACCACTTCACCTGAGAACAGAGAGCAGCAATCAAGACCCTGGGATTCAGTCACCACTATGGTTTCTGCTGTTAGAAATACATACAAAAAGTCCTGCATCACCTACCAACAGTAATTGTTTTCTTTTACTTGATCAAAATAAATCAATAAAATAGACTTATCACAATGCATATTGCCCAAAATATCTGTTATGCTGGAGGGATGATACCTTGCATTCCCTTGAATTCCTAATTCAGCATGAATTTACATTAATGGGCATGAACATGTTCAGGTGACTGTGATTTTATGTGCTTTCCTAGATGGAAGTTGCCCAGTAAATAAATTTCTTAATGGTTTGTTCTTATGACAAAATTAGTTTGGGGCTGTCTTTCTTCTGAATGGAGATTCGTTTCCTATTGAATACCATTTCTCAAAAATATTTTTTCCCAATCAGCTTAATATTTAAACAGGTTTAAATTTTAAATCTCATGGTACAAATCTACTTAGATTTTCAAATTACAGTAATACTTCACCAGGTTTCATTTTTAAGGCAATGTAATATGTATAATTCATTCCATGAATCTTAGATAAGGTTGATATTATGCTACACTGCAATTTTCTGCCTTGCAGTGAAGTTTTACAGCTAAGGTGAGTTCTTCCACTTCAGGCTGTAGTTTTATTACAAAGGGCTTTAAAAGAAATAAAGGTGAAAAATGAGAAATAAAGTGTTCCAGTAGCTGGAGAGCTCCATAACCCATGGCTCTTTTACCCCTTGTGTGTGTTTGTGGAATGCTCATGGCAAAGTACTCCTCCATGTCACAGTTTCCTTGGGGCAAAGAGAATCTTTAATTGAATGAGTTCCCTTCATTACACCTTTGAACCAGATATGTTCAGAGGAAAGCTTGGGGAAAAGGACAAACAACTGAGCCTGTGAAAGCACTGATGATGTCTAAATGAATAAAGCAAATATGCAAAAGCTTTTAGAAGCCATTATTACTTTTTAGAACTTCAACAGCCAGCTTCCAAATGTAATGTATTTAAAGATGGTTCTCTTTTATTTTTTTCAGTTTAGTATTGCTTGTTCCTAAACCCACCAACCAAAACCAGTAAGAAAAAGACAGAAGTGCCTGAGTTCCAAAAAAGCCAATGAACTCAGTGCATGCAAGCACCCCAACAATGTCTGCTCCAGGTCTTCTCTGCTGCTGAAGCACTGACCTCAGTGAGTGCCACTACAGGGTTTGCTAAATTTTCCCAGTATTCCAGGATCAACTGCTTGCAACCCGCTTTGAAAACCAGTCAGCAAGGAGAATTACTCAAGATGGGTACCTAAAAATGAATATATCCTAAAAACCAAATTAATTCTGACCCTGGACCAGCTGGGTGCTGCTTGTATGACAGCAGTTGATTCAGGAGCCAGATGGCAAATGAACCTTATACTGTTACATGATGATGGAAAATCATTCAGAATCCAGATGGAGCTGGATTGCCAGTTTGACAGTCTTAATGCAAGCTACTTAGCACCTATTTTCCAACAGTGGCACAATTCTCTCCGATGCTCAGAAAGGCTTTTGAAGCAGTGTGAGTGTACACTCTGGCCTGGCCTAAGGATGTAAGAAGGCATTAGCATTAAGGTGAACAGGCGCCAACATTTCAGCATTACTCAGGTTGTCAGGCCTTGGTTCTGGCCTGCCCTAGCAGAGCTGTTATAATCAGCACTGTTGCAAGGCACATTTTTTCTCATAAACATTCACAAGATTTATTAGAGTAGGCACAAGTTGTAAGCATAGCTTCTGAAGCTTTCAGACAGTAGCAATCTGGAAAAATTGATATTTACACAGCAATCCTGCACCGTTCATAATTTGAAGATGCTGCTGCCATGGTATATTTCTGTCAGCTTGCCCAGAATCAAATCTCTTAGTGATAACCAAGGGATAGGAACATCACGGGGAAGTGGAATCAACTGAATACAGAAATACTTGGTTGACAAAGAAAGGAGGGGCATTGGAGGCATTATTAAAGAGATCTGCTATATTCACTTTCAAAGATATTTCCTCTCTATATATGCTATTCTTTCTTTTTTTAAGGAAGAACAGCTGAAAATTTCCAGTATTTTGTAGCTGTTTGGAAGAGTCTGGTCTTACCTTGTTTTCCTTGGTTTTGTATAGGGAAAAAAAGTGGTATGGTGACATTAAAACAGGCATGACCAATATCTTAAAACCAGTGAAGGGACATTTAATACAAGTTTACAAGGGACATATGCACGATTGTTAATATCTGCTTTGCTCTTTTGTACAATGAAAGCCTGAAAGGCTGTATAGATTTTTAAGAATTAGCTAATTTCAACCTGTTTTTACATTAGGAATATCAGGACTGGCAGCTCTTGTCTACTGTAGTTTTGTAGAAAGTCCTGCAAGATATTTAACATTGCATCTGTACTGACTCCTTAGCACTAAAACTCAGTGTTTTTATGAGAAAAAACAAATTGCAATGAGTTCTAAACAAGCTGAGGAGAAACCTCATCCCTTCTGACTTTTCCACTTCCGGTCTTGTGGGTTTTATACTGTGATGATTTTGGTAACCAGTAATTGTATAATTTTCCTGGGATGAAGTTTTTACATATGAAAAAGCTGTGCTTGGAAGTAGGGATAAATCTTAAAGAAAGCAAACATTTTTTCAGACAATTCTACTACATCATAAGAAACAACACAAAGCCACATCACTGTGCATTTTGTCTGATGCCATTAGCCTAATAACACAACAGAAAGAGCTCCTTGATAAATCAATTGTTTATTTGGCTGAGAGCTGCCCTCTGCACAGTATTTCTGAGATCCACCTTTTATCCATCTTCTCTCAACCAAAAAAAGCAGGATTGATACGGCCTACATTGCAAACATCATAAAATAACAATTCAATTATCTTTACATATAATAAATGTGTAGAAGGCCTTCTTCTACTACCTTTTTCCCCCCCACAGCATCCCTGGTTGCAGTTCCTTTCTGAAGACGTCTACTAATTATTAGATCCTGTTGGCAAAGCAGTGGGTTAAATGTATCCAAAAGACTTTTGAGCAAGGTAGAGTCTTTTGCTGAGAAATAGTCTACTACTAGTCTGCATAATGAATTAAGCAAGTGAACCTGGAATTCAAACCCAACACTTATTTTCTAGTACCCACAGTGTAGAAAAGTCAGTCATGAGAAATACACTCTCAGTTCATCTTCTGAGTTGAGTAATGTTGCCAATACACTGATACCTACTTCATAATGTTCCCTCTTGCATTTACTGTGGGTGTTCTCCTGACTGCAAAGTTTTTCCTGGCTGCATTTAAACTTTTTGAACATACATAAATTTTATATTTTAGATCTAATAGTTACTATAAAATCCGTAGGTAATAAAAAACAGGCAACCATAAAAGCAGGGTTTTTTTACCTTGATTGTGATAAAGATACAGCTTGCCTTTATGATTAATCTTTTATAGGTTGTAAAGCACACAGATTATATGGCATATGAACCCACAGCAAATACCACATAGCAGCAATCTAATACATAGCACCAGAAACAATTTAGCAGTAAATTGTTTCCTGTTAACTAGTGAATGCCACAAACACCCACCTTATATGTAAGTCTTGCTGGATATTTCAGGGCACACTATCAAGTTATTTGGGGACATGGATTGGATTTGGGAAATAAAGGAATGTGAAAGACAAACAGTGTCAGGAAATTCAAATCTGAATACGCACAGAAGATTTTAAAGTGTGTGTTTTGTTACATTTTCCATTTAAATTATCCTAAAAATATGGCATTTCAGTTAGCAACACCCTGTGCTAGTGCAAAACAAGAAAATGCCGTGGACTCTGAAGAAGTGAAACACTATTGCCTGAATTAAAAAAATACAGTAGTGCAGAAGAAGACCATTGGCAATGAGCAGCTTGCTGCATGCTTATAGTGCCCTACCTTTTAGCCAGCTGTTTGAAGATGCCTAGAATAGAGTAGACTTTTAAAAATAAATGGATACTAATTATGTTCCAACTACAATAAAGTAAGAAAAAGTACTCAAAAACTAAGTAACACAAATAGAAATGCTTCCAGTTTGCTCCCTTACCATGATTTTCATTCCTTTAATGCTCTTCTTGTTACAATAATTCAAATTGCAAATATGGTCAGTAGAGTTTTCTAGTAAGTAGATTTAGCTAGACATGTTTGTCTAGTAAGCACAGATAGTTTTCATCCCAATGCTTTTACACAAATCTATAGGTATTTCGAAATACATTAGTTTTAAGGTTTTCTAACGAATTCAACCCATGGAGATGCCTGGGCACGAGTGTGAACTAGCAAAATCTGTAAATTTTCAAGTTTGCTATTGCTCTGTCTGTACCTGAGAGCTTAGTGAGATAACAGGGAACACAGGGCCTGATTCTCCAAAGACTCATTCACTGTCAGGTGCAATGGCATATTCTCCGTGATTCAGCACATGTAATACTAAATTTTTCTCAGATCTGTGCATGCAAAATTTTTCAAAAAATTTTTCCAGTATTGCATTTAACATAACCCACCAAGTCTGCCATTTCTGTAGTACTTGGGAGCTAGTACAAGGCCAGTGTCTGAGGGGGAAACAAGAAAAGAGCAGACTTATCTGGCTTGCAGGCTTTTGGACACCTTCAGCTTTATCCTTTGCCATTCTTCTGGAAATTCTTCAGAAAGGTGCATCCCAGCCATCATCTGTGCAAGGAAGTAGCAGCACCTGTCCCATTTCACCAGGCTGCTCACAGCCTGAGGGTGCAGAGGACAAGTTCCAGGCTGCTGCAGGACTCCAGCATGGCATCATCTCTTCGTGTCAAGTGCTGTTGAGTGAAAGTCTCTCACTCACACTCTGGCATAGCTCAGTCACCACGGATTTCACCTGCTGTGTGTCATTGTTGTTGTGTAGAGAGCAGGGATGGGAGCAGACTCAAATCAGTCAGTGCATTCACTCCCTTCCGACACCTCAGCGGTGTCACCATGGCCCAGATGGAGCCCATGAGATCAGCCCTCACAGACACACTGTGCACACAGAAGGTTCTGTGGGTGCTGACCACAGGGTGCCCTGGTCTCTGCCCATCTGTACATCCTACTGCCTCATCTGCTCCTTGGGGCTTTCCAAACCAGGGCTCTGCTCCCCTCATGTGAGGATTGCCCACTGTGGCTTTCCCTCATATGTGGTCCTGCTGCCATCCCGCAGTCTCTGTGCGCAGCAGAGACTTGAGGAAATACTGGGATCCCTGTTGCCATTCCGCAGTCTCTGTGGGCAGCAGAGACTTGAGGAAATACTGGGATCCCTGTTGCCATTCTGCAGTCTCTGTGGGCAGCAGAAACTTGAGGAAACACTGTGGGGTCCCCACCTTTTGCTGTGCCAGCTGCACTGCCCCACTGCCTGACCCCAGAGCCTTTGTCCCAGGTGGCTGTGCCCGCTGCCACAGGAACACACGTCACCTGGCAGGCACACAGGTCCCTCAGGTCAGTGCCAGGGCCCATTGATCCCCAGAGGGGCTGTTGGCAGGTGCCTGGCAGCCAGAGACAGGGAATGGGCTCCCCCTGAGAAAATGAGTGCCTGCATCTTGCCGGGGAGATGGCAGCCAGTGCTATGCTGAGGAGAGGGGTGCCAGTGCCTGTAGCAGCTGTCAGTGCCTGCTGAGGGGCTGAGCGCCGCCTCAGTAAGAAAATGGCAGCAGCGTCCTGCTGAGGAGACGGCCTCCCGTGCCTGCAGAGGTGACAGGGGCTGCCCTCCTGGAGAAATGGATGGCAGCAACCCTCTGAGAGATGGATGGCAACATCCTTTGAAGAAACGGCTGCCAGTGCCTGCCAAGAGATACGTCCTGCCTTGCTGAGGAAAGGGGTATTGATGCCCCTCTGCGGAGGCTGTGGGTGGCACAGCAGGAGGAGGCCAGGTAACTGCTGGGGGTGTGTGGCAGCCTCAGGGGACGGCCAAACAGCAATATTTTTTTTTTGGGGGGGGGCGGTCCCTCAGGAATAAAGCTTATCCACACAAGCCCTCTATGTTCACAATGTTGACAAAAATGGGGAGAAGGTTGCATTTCTTGCTTTGCTGTGGATTTAAACAGTCCATTTTAATACCATTATAAATCCTTCATAAAGCAGTGAGCAACTCCACGGACACAAGTGTTGGAGCCATCACAGGCTACATAAACCAGAAGGCATGGGAAAGGCCATGGTGACAAGCCATGCCAAGTAGAAGCTCTTCTCAGGCAGAGCTGCTTTCTTCAGATTGTGATTTACAGGAAGTGGTTGAACTATTTGAAATAATTAACCTATTTAATGAATTGAGCCTCATACTCACTTTTCAAATTGTCATTGAATATGCTCTGAGTTTTGTAAACATACTTGCAATTATTTCAGAAGTGGCTGATAAGGGTTGTCATCCAATACATTTCTCATTAATTGTTTGCTGCTCTGCTTTGAGAGCAGACTGTTTTACTCTGTGTGCTTGATGGCCCAAGTTTTATGGCAATTCCCCCTGAGCTCTCAGGCCTTTTTCAACTTGTTTCTTGAACAGTTCCTCCACAAGTACTCATGTGAATATGAGATATCCATTTGCACCCAGAGTTATAAGCCATTCTTGAGCATTTTGAATGTTTATTTATAGCTGTAAATATGATGTTTGCAGAATAATGGGAAAGAATTTGGATGGAAGTGGGGCTACCACTGAAAAGAAGCCGTTATGTTCAAATGAATATGCTCCCCCTTTCTCTTCCAGCTTTCATTCAAGGAATACAATGGTATTAGATACTTGGCCCTGCTCTACTGTGAAATAATTCTTACAGTGTTAAATAGATTGCAACTCTACCATTCAACTACGTGATCAGAATATTTTTCATTTATGTAAACATTATGGCTGGATGAAGAGTCTGTGGAACTCCTTGTGTCAGTACCACAAGGTTCTGGGAATGGCTTGTTGGGAGTGGGGAGAGTATGCTGAGACCCTATTGCTTTTCCTCCATAGGTAAATAGCATCAACTGTATGTGACAAGCTGTATGTAAGATTCTGGGGGGTGCTTTTTTCATTACACCCTGAAAAACTCGGAGAATCTAGAGTCCTTCAGCATCACTTCGTGTGTTTATATACATAAATGAGAAACAGATGATTCCTTTCTGTTAACTGTAGCTCCCAGATTGCAGATATATTTTTCATGCTCACTTCCTTTCCCAAACACTTTTTCTTTCAAAAATTAAAAGCATATGAATTCAAAAGTATCTCAGAGAAGCAGCCAAAAATCGGGTCATAGGCGCACTCAGATGGTGGAGTCTCTATTACCACTGTTGTTTGAGCTGAGGAGATAAAAATCTCTCTGAGTGGCTTTACATTCTCTGATTTCAAACAATGCTATTAAAATGTAGCACAATTCTTAGGATTCCTGAGCAAAGCAAGGTTGTGTCTCCTTCCTCTGCATTAACTATTCTCTTCCAAGTCCTGGAGTCTTTGGGGTGTGGTATCTTATTTTACTGGTTGCTTTATACCAACGATAAAGGGTTTATGTTGTTGGAGTTAAATATCACTTAAGAACTTCAAAGCTACTCCTTTGAGAGGAGGGTCTTCGACTTTACATCTGGGTGGAGGACACACATGGAAAGGGTTACCATGAGAAACAGTCTTTCCCAGCTGCTGCCTTTCTTAAATTACTGTAGCAGCAGCAGCCACAGTTACTCACTTATGCCAAACATTGTTTTTTGGCATATTTCAGGCTGATCAGTTCCTTGCAGGAATTCCCACAAGGATCGAAGGGATATCCAGCTTGTCGAAGCCTCTTTTAAATAATTTAAGATAGCTCTGGCAATTTCTGTAGCTTAAGTCAAGGCTGGAAAATGGAATCTTCCAAAGTCAACAACCATATTAAGGATGGAAAAGAACTTGTGTAAATAGTTGTTCCCACATTTTGAGTAACTCTTCATTTTCTGGAATGAGATACCTGCCTTTTACATCAGATGTCTATGTGGCTGAAATAATATGTAGTCATTGTGCTTTTGCCTTCTACTTTTAGCTCGTGTTATTATTGTTTCGTCAAGAAATAATTTTAGCTTTTCTTAACTACAGCATTGCTATTTATCACAGATTCACTAATCAGGTAGGGTGAAGAGAAAAGACCAAGCCTAGCTCCTCATTCTAGCTGCTTAGCGATGAAAATGTGTCTTAATTAAATTCAGTTCCTGCACAAAAGGCTTAGTCACTCAAAGTTAATAGGGCGTAATGGCTTCCCACCCCACAGGGCGCTCAACCTGCCGTGCGGCTCCTGCTCTGAGGCAGCCTCGTGATGGACAGAGCTGAGAAAGGCAGCAGCAAGAGTGGCTCTGAAGATAATTGTTAGCAGATCTTAGATTTCAGCGCCTTAGATTTCACTTGCTCATTTGAAAACAACCAGGGCCCCTTTAACAGCATTCAGGAAAATTTCTCAGAAGAGCAGACTCCTGCTCCAAACAATTATTACCTTCATTATGTCACTGTAATGACAGTTACAGTTCCTTTTGATGTGCCGGTGCATGGCCTGGCTTGTCAGATGCACCAGCAGGCAGCTGGATGCCTGGGTGGGCAACAGTCTGCTCCATGATTCCTGTAGACTTGCTAGTCTAGTTTGGATCAAAACCTGAACAGAACAAGGCATGTTCCCTCCAAGCTTTTAGACTCTTCCTGTGGAGGTACTGTAGGTCTGTCTGCTCACTGAGAGCCCAGCACTGCCGGGCTCTTCCTGGTCGAGAAAGAGACACCGGCAGCCAGTTGCCCATGGCAACTGTAGTCCCATGCTTTTGCTGGTTTGCAGTCTCCTGCAAAGCTACAGCTCTGTTGTTCTTGAGAGAAAAGTCTGCGTGTGTATATATCTCTTTACTGTGGGATGGAGAGAAATAGGATGGCGGAATTAGGTGTATGGGCAGCAGTGTTTGTTGCCCAAGCTACTGTCCAGTCAGCAACAGTGGGAACAGCAAACCCAGATTCTCAGGTCTTTTCTGTCAGGCTTTACTATCCCACCTTAGCAGCCTAAAAACACTCCAACTCTCTCTATCTCTTCTTGGGCTGGGAGGGTTCAATTTTACATTTGTTACAGGGAAGCCTTGAATTTAATCTCAACTCAAGCATTTGATGAGCTGCATTTCCTTCTAGTCCAGGAAACTGGTCTGGAATCTAGTTAAATTTAAATGTCTGACTGGTCTCTCACTTTCATTCTTAATCCTGAAAGGAAACAGGAGGAAATTGCTCTTAGAGTGTACAAGTCAGGAATTGCTGCAGGAAGTTCTTTTGGCTGAAATTCAGAAGGCCAGACTAGATAATCAGGGTAAGCCTGTTACAAACCTATGAAACATCATGATGGAGGTGCTGGAAAAGGGTTAAAGTTAAATCCTATATAAGCCTATTCAGTTTTTATTTTTTGTGAAGTAAACCCTTTCTTGATCATAGTTAATGCCTTCTTAAGAGATCAAAAGAATTATTTTAAAGGACACTGCTTACTCACAAAATTCATTATGGTAATGCTCCATCATACTTTGCCAAGCTGCTGGCTCTTTGATCTGCTGCTGTGGCCTTTTGTCTGTTTCTGCAGTTAATCTACATTTTGTTGGTGTCAGGTTTTTTTCATCTTTTGCATCTCTGTTTTATTCAATATTATAGAAATCCTATGGAATTCCACCATCTAGTTTTGAAGTTGATTTTGGTTGAAGATTTAAAAAATTCCTCCATTATGAAAAAAGTAGGAGCCCTTGATTAATTTTTGATAAGAACATTTGCTATTTTTTTTTAATTCAATAGCGTAACCTAGTAAACAGAGTTTCCTGTAATACAGGCTGCTGATCTCGTAGCTGAGATTTATTTGTATATTTTAATGGATTTGGCTTATTTTGATAGGGAATCCTGTGATAATTTGTTCTTGTCAAACAGTTTGGGTCGTGTTATATGACACAATCCATGCGAGTCAAATTTGACAAAAGCCTTTTTCTTCAATATCTTCACATTAGAGCTTTTCATTGTCACATCACTTTTGTTCTCATTTATTTTTAGTGGATGCTAGTACTTATGAATGGCAGTAAGATTGACAGACAGCCCTAGACACTCCTGCTTACTATGAGAAGAGGACCTTGATAGCATAGACATTATTCAACAGACAGCTTGAAATATGATGCAATGACAAAAATCAATAAGATACTGTAATTCCTGGCTATGAAGTATACCCAAAGGACAGCTTAGGTCACAGAGGTGTGAAGAGAGTCCTGTAACTTTAAAGAAAGAAATGACTCTGAATAAACCGATGAGGTAAAATTTTAGTGAAATACATGTGACAGTCGGTATAGATAGAAATCTCCCACAGTCTGATTAGAGGTGGACTAACAGCTTGTGCAAACAGCTTTTTCCTCAGTAAATAGATACTGCATACATGCTGCTGAGGGGGATCTTGGAGAAATCAGTCAATGAAGCAGTAATAACAGGGGAATTGACACTAAACATACATGGACTACTTTGGGTACAACAAAAGCACAGGGGTTTAGAGCAGCAGCTTTACAGGTTGTGAAGCAGTTGTTTCAAGAGGATGGGTGACTCTAATTAACATGAAAGATTCCTGTGGGAATTTGTTTGAGAAGTCATTAAAAAATCCAACAAACACTTGGAGTTCAGAGTCCATAGGGATACCAACAACTTACTAGCTGGCATTTCATTTTAAGAAGAGAATTTCCAGAAGCAGACAATATCAGTCAAGAAAAGGCCTTTCACATAAAAAAGGATCTGGCTGAAGAGTCAAAATGACCTAGAGGAGCAAAATGTGTGAAAGAGGATGAAAGTGTTGGCAAATACAGAACAGAAAAAACACTTATGACTGCTTTTCCCTGTCACTGCAGTTTCTGCCCAGGATATGTGACCAGAAATGAATAGAGTTCATGCTGAAGCACACCATTAATTTATAGAGTGGTGTTACAAAAATATAATTGTTTTTCTGACCTCTTTCTCATTCATCATCAATGTTCCTTTCCTTTCCTTTCCTTTTTTTTTTTTTTTAAGAAATGACCAGATGTTTTCCACTGAGGGTGTCTCAAACATACTTAGGGGCTTGGGGTGGGGTTTTTTTTTGCATTTCTGGGGAGGTTTTTAATTTTTTTTTCTAGAGTAGTAAGAACTGATTTAGAACCCAGCTGTCTTGTTAAACCTACCAATGTCCTCATGTGACAGAACGAAAGTGTGTGTGAGGTTCAGATCCTTTCCTCCCAGTTCAAGCTAGCTCATTTGAGCACAGTGTTAGTGTTGGCTGACTGGAGTGCAGGGATAGAGTAGTTTGACTTTCTCATTTAAGATCATGTAAGGGGAGTTACTCCAAACTAAATACATTCATAGTCTGACAAGTTCTTTGATTGTAAGAAGAAATCTGGATATTCCAGAAAGTTACAATTAAGGGACCATGGGAAATAAAGAGTCTTTCTAGAAACTCAGCATCCCACCAGGATAAGCTAATATTTTGGAATTACTTCAGTGTTCTCGTAGACCAAGTTTAATTATAGACCAGACTGCCTTTTCCTGGTTTTGGAGGTATATGTATCTTTAGAAGTCTATGGACAGTTTCAGCTCCAAAGAACTTGAAGCAGTTCTAGTTTGAATTTTCAAAATAAAACACAGGAATTTCATGAAGCCTCCCCCTTATTTTTACTCTTTTTTTTCCCTTATGAAGCTTCAGCTGAGTTTAATGCCTGAGGGGCTCATAGCATGATTACACAATAGATTTTTGCCACAGTTATTCTGTTTGGAGACATCATCCTTGACTACATTAGCTAGTAACACTTTTCAGCCAAAACTGCAGGCCATTGGAACTTATTTCACAAGTGGGATGTATAGAAAGTTAATTTCTTACTATAATACAGCATGTGTAATAAACAATGGTATACCAATGTGTTGTAAAAATATAATCTTATATGAAGAAACAGACCAGGCTCTTTCAAGCCTGATAAGATAATGTATTTTTTAAAGATCTGTAATGTCGAAAGGAGGAGCAACTAAATAGCATTTAAATGTGTTCTGCTCTTTTGTATGCCAATAATATCCAATATTACTACTCTGGGAACACAACTTTACATACCTACATCACTGTCTCAATCCTGTGAGTATGTTTAAAGATGTGGCATTCACATTGTCCAGATTTCTGGTGCACATACCTCTGCAGTGCTGCATACATCATATTGTTTCATAAAACACACTGTAAATTTTTTTTCTTGTTCTCAGTAGGCCTGCTTATACCTGCAGGCTGTAAACAAGGATTCTGGGGAAGAAAAACAATGCACAAGTCTTTTAGCAGCATTAAAACAGATTTGGAAGAATTTTGGTGGCAGGGAAACCACAAAGAAAATGAATGCTGTGCTACTGAAATGGGCATCTTCTGCCTAAGACAAGAGGCAAATATGTATTTTAGGCCTCCACTCCAAAAAGTATAAGTGTGACATGTGTTCAGTCTTTGATTTGTTTTATATCTTCAGAAGTGCTTAGCCACTAGACTCAGTGATTTAATGAGCTTTGAGACTGTCTGAAACTAGGCTTTCACATCTGTGGTACATTCTTTTCTATCTGCACTCAAGTTGTCACATAAGTTGGCTGGCAACTTGTCATTAGCTCTTTGTGGAAGATACTTTCCTTTGTAATCTACTGGTGAAGCTGCTCTTATGAGTGCTGCCTATCACATTTTGCTCAAAATGGAGGGGGTTAGTGAAAGCCTGACATTCAAGCTGTGTCAGCTCACCTGGTGACTGTGGCCATACAGAGCATGTTTATGCACCAGCTCAGCTGTTCTGCCTGAGCTGGAGAGGGCAGTACTGGTGTACAGAGAGCATGGTGGGGAAGCACAGGTGGGAAAGGTAAACCACAGCTTCCACAGCTGCACCCCACGAGGACCTTTTTGTTTGGCACTTATCCTTCACACACCTGTGCAGGTCAAATAAGAAAGCTTGGAGTAGAAGAGGAAGGCATAAAATGAGGTGCTGTATTCTCCCACAGACTGCATCTCTATGGTAGTCTCAGGGCTCATGCACTCTGTTTCCTATCTGGAGCAGTCTGTAGTTCTGAGTCTTCCAAGCAACAAGGTAAATTCCTGCTGCATTTGGCTCCTTGGCAACCCTCTCACTACAGTGTGCTACAGGCAGTTCTAGCACTACAGCTCTCTATCATTCTGTTCAAGGAGCAGGGGCTGGAAAATCAGCAGCTTTAGTATGCATGTCACTGTCTCTAGAACTGGGCACTGACCCTCTTTATTGTTACCAGTAAAATTAAACTGATGCGACAGTCTTCCATGGCAGGTTTCCAGCTCTCTGCTCCTCTTGAGGGATTACCCTGTCCTTAGAGAGTAAAAGGACTGGATGCTGTCCAGGAGGGAAGGAAAATCCTCCTGTGACCACTGTGAAACTGTAGATGAACCTACCTCCTTCCGAAAGAAGAAACTTACTGTAAATAGTCAGAGCTAGGAGAAATAAATCATAGATTATAATGGGGACATCCCCTTTCTTCTCCTCAACAAAGATAGCATCTATGTTTAACCATAAAAGGCACTTATGCTTCTCTCCTGCATACTAAATAGGAGCTGTCTGACTCATGTGTTTCTTAGAGCCAGAAGACTGATACATCTCTGCTCTTCAAATTCTTATTTCTCACTGAGCAACATAGTGTAGCAGCAAACGTGCCAAGAAAGATGCATCCAGGTGGAAAGGGGAGACTCAGGCACTTATGTTGCCCCAGGTCACAATATCACTTGGGAAAAATATTGTGTCATCAGGGTTTATCTGCAGTTGTGAATAATGGAGCTGGCAGCATATCCCTGCTTTCCTGTGTGATGGTTGGTTTTTAAAGTAGTGGCAGGTTTGGAAAGCCAGGCATTGAGTCGGAGGTTTTTTTTGTTTTTCTTGCAACCTGTTGGACTTAGGTACTTGGAGACAGCTGCTTTGAGCTTGCTGGGGGTAGGAATGTGCTCTCTTTAGTATATCCAGAGGAAGGTCTTACCACGAAAACCTTATCAGAAGTCCCATTCTTGACTTTATTCCAGACTTCAGGGGGATTTCAAGCAAGGACACATCTGTTTTGTTCTGTCTCTGGTTCTTTCCTGTGACCTCAAGGATGGCTAATGTCTGCCACTAAAGGCACTGGATATCTTGCATTAATCTCCATGTGCAAAGCATTTCAGGTCTCTTTAATCATCTGTTCCCTCATATGTTGGCTCACGAGAGGACTCACAGCACAGCCTGTGGCTGAGGCAGTGGGCTGTGCTCAGTTACGTTCCAAGAGAGGTGCTGAGGTGCCAAGGCACAGGAAGGTAGTGGAGCTCATAGTGGGGCTGACCCTGGCATGTAATCTCCTGTATTTTTTAAGTGGGTCAGGAAATAGTCCAATCCAGAGAGGAACATGGAGCCCTAGACAGAGGCAAGCTCTGGTTTGGTGATGTAGAGTAACTCAGAAACTTGCAGCAGGTGGGATTTGCCTTGGTGAAGCACATGGGTGCTGAGAAGCTCCACTCTTGATTTCAGTCCTGGTGCAGCAGGGCTTTTTCTGACCCAAGGTAGCCATAGCCCCTTGCTGGGACAAAATGAATTCCTGTAGGTCTACTCTGAGTTAAGGAGCAGCTAGAAACTTGCATACCAGCCAACCTCTTTCCAGAAACACAGGCCAGGAAAGCCTTTGAGCTTTTGGGTAAAGGAAACAAGCCCAAATCAGGAGGAATACAAATACTGGGGTTTTGTTCATGCTCTGTTCTGTTTAATTCCAGCACAAGCATTGTGAATTGTGAATGTTAAACTGAACAAACACAGAGCTGAGGTCACACAAAAACATACATATGTATTTCTTGCCCCTCTTTCCCCTTCTGCCTGAGTAGTGAACATTTTTTCAGGTGTGAAGTGCTTGGTTTCAACATCAGCATTTCTTATCACAGCTGACTTCTGGTCATATTTGGTCCTGATCTCTCATTTAGTACTTTCTATAGGGCAGAATGAAAGCTTCTTAAGGAGCCCTTTTTGAATAATGCTAAGTGGTGATTTAAGCAGCATAGGCAAGATAGGGAGGGGGAAAAAAGGCATTTTCTTCCAGTGTTAAGTGTTCTTCTATATTTTTATGGCTTTTGAAGTCAGGCAGACACTGTTGCTTGGTCCCAGCTGGACACTAATTCCTGCTGGGAATGCCTCGTGGCAGCTTTCAAAGTGCTCTGAAGCTGAATTTGTAATTGTGACTCAGAGCAGATCAATTCCCTTTCCTTTTGCAGTGAAATTTAGGTTCTGTTACAGACATGAAGATGTCCCAATGTCTGAGCAGCATTAAAACACCAGAGCCTGCCAGGCATCAGAAAAGAGCATTACACAGGTTGGTAGCTGGGGTTTGGGTAGATATGTTAAAATAAAAGACGTGCAAATAATAGAACTTCAAATAGCTGAAACTCTCCTTTCTTCATCTGATTGGTCTTATAGCAATGGACACAAGGGCTTTCTTGTCCTTAGGGTTATTAAGTCAAGGTTAGGATTGATTTCAAAATATTTCTCCTTTATTTTTAACTGTAGCTTTCTGCGTTTTTGGAATGAGGCCACAGAGGAATCCTATTCCTCTACTACTTATTGCTGCTTAGCCATGTAGCCTTATCTGTAGCCTCTCAGATAGTGGTGTCTTTGGCATCCTGTAAGAATAAGTCTGTCATGCAGCTTACCTATCAAAAAATAAAACAGGATGATTTTTCTCTTATTAAATTCAGGGCCAACTAAAAAATACAGAATATGATAGGTCTAAACTGTAGGTCTACCCAGGACTCAGGAGTGTATTGTCCAAGTATTTAAAAGCTAAAGTGAGCAGATTGAAAGTGCTACTCTATCTCTCTGCTCCATTACTGGACACCCTCTCCTGGTACATCATTTCACATTTGTACTTCCTCTTCTTTTCAAAGGCTTTTGAGCAATGGAGCAGTTAGTAATACTGCCAGTTAAAGTATTCTGTTTGGAATCCAAACCAGGTTGGACAGGAGCAAAACTGGCATTTCAGGCTATATGCAGACTGAAGCAAATCTTTTAAGCAGTGATACTTAGGCTGCTTTCTCACAGTTCTCTTATCAATTGTTCACCTGTAAGTGTAAAAATGGAAAGTGTCTGGTGAGCAACTGAGGCATCTGGCTGTGTGTGTCCTGTCCCATTGCCCATCCCCCACACCTCCACACCCAAAAAGAACTTGCCTGCTCCTTTTGGAAGTGAAATTTTATGTTTTATGATAATTACGACCATTTTCTGGCCTGCTCAGTCACAGAAGTGCTTTCATATTGATTTCAAAGGAGACATGATTTAGGCTTCTTTTATACTAGAATGGATGATGTGTGCTTCCACTTCAAACTGATGACATTTGTGACTTCCGAAGCTCATATTCAATATTAAGGATTTTTTTATCTGGTCAGTGCTGCATTAAAATAACTGAGGAAGCTAAACTGTGCAGCAGAATTCTTCTCAGGCAGATTCAGCTTTTATTTCTCTTCCCAGTGCACAGAGCACGGTCCACTAAGCTTTTGAATATGAAAGCATGAGACACTGGTGTCTGTCATTTAAAAGCAGCTGTTCCCAGAGGAGAGCTAGGGGGTGGTGGACAGTAGTGCTGGGATCAGATGTGCTGTCATATTAATGGGTTGAATTTGCAGCATGGTGCAGTGTAACAGCCTGCAGAGATGCTCCAGCTCATAGTCCCTGGAGAGCATTTGGAGGAGAAAAGTTTGAGGGGGAAGCAGAGTGTAAACAAGCCCCATTGGATGTAAGCATAAAAGTCAAACAAAGTGGACCAGGCTTTATAGTTACGGACTATGCAAACTGTACACTGAATAATGCAAGATGTGGCATTATCCTTAGCCTGTCACTGAGAAAGTCTGTTGCTCTGCAGTCATCTCCAAGCAAAATCTATCTCATTAATTTCAACTGGAGCCTTTACAGAGCAAGCTCATCTGCCGATGGGTTTTTAACTCTCAAAAGCCTGAAAAAAGCTAAAATTACAAGAGATCACAGTGTCCACCCCACCCTCATGTGGAGTGCCCCTCCTGCCCATCTTGTCCCTCTTCCCTAACGCTTACAATGACAGTGAAATTGCATTCCATTCTAGGCAGTGATCCCCTTGAAAATGTATATCCTCCTCCAAATGGTTTCGTTTTTTGTAAATGAGCTAGAGACACTGTCTCATGATCTGCAGTAATTATCTTGACAGGTCAATTATTAAAAAAAAAAATTAAAAAATTAAATTTAAAACATGATATAGGAGCTTGGCTGCTGGTTTTTCCTTTTACTGCTATTTCTCTGCAGAATGCTTTTGGCACCAACTGACATGGGAACTGCATTGCACCAGAGAGGGAAGCTGCCTTCTCCTATTTTGATGCCAGATTAAAGATAACCTCTAGGCAGAGATTTCTATCTAGATTTGTGGGTATTCAGAGGAGGAACAGCACCCATTGGCACATGGCTGATTAGAGTTCCTGGACTATTAATCTGAATACTCATATCATTTACTCCTACTGGCTTGCCTAAAAGAACTGCCTGTTTAGGAAAAGAAACTTGGCGTGGTAAGTGAATGGATGAAGATAACCATTCTTGCTTTATTGAAAGGGCTTAAAGGAAGACATGAACTTCCCCTGATCTATTATCTGAACAGTTTAATAATATTCACATATTAAACCTTATGAGGGTTTTTTAAAAGAATCCCTTTGAGCCTGTAAGTTGGTAATATGTGAGTAGTATGTACCTACAAGATTCACACTAACAAGTAAAGTCTTTGAGGGAAGCTGTGCATCTATTACTTCATTTTTCTTGCAAAACTGACATTAACATGCATTATTGCAAGATAAATACTTCAGCACATCATATAAACAGGTATTGAAAAAGGTACCAACTGGAGCCCTTAAGCTTCTACACCAGTGAAGGAATGCAACATAAGGAAGAAATTGGGTCCTCAAGGTGCCTTTCAAGGCTGATTGAGAAACTAACTTGACAAAGAATCTCCTCAAGTCTTGTTTTCTGCTCTGCTCTGCTCTGCTCCTCTCTTGGGTCCTGGGATAATTTGTAATTCAAGCTTGGAAGGAATCTTGTGCTATTTCCTTCAGACTTATTCCTTCCACATGTGAAATCTAGTAATTTAAACACCTCATCTCCTTTCATAACTGAGGCAAAAAAAAAATAGCCAATGATCACGGATTGAATCCATATTTCCACAAAGTTCCAGTTATTTTGTTTGATGCTTAAGAAATAAAATTAAATGAAGGTAGTTAAAGGTATAAGTACCCCTTTTAAAGAAATACAGATGGTTGTGGCAAATGAATCAGTACTAATATGGACTTGCAAATAAATCCCTAAAAACCTGCTGGCCCCATTCCTAGGGTGTGATATAAAGCAATGAATTTGAAACCAGAGACAGGTTTAGTAGTAAGTGCTGGTTCAGCTTCATAGGATAGGAAGCAGCTCAGAATGAGTGATGATGTATTTTGGCTTAAATCTTTAAGAAGAGTATGGGATAAAGATTGAAAATAAGCTCCATTACCTAATTACTTGGAGCTCAGTGGGAATTGAGGATGCTCAGTATCTTGGAGCAATATTTTTCAAACTTTCAAGAGTTAGCTCTTCTTCATAAAAGCCAAACATGGAACCCATGTGGTTAAGGACCTAACCATAATTCAGATCTTCATAGTACTATACTCCTTAACCATTCTTACATGCCAAGGACTGTGGAGGAGCTGGTGGAATTGCTGGGTACTACAGTTCAAATGTGACCTGCCTTGCTTTGGAATGAAAAGAGCAGATCATGCATCTCAGAGCTGATGTTTCAGGCTCTCTGCAAACTCCAGCAGAAAATTAATTAATTGCATTTGAGTTGTGTTTCCGCAGTTGTTTGGTTGGTGTATCTCTCCTTTCACAAACACTAAAAAGCTAGAGAAAAAAAGAATGCTGAAACTGAAAAAATTAGAGGAAGGCCTGAGCATTCTTTGCATCTTCCTTGAAAAATGGCAGCTGCATGGCAAACTGGTTGTAAACTGAAGAACTTTCCTGCTTTTGAACTGCTTCCACTTTATACACTGAAACTTGTATCCCATCTGAGGGATGAATTTTCTGTTGTTGTTGTTGCGAGTGGTGTCACTAAAGTGCAGGAAACTGAGGAAAGCAACAGAGGTTTTCCCATGCAGTTCAAATCTGTGTTTCCTAGCCTCCTACCCAGATTTTTAAAAGCAGTATCATTGTTGACCAGGGACTTTTTAAAACCAGAGGGGACCCTGGCTCATTCTGCACAGATTGTTGAAACAATGAAAAAACACCATAACTGCAGCCACATTGTAAAAGACAAATGGGTAACACTGAGGAACTTAGTTTGAGCCCTCTTCCTCTATATGGCATGTTTTCTGCAGCAATTCCCAACTGGGCCATCAGAGGAAGAACAAGATGCTTTTTCCTGCATCAGCAAAGACATTTTACATGTTTGAACTCCCAGGTTTAAAACAATCCATTTTTTCACTGTTGGCATTTGAGGTGGAAGGCACGTATTCCACCTGCCACCAGCTTTTCCCTTCCTTTCCCACACTTGTTACTGTTCTCTGGCTTACTTGTTCTAGCAGGGAATACAACAGCAGAAGAAGTAAGTGCAGTTCTGCTTCATAAAACACTTCTAAATTATTTCAGCCTAATCCCAAAGCAACTGCCAAACCCAGCTCTCCAGACACATTTAGTCAATGTGCAATGAGTGCTGTGGGATTAGCCGGCATTGTGTGGGAAAGCTCAATGCCTGCTCTGGGAGAGGTGGGTGCTCCTGTACAGTAAGATAAGGAACCACCCAGTGCTTGGGGAAGATGCTCACTGCTCGTTTCTGTCATAACCCTCTCCAGCAGAACAAGAAAACAGAAATGGCGTGTTGGCACAACCCTGCTTTCTCAAGTCCCAAGGTACCCCACAGAGAGGGTTTCCATGACACTGAGGCCTTGGGATTAAACTAAAGAGATGCTGATTTTTTCCCCGACTGACACAGAACTGTGTGTGTGTAGCCCAAGATTTGCAGAGACGTGAGTACTGGAGGTATTCCGTGTTCACAGGGATTCCCAGGTCTTCTCTAAAGTACAAAGGGTCCTTTACTAAACACTAACAAGACCGTATTGTGTTGTGTGTTGTTTTTCATTAGACAGCCACCTGGCTGAGTGCTGCTGGGTCACCAGGGATCCTAGCCTTAGCTCCTCTCTGTCTAGGGATCACTTCTATAAAACAGAGGGAATTTTTCCCTGTCTCCCAGGGCTGCAGGGAAGATAAGTTTCTTGTGTCTGCAGAAGACCATTACTGATAAGTCTGCTAGGAATTAAGTGGTGTCCCCTCATCTAAGGCTCTTACAAAGATAGAGGGGGCAAGGGTTTCCACTTACTCCATGCACATAGAGAAGATAGCCAGAAAACCTTGCAGGAGGCAAAACTTGTTCCACTAAACCAAACAGAAGGAAAGCAATTTGTGAGCAGGAATATGGGTACAGCTGGCACATTACTTACAATTTTAAAAACACAGTCTGTCTGCACGTCTTACCTCTCTGAAAAATTACTGCATTTTCAAATGGATGAAGACTTCTGCTGTAGAATCAGAGATCTCATCTCTACTTAGACCAATCTTTCTAATGAGCTGTTTAACTAGTACAAAGTTCAGTCTACCTGATGTATGATAAAATTGAAAGCTTAATTAAGTTTTCATTAATTAAGACAGAAGAATAGAGACAGAAAATGGCCATGGCTGAGAAGGTATCAAATCACAATTCACTTCAATGAAGCTTCGACTATACCACAGGTGTGTAGCTGTACAAATCTCCTCTTTTACCTGAAAAAAGATGAAAACACATTCTAATAATAAAGAAATAAAAACACCCCTTCTATTAATGCCTGACCACCCTGACCTTTCTGCAATGCATTATTGACAATTCCTTTAACATTTATTTAAACTTAATTTCCCAGAGCAGAACATGACAGAAAGTAAAAAGCATTCATTTCAATTGTAAAAGCTTTCACTTTAATGCATCTCTGAATTAATTGGGCACAGTCTTCATATCAAGTGAAATAAATGGGCTGATAATTGATTAGGACCTCAAGGAACAATGAGATCTGATTGGTTAGGAAAAGATAAGTGACCTATAAAAGGTCAGGATTTTTTGAAATTGCTTTTTTAATAAAGCATGTTGATGAAGAAATTATCTGCAAGGCTTAGATGAATTATTCTGATTTGATATATAACTTCTGTCAAAGTGAAAATGGGATGTGATGTAACTTAATTCTTGGAAAACATGAGATCCCCTTTGAAGGAGATGAGTCCTTCTCTAAGTCCCAGTATTAGGCTTTGAAATGCCTAAGCTAAGCTTTCCTTAGCTTACCTCTCCATCTTTTTTCAGAAGTCTTCCAGGTCTCTCCCCTTCTGCTGAGGAAAGGAAAGAATACAAAATGGATTTTGCTTGATTTTCTACCTTGCCTATTATGAACAATGCTTTTCCCTTCTAAGATATCTCCCCCTCCAACCCTATCTGAGTCTTTAGTTGAGAAGCTGGGATGAGGCAGATGGAATGTTGATGCTTGTGGTGAGGCTGATGGTCCCATCTTCATCCATGGCCAGGTCACTTTTGAAGCAAGCCCCTTTCCTCTTATCTGGAGTGTTCAGCCTGTCCTCAATTCTTGTCCTTCCCTCAGCTTCCCTTTTGGACTGCTGTGCCTTTTCTCCACACTCATGCTGACACAGCACCACAGCAATTTTGTGAACATGGGAGTATTACAAGTGTGTCACCAGAGGAAGGTGTGTTTCCTTTTCTTGTGCTGCTGGCTCAAGTGTCTGTCCCAAGATGACAGATGTTGGTTCATCTTGACCTTCCTGCAAGATTCTTCTTCCCCATGAACAAAAAAAGAATACTCACCAGGCTGTGCTGTGCTGATTAAATCAATTAGAGCCACCACTCCACTCCAAGGCATCTCTTCCTTGGGCTGAATCCCAAATAATCAGTACAGCAATAATAAAATGCTGATCCCTGTGTGATGGACAGGCTCCCTCTTATCCATGAAGGGGCTGCTGGAAACACTGTGTTTCTGGGAAGCTTTCCAGTGCTGGCCACACACCCACAGCAAATGCTTTTCTGGCTCCTGTTTGTGTTGTAATGATGTGCATTGCACTCTTGCTGTAAGGTTTGTCAGCACTCAGGTTTATCAAGAGAAGGTGCAAGAAGCCTCACACTAGATGAATACACAGTCAGTGTATTATATCTAGTTTTTGCAGGGGACTTCATTATGTTATTATTGTCATCCTCACCCCAGCACAAGGTGATCTCGTTGTCTGCACCAGTTTTGCCCTTGCCTTTTCTCAGGCATTCCTGCCTGCACCTCTGGTTTGCCTATTTGTGAAGCATCAAAAGAATTGCAGTAAATTATAGCTCAAACTGTTAAGGAAAACCCAAGTGACTTCCAGGAGTTTGTTCCCAAGCAGGGCAAGAGTACCTGATGTCAGGGCACGAGTACCTGATATCAGAGCAGGAATCCCTGGAAGAATGACAGAGTGGACAGCTAGGAACGTCTTGACAGCTTTCTCAAAGTAAGGCATTTCCACAGACCCTCTTACCTGTGAGATGGCAAAGGTATGTAACTGGCAGAAAAGGTTAAAGAAAATTAAACAGGAAAGAGCAACATTTGGAGTTTCTGTCCTGTGGAAAACTTCAGCATGTCAAGAGATATTTGATTTCTGCTTAGACAAAATGCTGATATGTTAAGTATTGTTTCTTAAGAGAACAAAGATTCTGCAGGAAACAAAATTTAAATGTTGGAACATGGCATTTTAATTTTCAAAATGAAAAACGGGCTTTTACTTCTGTGTGCTTCATAGCCAGTCTTTTATTTTTGAACTATTTTGTAGCAGCTGCTTTTCTTTTTTCCCTTGCCTTTCATTCCCTTTTCCTTCTCACTTTTCCCTTTTCCAACTCCTCTCCTCTCCTCTCCTCTCCTCTCCTCTCCTCTCCTCTCTTTTCTCTTCTCTCTGCAGATCTGTAACCACAAGACTCTTCTGTATGAAACATGACCCATTTTGTTCTAGACTGACCTCAAGCACCATGCTGAGGGGCTGGTTAAAAGCTTTGTCAAACAGTTCCCCCAGCCCTTGGTTTTTCTTTTAAAGTCTCCTAGTCAAGTGTTAACTGAGCTTAGTCCTGGTTTTAAGATCTAAGATCACATCTTGTAATGATTTGACTCTAGGCATGAAACAAGTGTAGTGATGTGTTAGCCACACTTACAGCTACACTCATACATCACAGGTTGAGAGTCTGTCCTGTTCTTTCAACAACAGAACTGCAGCTATACCAGAGCAATGTGATAAGATTCTGTGTTAGCAGGAGTATGGAAAAGGAGTTCAATTTGCTGCATAGATGGATGCATGCTCTTCTTTCAGGAGAAATAAGAGTTAAAATGCAGTATCAAAAGGGCAACTGGATTGTGCTTTGGTTATTCCAACACAGAAACAACTCGGAGCTTCATGTCTTACTGTCTAATGCAACGCTGTGTAAATACAAGGGTTTGCTCTTGCTTACACCTGTGCAAAGGGGCTGTAAATTCTTAATGTACTATGGTAATGTTGGCCTTCATTTTGCAGGCAGAAGAATACCTATGAAAAGTGTACCATGGAGGAACAAAATCCTCCCTGATTACATCACAGTTTAGGAAGCAGAAGTACTAGAACATTTGTGCTTTTGAACTTTGGGGTGAAGTTGATCCAATTTGGTACTACTTTTTTCAATATGAAGGTGTAGTCCAGCTCCCTGTCCTAAGGCATTTACACCTAAATCTATATTATTCTTTGAAGATACTTGGTCTAATATTTTTAGAAACCCTCCTCAATTTGATAGGCTCCCTAGAAAATCTAGTTTTATGGTACGCTACTGATAGAATTTTTAATGATTAACCTGATGTTTGTGGTAATTTCAGTCTATTAGAATTCATCCTGCCCACCACTGGTGGAAAAGAAAACTCATTGCTTCCTCTGAAAATGCTCTTTCTGTATTTCAGGACTCAGCACAGTTTCCCTCTTTGTTATCATCACCACACCAAACAACAATAGTTTATGCAATCTTTATGCTGTCCTTTCTTGTCAACCTCCTTTTGTTTCACAGCTTGCTCTGGGTGCCTTTGGCCTAGTTATTGCTCCAGTGGAGGCCTTAATAATAGGTTGAAAACATTATTTCATAAGATATACATATTATGCTGCTGTTTGTGCAGGAAAGTATGTGCCCTTTTTCCCTCTTTTTCCCCATAAGGAATGCTATGGTGCTGTCAACTCATGTTCAGTTTGTGATCCTTTTTACAGAACTGCTGCCCAACCTTGTTCTCTGCAAGTACAATACACTGTTGCTGGTTGATCTTTGCCTCATTTGTAGCTTTGGTGGGTGTTGTCACTGATCTATCATCCAGGCCCCAGTGAGAACATTAAATCATCCCTGTAGAACCTCACTAGGCCCATCTTTTTGCTTTGACAGTGAATGATTTTCCAGCCAAGTCACACCGCCTGACCCTTGGAGTACTTTTGTCTGGCCCACATTTCCTCATCTGCTTTTTCAAAGTAACATGTCAGTGTCAAAAACCTTACTGAAGCTAAGATACATGACATTCGCTTTTTCCCCTACAGCTATTCCCCTGTTATACAAAGAAGTTACACTGGTTTGACATGGTGTCTTTGTGACAAATCCATGTTGGCTATTACTCATATTTTTGTTCCCTTCAAGTTATATGAGTAATCTGTTTATTTTTTTCCACCATTTTTCTGGGAATTGAATTTTAGCCCTATTATTTCTTCTCAAGTGCCTTTTTTTTCCTTCCTTTTTTTCTTTTTTCTTTTTTTTTTTTTTT
>VWZU01009549.1:611116-696385 GCA_013397095.1 Sterrhoptilus dennistouni
GCACTTCTCGAAGTACTTCCCTTCCCTTGCCATCCCTTCCCTTCCCTTCCCTTCCCTTCCCCATTCTAGGTTTCTAGTGATTGTTTATCAGCCCTGGTATGTACAATAAACAGATGTGAAAGTTATTCAGATTCCCTAAAAATGTGGTTGGGAAACTTTACGTCACTCTCTCAGTTCAGTGTTTGGGGAAGAAAAGATGGCAAAAATACATCTGAAACATTAAATACCAACATCAAGCAGGAAATTATGTTCAGTCAAACTGCTAAACAGAGGCTAATGAGAGGAAAAGGAAGTTCACAACCATCATACTCATGGGATTATGGGAAGCCTGAAGTCTTGTCTCTGGTTCCCCTTCTTATATTGCTCTGGCTGAAACAAAGCTAATTTAAAGTATTTTCTAATATTCAAGATATTCAAAGATCAAAAATCAAGGTGTTACCATCCATTGTGCCTGGAGCAATACCGCAGGTGTTCCAAAGTCATCTGTAGGGAGAGGTGTGTAATATATATCACTGGAATGCCAGAGCATCCTGCACTCCTCCTTATGCCTCTATCTTTTATGTTCAGGTCAGGGTGTACTCCCATCTATTTGCTTATTTATTTCACAATTTACATCATACAGCTACACTAGTTTTCTATCAAGAGGCAATATGTAACACAGGTGAAAAAACTAAATTTAAAATCTGTAACACAGAACATCTCCATTCAGCCCATTTTTTTCAAGTGGTGAAAAAACAGAGTGGATAAATCAATTGTACACCATAAATCAATTGTACACTGTCTTTAAAGCATTGCAAACACAGTTATGGATTTGAATGGTAAAATTTTCATCTTACAGGGACATTACAATTGTCACTTACATGAGGATATTCCTAGAATGTAATGAAAAAGGAGACCTTGAAATATTTATTCTAGCAGAGTTTAAATTATTTCCATGTGAACTCTTCTGAATTGATAAGACTGCCCTTTAAAGTAATGTTAATAGAAATTTATAATTTAGAAGTCCTAAACCCACGAAATACATGAAAAGTTTCCTGTGTAATTTGAAACTTTTTATTCATCTGTCTCTGAAATGTGATTGGGTAAAACTGAAGTCTTGCTCTAATGATCTGGTCATTGTTTGCATTTCCTGACTTTTCTGGCAAAAATAACCTGTATTGCTTGAGAGTCTCACTGCAGCATTGGATCATCCAGGGAAGAGGATTGCCTGCAATTCCTTCCACTGTGTGACAAGAAAAATATTCTTGCTAGTTCATTGTCATTTTAGGACCTGTGCAAATCTACTTCATAAACTGAATGCAGTGCAGCTCTCTGTGCTTCACTGAGGTGATCACTGGGGCTGTAGAGCATTTTTTGCTTCCCTGGATGCTAAACAGAATCAAAGGAATCCAGCATGACTCTCTGATCTGAGGCTCAATTTGTAGTGCTGGTGGTTGTGAGGAGATCCATACAATAACTGCTCTATCCAGAGCCCGAACAGGTGTCTTCATCAAAAATAAGCCTGGAGCCCCAGTAACATTAACAAACACTTCTACAGCTTCCCTTGCTAAGCTTTTAGAAGGCTGCTATGGAGTCAGAAAGGAATAATTCTTAACAAAGAATTCCTTTAACAATTGTCCTTTTTTTCCTATTTACAAATAATTGTGAAATTCTCACGCTGATTCATTATTTGAAATTGTTTTCCAGTGAGTTTATGAATAAATACTAAGGTTTCAGATTGTGTCAGCTGGAAGTATTAGAATTAACTCTGCCTTCACACTGTGAAGCACATTATGAAGTTGAATTGCATAACTTGAGCTATACAAATAATAATGTATCTAATAACATGCAAATGTTGAAGTACAGAACTTTTTTGAGGCAGTCTGTGTTAGTTCTGTAAGTCTCATGATCAACCCTGGGAAACACAATCACAGTGGAGAACCACTTATGATTTGGATTTTAGCTGGGATGTAAGAGTTTCATAATGCTAACACATATTGAAAGCATAGCTGTTGCTGCCAAGTATCTGCTTGTAAGAGCAGTGCAGGACTGGGACTTCCTGTGCACCTTGGCGTTACTTTTTTTACTTTTGCTTTTTCTTTTTTAATCTAAAACATCAGAACTGTGCATACTGATATTTTAATGGTGATATTTTAAGGGAGAGCAACATATTCTCAAGCCGCCTCTCCCTTTAACTGCATTTTTCAGCATGGAATTCATTAGACTTTGTGTACACTGGGAGTGATAAAAGGATTTAATTTTGTGGGGTTTTTCTCATGATTGTAACTTAGAAGAATTTCAGAATGTATTTTCTGGTCTGTTTAAGAAGGGCGTACTTTACCTTCAGTGCTCAGGGAGCGTGTAACTTTCATGACATCTCGTAAGTAGTCCTCAGGAGAGTTGTAGAAGATTTGGTGTTGTTTCTTATATCAGTGTGAAAACAAAGGTACCTGAGAATTTATTAAAGTTTTGAAAGTCACCTGGATAAACTGGAGAGTTTATTGCAATAAACTATATTTATTTGCTCATGGTAACCATCTTAGCAGCTAACCAATGTTTGCAATCTTTTAAGCTGAGCTGTCACAGTCCCAGTTTTCTCTCTAGCTATCAGGCAGGTATTCAAGCTGGAATCTTTCCTATGGTTGATGAAGACTGACAGCCAACCTCACAAAAACCGTGGGAATAAGAACTTCAATAGACCTTAACTGAGATTGCCAGTGATGCTGAGTATCAAGAGCAGTGTTGGTTTCAGTGAAATTTGCACCTGCTTACACCAGATTTGCACTTCTCTCCAGCAAAGAGGGTCTGCATGTGGCTGAGCTTCCAGCCACAGAGCTCCCTGGGATGTGGCTGTTCTGCCTGCTGGGAAGGTGCTGTGGGTAGGGCCCGATGAGCTGACCAAAACATGAACCAGACATCCCAGCTGGCTTGTAATGGCCCTGGTAATTCATGTTAAGGTAAACAGCTTACTTGAAATCCAGGCATTTGCTCTAACATATGTTCCTACAGATTTGCCTACAGGCTGAAGTAGTGGCAATACAGTGTCAAGTCCAGGAACTCAGTGCAGGGCAAGTCCCTGTGCTTTCAGCCTAACCAGCTGCTCCTCTTTTCTCTTTGCCTGGTTCTCTGCTGCTGAATCAGCAATGTAACTGATAAAAGTGGGGAAGCTTACTTATAATGTTTTAGATATGTCTAGACATTGGTTTCACTGCCTGAAGTGAGCCAATGAACTGGAGGAGTTCCGTATAAGTCCTCTTAACACATCTACTTGTAGGGGTTATTTCAGCCTGTAATGTTGTTGCAAACTCTCTCCACTACAGAATATCTTGAGAGCCTTGAAGTTTTCTCACAAGCCTCTGCATGCACACAGCCCAGGCTTGTGTAGCAGGTAACATGGCCTCCTGTGGTCAGCATTACACAGGTGATATCACTGTCACAGCTACTACTGTTTACACAGGATTATTATTAAAGAGCTCTTTTTGTTTTGTCCAGCCTGTTTATTTTGTATAACAAGCAACAGAAACACAGAAGTTCCTTCTTAAAGGGCTCTTCTAATACCAAGCCTACAAACTAGAAACTCTTCAATCCATAGTCAGCTTTCACATAACCCACCTGGGAGCAGTGTCAGACCTAAACCACTGAGCACCTGGCTACTTTCCATGCAATCTCCCATCAGTCTCTCCAAGGACTCACTGTTATCCAGCTGAGATGATCTATCCTATGCAATGTGCTTACTGCAATATATCTTGAGGAGGAATGATGTGATGCAGTGTCAGAGTTGTGGTAGTGCATTGCTTTTGCTGGTATTTGCCTCGTGGTGCTTTTAGATCTGTTCTGGACTATGTGAGGCATAAAATTCAGGCAAGAACTCCTGCCCTCTAGAGGCTTGAGGGTCTGTTGAGGTTTGCACCTCTGAATTCTTGTAGGTGTGGGATGCATTGCTTGCAAAGATTAAATTCACTACTTGGCTTCTTGGCTGACCACAATGTTTATATTTCCTTCAAGTCGCACTCTGTTGAAGAGAAGCCCACAGAGTAGGTCATCCTCTCGATTGAGAAACCTGCTTGAGAATGAAGTGGTGGCTATAAGGCACCTAAAGAGGTTTTTCCTTGTGTCTGTGGGCAGGAGTAGCAATTGTGAGGTAAAAATAGACAGGTTCTAGCACCTCAACAGGCCAAGGGAGCCTCCAGGCTTAATGCAGAGGCTGGCATCTGGCCTCCTATAGGTATTGCCATTGCCTCACTTCGCCCATCCTGTTTGTAGAGTTTTCCCAGGGTTGTCATGGCATCCATCCCTCCCTCCTTCATTGCAAAAGAGTGGGCACCTGGCAGATGGAGGCTTCATGGCTGTCAGAGAGAAAGCAGAGCCTCTCCCATGACTGTTGTTCTCATATGCCATGTATCAGAAACAGGTGAGGCTCTCTTGTTGCTGCCTCCCTCCAGAACTGCAGGGCTGTCTTAGGTCAGATGCAGTGACATTTTGTCTGTCTCTGCTGTCTCCTTGAGCATGAATTGTTGTATTCACCCTTTGCTCTCCCCTGCTCTCTCAACTGAAAATAAAGGAGTCTTTGTTGCTAAGTCCCACACAGCCCAAAAGGACCAGAGCAGCCTCTTGTGCCCCAGCCACTTCTCTGTGTGTCAACATGCTGGTTTTTGTAAGTGTGTACCTGTCTAAAGAGATCACAGGGTGCCACCTCCTGCTTAGCTATAAAATACCCGGAAAAACATCAGTATTGGTGCTCCTATTGTATTTTTTTCTGACCAACTCTGAAACCACAAGATGCATAGAAGTCAGGAGAGGAATCTCATTTGTGAGAGCTTTCATGTTCCCTTAGCACCTCATATGTGCCTCTCTTTTCACCTTTGGACAGAAATGGAGCACTTCAGATCAAGACTAAAAGTATGGTATGCTGTTTTCCTGTCTGTGAAAGAGAGTTTTTTCTGTGTTTTGTTTTGGCGCTCTGATTGCTGTAAGGGTTTTGTTGTCATTGTTTGTTTCTTTTTAAACCAGCAAAACCAAACTCTGGACTCCTTAATCCAAACTTCTGTAGGTACTTCAGTACCTACAGAGGTTTGGATTAAGGAGTCCAGAGCAAAAGCTGCGGTGTATAAAGATGCATAATGGTAGGTTCTCTCCAGCCTCTCAGGTTAGGGTGAGAAGTGAAGAGTGCTAAATGGTGTTCTTAAGTCTAGGTAACAGCACACTGAGGTTTTCTTTTCTAATTTTCTTACATGTGTAGCATGTAAGAGGTGGAGAAAAGGGAATTCATGTGTTTACCTGGTAGGAGCACGGTGCTCTAATACAGCCCTATAAAATGAACAACCTTATCAGGGTATGATTTATCTCCTCCTTCCCATGTGCAGACAACAGAATGAAACTTTAGCTTTCAAAAAGAAGTTAGTCTCTAAGGGCAGTGTTTTGCACAAGATGAGGCAAGCTCCCCCTGCCTGACCAGAGAGACCAGCCTCTGTGAGAAGGTGGCAAACCACACAGCTGCAGCAAAGCGTAGGAGCCCCATTTCCCTATCAGCCTTCTTTGGTGAGGTGTTGCTGGTGGCTTTTCTTGTGGCAAATGAGAGTGCAAGGTACTGTGTTGTGGTTCCTGGGCTGCTTCTCTGCTCCCTAGCTGCCACAACCTCTTAGAGCTTTTTTCTGCATTGCTCTGTCTAAAGCAATGTCGTGTTATGAGACACACACTTTGTACCCGCTGATGTCAGCATGAAAAGAAGGAAATCTTCTTTTCACTTAAACTGTTGTAAATCAGCCCAGTAAACCAGACTATACATTATGCTTTTGTTACCGAGAGTTAAATTACAAGGAAGTGAATGGTGCATAACAATTCCCAATGTCTCTGAATTCTCCACTTCTCAGCAAAATAGTCTCTCACACAAACAGGTTTACGCTGTTCGTCCCAACACTGGGGAAGAGGCGCACTCTAGTGGCTTTTTGTCTGAAAAATTGCTGCTGGGTGGTGGCAGGGCGGCCCAAAATAGATTCATCTAAATGTGGAGAAGTTGATTACGAGAAGTTGTATTCAGGTAAGCCATGTTATCCTAGTCAAAGATTATATTATATTTTTTGAAATAATATATTCACACGAAGACTAAGGGGTTGTTTTGTATTTATTGAAGGCATTATTAGATTGTTAGTTAAACTGTGAGCTCATGACTATCATGTTTGCAGCCTTATTCCAACAGGACAACATGGTAACAAATCTTTCAATTTTGAAAATAAGTCTTTATTTCAGTTCAAAATTGCTTTTGGTGATAAACACTTGTAAGGCTGTACTTTCTTCAGCTTTCTTCAGTCTGAAGACTGCAGAGGGAATGTGCACTGCTGGTGATCCCTAAAACAAAGCTTCTTCAAAACAGACAAAACGAGGTCCACATTTACATAGTTCAGGTGGCCATTTCTATGTGCAACATATATGCACAAATGTGTACAGCTAGGTATAACTAATCTTTCCTGTCAGATTTACAAATATCTATAGCAACTGTTGTCAAAAAGAATCTTAAACAAGAATCCAATCATCTGGGACTGTCCCAGGAGAATGTCAACCAAGAAAGGGGGATCCTTCATATATAAGTCATTCTCTCAGGTAGGAAAGGCACCCAGGAAAAAGGGTTTTGTTTTCAGCATTCCCACCCCTGCCCACACCTTTCATCCCCCTGCAGAACCAGGCTGTGCTCAGGGGGGGATGTGTCAGCAGGGGAAGGTGGGGCAGAGACAGGGAAGCCTGCATGTCACATCTTCTCAGTCTCTTAAGCTTGAGCCTAGAAGATGTCTGCACATTCAGGAAACCTTTTTCTGATATGGGTCCTTTGGGAAGGATGACAACAAAGAGAGACTGAGGGAAAAGTTTAACTGGAAACAAAGGTAGGTATAGAAGCTCTGAGGCTCTGAGCTTTTTCCTTGTCCCTTAGGAGTCCTGTGGCATCTGCTAGCTTTAGGCAGTTAGCCTTATAAGCCTGCTGTGCCAGAACAGTTCAGTTAAGGGATGGTTTTGGGAACAATGTCCTGCTGCAGGATGATGGTATGAAGGGTATGAGCTGGTTTGTGGTTGCTAGCAAAGGCAGTATTTGCTCAGCCCCCCTGAACTCAACATGATCACAATACTTGAAGACTGACAAAAGGCCTGCTAGAGATACATAACTTGCAGGCCAAGTCAATGAGAGTACTATCCCTTTTCACCCTGCTGGCCTTCCTTGGCTTCATTTCCTACCAGACGCTAAAAAATTACGTTAGTTCAGATCTTTTTTGTGGAAGATGGTGGCTGCATTCTAATTGGACATTTGAAGCTGTGGGCTTCAGAATCTGATCTCCTAGAACGCAGTGTTCTTCCATGCTCACAGTCCATGCCATGCATGTATGATTCTAGCTGTGTGGCCAACAAACTAGTATCTTCAGGACAACCAGTCAGGCTCAAAAGTTACCACACCTCCATCTTGGTGAAATATTTTAAGATCTTGACTCATGAGACTGATGCAGTTACTGGTTCCAAATGGTCCTTGGCACCACTCCCGAGTGGTGCTGCTGTCTGTGGAACTGTATGTGAAACAACTCCTGCAATGCTCAGTTTTACAGCTCAGTGCTAATAACGAGATATTACCAGTGTGTTCAGGACATGAGAAGTACACTGCAGCACGTAGGGTTCAGCTTCATTTCTACAGCTCAGCTGTTCCTGTCACAGGAGAGGAAATCTCTAAGGGATATGGAAAGCAGAACTGAAGGGCTGCTACTCTTCAAATTTAATCCAATCCCTCCTTAAGTCAACACCCTTCACTTTGTGCTGTCTGTTGGAGTGTCCAGCCAGTATGAGCACAGGAAGATGTAATCAGGGTATTTTGTTATCTAAGAATCTATTGTCTGCATTTTGCAAAAAGGTAAACATTCATATTATGAGGAAATGAGAGATTAAAGGACGGCAATGTATGAAGAATTGATTATGAGTGTCTAAGCAGAGCAAGAAATGACTCTTCATTTGTAAACCTTTTTTCCCCTCTAATAAACACTGTAAGACATGAGTTTGTATTAAAAACTAATGCATGTGGTTCCTTTTCTAAGGGTAAGGAAAGAAAGAAAGAAAGAAAGAAAGAAAGAAAGAAAGAAAGAAAGAAAGAAAGAAAGAAAGAAAGAAAGAAAGAAAGAAAGAAAGAAAGAAAGAAAGAAAGAAAGAAAGAAAGAAAGAAAGAAAGAAGAAAATGCTTTGTTTCTCAGAGGCACCATATGTACCACATGCTGCAGTTGCTATGGTAATTATTCGCATTATTGAATAGCACTGCAAGGGGTTATACAGAAATGAATCTGACTGGCCAAAGTGCTTGTTAGAATGAGTATGTCCATTTTATTTATAAAAGCCTCCACGAAGCACTTGAGGAAATAAGAACGTGAGGGAGAAGGAGGGAGGGGAAGGAGATCACAGCAGAAGACAAACACACTGACATAACGTTTTTTTCCTCAGTGGAAAGTGAAATTCCATAGGCCTTCTTGCAGAAAAGGAAGCACATTACCTTGTGTTTACTTAAGTCATTAAGCTGTTAGCCAACAAAATGTTGAGTAATTTCTTTCACAAAAAAGCTAGTGGGGAGCCAAGCTTTGAGGCTCTAGTAGAACATAAAGGGTTAATTTTGATTTGTCAGACTGGACTATGTTTGTACTTTATTTGTCCCTGGTTGAGTCAGTCCTTGTGTGCTGTACGGGTGGTTTTTCAACGGGAGCACCCACCTCCTGAGCTGACAGAAATATGGAGAATCATCTGTGAGATAACAGTTTCCAGCATTTCAGTTGGTCAAAGCTGATGTGATTTGAGATTGCAGTCTAAGCATGATCTACATTCAGTTTCTCTGAAATGTAACATTGCAGTTAATGGAGCTATCCATGGAAGAAATATTCCTAGGCAATGTAAATAAATTAACAGGAATTAATTTAGCTAATTAATTTGATTGCTGTAAATTGATAAAATTTTACCAAATGCATAAATCATGTCTGTTATTTTCTATAAGGAGAAGATTAATGTGCCTCGATGCCAGAGGCATATATAAAGCTCAAGACCTTGTTGTACTTAAATCTAGAGAAATATTCACTTCCAGTGACTAGAGAAATTATGTCCTTGGACTGTGTGTAGCTAAAAGCATTTCTATGTAGATTGGCATTTGCAGTGACCAAATTTTGTAGACTTGGGAAGGAGGAAGGCCACTGAGATACTAAAGTTCTAATTAAGGATAGCACAGTTCCTGGGTAATTACCACCAACTAGAACTCTGCCATGGTTTGCCAGATCTCTGGAGACTCACAGGTGCTTTGGGATTCACAGCAAAGGAGCACTTGTGGATACAGCAGCAGCCAAAACACTGGTGTGTTATCAACACCTTTCTAGCTACTACTGCAAAGTACAGCACTGTGGGGCCTGTTTTAGGAAAATTAACTCCATCTCACAGGAAAAGCTTGCTTCAAAGAAAAGGGAATGTTCTATTTTCCTTGCCCATAAATATAAATGAAGAGAAACAATGGGCTTAATGGAGCATGAGATATAATCCATGATTAGAAGAACATTTTGCATTGTAAGGATTGTGGAAGACAGAGTAAAGCTGGAGGCTCCTGTCTTTGAGGTATGAAATGAGCAGAGATTTTTCTGCTCTAGAAAGAAGAGATAAATATTGTCATCCTCAGAGGTCTTCATGCTCCACTTCCTGTGATTATAAATAAATCCTAATGAGTCCATAACATATAATGTAATATGTATAATGACTCACAATTCTTATTAATTGAAATTACAAACTTGCATTGGAGCTGAGCCTTTGGATACAATTCTTTACAGACTGGTCTGCTTTGAAAGAGTCTCTCAAGGAAGTTATCTACTGAGAGAAGTGGAGCAAGGGGAAAAGTAGAGAAGAATTCCCTAAGAATCAGTGTATGCCAAACAGTAGGAATCCCATTAGGTTGGCTTAATTTGAGAAGAATTGTAGGAGTACTCTCCCCTCCAGATAGGATGTTGTTTTCTAAACTCAACATGCATATGAATTACTTTGAATTAACCACCTTGTCAGCTTTGGGAAAGAGGCTCTGCACAGACTGAGAGAGGAGTAGCTGGATATAGACAGAAGCTATTGCCCCGTGTCTGCTGGGCCAGATTTTCAGGTGAGAAGAAAGAATGTCTGAAGAATGTATATGATGCACATTCCTGGGATTGCTCTGCACTCTGCAAAGCACTCTGTGCTATGGCACGCTTGGCCTCCCTAGGCTAAAGCAATGGATGTGAATGTCCAGGAGGAGTATCTCTCTTTCTCTTCCCAAGTGAATTTTTTTATCACAATTGTAGACCATAATTTGCCCCAAGTCTTAGTTTCATCCACATGAAGCAGTTGACCTTGGTTTGGGTGCACAGAAGTGACCAGATTTGGCACCCACCTAAGGGGGAATGGAGGTGGAGCCTGACTGTGAGGTCTTCCAGGGAGCAGATGTCATCTCACACCACTGAGTGCACTCCTCTGGTAATCAAGGAAATTGCTTTAATAAGCTGTCCTCAGGGGTGTCTCAACACCAAGGACTCTTCTGGCTCAAGTGTTTGTGTTTGGTTGAGATTGGATTTAGAAATTGCTTTTTCCCTCTATTCTAAGCTTCCTCTTTGTGCAGCAGAAGAAGTGTGTTTTGTCTGAGCATGGGATTTGGTCTGCCACCTTTGGAGAGCCATCTTCCAAGCAGATGGAAGTGAGACTCAGAAAGCAACCCCTGCAGCCAGAGACAGAAGCTTTTTTTAGCTGGCAAGCAGGGAGCTTCTTTTGCCTACAAGTCTGTGTCCATCTCATCATCAACTCCCACTAATTATGTCGGCTTGTCTTTCACCCAACTTCCAGCCACTCCTTTTCAATGCCCACATCTGTGACTACCAATTAACAAACAGCAAGTCAGAACAGCACTACCAGGCAGCCCCCTGTAGCCATAATGGCATTAAAATACTGTTTTGACCTGAATGAATTCTCTTTGTTGGACAGTTACAGCCTTATGGAGTCTGTAATTAAAATGGTATCCTCAGTTCTGCAGATATAATTTAGCAGTGATGTACTGAGGACAAACAGGATTACAAGGCAGACCGTATGCCCAAATATTCACCAGTTAGATCATTTAAAAATCTTTAAGAAATCACTGCAGCTGAAGCTGTAATGTACAGTGTGTGATTACATGCTCACTGTTAACAGTGTAGCTCGTCACTTGCTATGGGAAACAGGCAGCACACAGCAGAATATAGCTTTGAGCAGCACGTGACATAAATAGTAATCTTCAGGGAGTTCACCATGGAAAAAGCCACCAGAGACTCAGCTGCAATCTGAAGTATTTAGTGAAGCAGTGTTTTGAGAAGAGATTGTAGTTTAACATGTAAAATATTTAGATAAGGCACTAAAGATGTGCTCAGATTCCCAGAAACTCAGAGGGCACCTGGCAATGCATTTTTAACAACTTTGGCGTTCAGTGGCAGGAGGCTGAGAGAGTAGAATCAAGATGGAGGGAAAGCTCATGTTGGGTAAAGAGATTTTGTAGCAAGCTCTCCAAAGCCTGGGCTTGGAGGGGAGTGGAGGCAAAGAAAGCTGGTGAATTGATAGCAAAGGGTGCCCACCAGCCACCACTATAGCAATAAAGAGTGCCTGGAAGGCAAATTCAAGTTGCTGAGGGCAGAAATATCTGAGAAAAGAATGCTTGAGGGGAGCTGAGAGGCTCAAGGAACTGATAATTTAAATGGGAACTGAGAATGAATTGACAACTTTTCACCTTTGTTTGCAGCCAAGTAATTATTACCCTGAGAAGGCCAACTTGAAAGCTTAGGGTAGGCTTAGTCTGCTACTGAATACCTGTCTCCCAAACCCAGGCTATACTTAGCTTGCTCCCAGGGAGCTCTTCCTCAGGGATAGATACTCACTACTTCCTTGCAATCCAGAAAAGCCCTCAAGTGTCTGCTTTGACCAGAGTAGGCCACCAAGTAGCAGCATAAATTAACCTGTTACATGCCTTAGTAGATGAGCACTAGAGCTCTTTACGAGTCCCTAACACACAATCCCTTCTGTGCTCTGCAGGAAGATGGGTACAGGGGCAGGGCTGAGCCAGGATCCCTGCACTGCTGCTTTTCAGTGTGCCAGGGTGTGCATGGGGGGCTGCCAACCAGCAGCTCCCCTGTACACTAGATGTACTTTAAAATTTAAATCTGTATTCTAACTTTCCAAGTCTTTCTGGATGAATGACTTTCTCTGGAAAGAATTCATGAGATTTTTTAATGGAGCTTGTGTCATTTGCCAGCTAGTGACCTGGAGACATGCAATATATTTTGGATTAAGTTAAGTGACCTCTACAATCAGAAAGAGAAGGAGACACACAAAAATATCTTTGTGCTTTAAAAAGGAAATTAAAATATTTAAAGCTTCTTTAATATGCAAACCTAAGAGAAATGCCAAGCAGTAACTGTTTTTGAAAGGCTCTGTGGAAAACCTATGTCATTCACTGCTGCTAAAAGATAGAGAACTTAATAGAAAGTACAGGGAGCCAGGCAGATTTTAACTTTATAGCTTTGTGCGCCAGATCTTTCAGAGACAATGCTTTACATGTATGATATCCTGCCCTTCAGTTACTGCCACAAGTTTCCATGACATTCCATCTGGAGAAGCATTTTTAAGGGGAAGCGTGTACATTTTCATATTGCTGGGAAATGAAATATAACTCAGTGCAGAAATGTTGAGGGCTCTTTGATTATCCCCAAATTCTGCTTTCTAGCCATAAACATATTAATAAAATAGTTTTTCTCACGGTTATCAGGAATAAGGCATTCTCAAACAAACCAAAAATAAGATATTAAAGTATTTTAGCTATGTATTCAAGTTTTTCAAAGATTTTTTGAAACACCTGGAAAATTAAAACAAGGACAAGTCATATCAATCTCACATAAATTTTCTGCCTGTATGCTCAATTATCTCACCCAGGTCACTATAAAATAAAAGATGTGTCTGAACAGATCAGCACTGGATCCTGCTTTAAGTATCCCTCCAGCAGGAGAGAGATCCACTAACAGTATGTATTCTTTGTCCGTGATTTTTAATCAGTCTGGTACTCATTTAACAGTGACTTCTTCAAAGCTCTGTTTCTGTAGTTATTTGGAAATGCATCAGAGACCCTCATAGTGCCTGCTGCCCCCAGATCCTACCACTATTCTGAGTGGCTCTCGATGGGATGAGATGCCATTTGTACAGATGGAGGCAAAGGATGTTTCAGTGATGAAAATGAGAAATCATGAGTCTGCATGAAACTTTGACTAACGAGGAAACATTTAGAGATGCTACACTGAAAGCCATGTGTAAAGCCTGTGTTTAGGCTGGGTTGGATACTGAGGGGGAGATCCCAGACACAGACACCTCTTGGACCATGGGCAGGATGGGGATAATACTGAATGCAATTGAACAGGAGGAAGTAAGGGAGCCTTGAAATACAGGGAGATGAAAAGTCTCATTTCAAAACAGCTGAAACACATACTTAAAATACAATACTTGAAATAAAAGTTGACAACATGTTCTGACACTTTCTAAGTAGAGTAATTTCAGGTATGTATCATGAACTTAGAATAGATGGCAAACAATTTCAGACAAAAAGAAAAAAAAAGAGGGAGCAATATTATTAAAATGCTGTTTTGTTTCAAACAGATTTTCCTCTTCTTTTTTTCCATTTTTTGTACAGATGAAACTAGGTTGTCAAAGTGTTCCATAAAAATTCACAGTTTGGAGGCACCTGAAAAACCTGTTCTGTGGCAAATTGTCCTTTTGTTGAAATTTCTTTAACTTGATTTCACATCATCCCTCAAATGTAAGTGGGAACTTCCATGAGCATAATGATGCAGAGGAAGAGGGAGAGTTGAAAACAGCAGAGGTTCAAGATGTAAGATAAGAGTGGGAATGATAATAGTAATATTAAATGCTCTGTGTGGCAAGGAATTGTAAGAAGGAGAGCATGAGGGCACATGGGATAAGTATCTTGAGGGGCCTGGTAAGTAAAACAGGTAACACCTTTCTCTGTGTGGAGACAGGTAGAGAAAGGCAGAGCAAGGGAGCTGTAGAAGCTATGGAAAAGGTGCAGTGAGGATCCTTTCCTCCCATCTCCCTTTTAGTGCTCCACACATTGCATTAATCAGTAAAGCTTCTTTTCTTGTCTTCTTCATGAACAATTAATTTTGCTTCTTGCAGCAAAACTGGAACTGAGTGCAATTATTATCTGGTGCCTCTGGGGAGTTACCTGTACCTTTCAGAGGGCCCTGCATTTGTCTCAGAGACTCTTCTGCTCTCTTCCTCTGGGTGATCTGGCTCCCTATAAGAAAATTTCCTGATAGGCTTCTAAACTTCCCTGTAGGGTAGGTTTCTTCTTTCAGGCCTCAAGGTTTCACAACAACACACTCAGCCTTGCTTTCAGAACAGTTTATGCTGGCTCTGCTCTTTTCTCTTCTCTTTGGATATTCTTTTATTCAAACAACTCCTGCAATATGTATAATTTCAATTACCCTGGAGGTTTACACAGTGCTTACAATGAACTGAGCTGCGCTTCCAACTTCTGCCCATTATATTCTGACAAAGAAGCTCAGAGGCAAGGCTATGTGACTGGTGAACAGTGTGTGAGGCAAGGTTCAAAGGGAAGAAGCTTATACAATAGTGACTCATAACTCTTCCTTTTTCCACAGTCTAGCTCTGTCTTTTAATATTGAAATTCAAGCTGCAATCAGGCTGAGAGACCATATCTTAGAAAAGGTTTTTGCTAAAGGTAATAGGGGAAATGTAAATTGGCTGTTTGTTTATGCTTCTGGACAGTGAGAATACAGGCAATTGTTATTCCAAACATTCACCTAAACACACTGAAGAGTTCTTCTTATAGAAGAGTTATTTAACTGATTATCCAATATGCAAGGGACTGTTTCATGGGAACTTCTATATCTATAGGGCTTCTGGGTTGTTTCAATGTTTGCCAGCTCTTCAGCCTTCCCCATCAAAGTCCCAGTTGTGACAGTCCTAAAGGCCTGGAAGATTGCCTGTTGTAACCAAAGGTTCCATACATTGTTTAGAATCAGATGAATAACATTGCTTTTCTACAGGGAAACTGGTAGTGTCTCCTGTGGCTGGCAGTCCCTAAAAATCAAATGCACTGCACACAGGTGGAACATCTCCTGCTTTTAGAAATGAGGATTCCCCAGATGGGGCCTTTGAAAGTAATTTAGTGTAGCCCAAGTCCTTACATTCATCAGTGTGTGCAATCTGGTAACATCTTGCAAGCACATCTGGCAAGTAGAGAGGATTTTATTATAAATGCCTAACAAAAGGATTTCCCTTTCCCATCTCTCCTCCTTCTGCACTTACTAAGCTAATTACTTCATTTTTATAAAGAGAGAAGCTCTTTCTTCATCCTTCACATGCCTCCCATCTCTCTGCCTCGATCTTTGAATGCTGTGTGCTTTGACTGTGAAATGCAAGGTAAAAAAGCTCACATTCACTTTCCAGTTGGAATTTGAAGGCTGGATATTTTTCTAACCCAGCTTTCAGCTGTTAGCCAAGGGTCAGTTCATTGCAGACAAAAGCTTTCAAACTTCAGAAGCGATAATTTGCAACATCGGTTGAGGTGCTGATGGAAGGGAGGTCTGACCATGTTTCCCTTTGGTTAAGGATGACAGTGCAGATAAGAATGTGTTAATGGATATAACCTTTTACCTTCTGACACCTCACTTGGTCAGGATTACCTTATTGTCACCTTGGATGATCATTCTCCTGAATATTAGGGACTTGGATAGAGGGTCTGCTTCTCTGATTACAGCTGAGCTATCAAAAGGAAAGAAGTCTAGCCACAGTCTAACATGGCTATTTTTGCCTTGAAACAATAGTACTTTGATGGTTTTTAGATTTCTGAAGTCTTTTTTCCCCATGTGCTACTGCCTAACTTACTGATAACTGCACCCAAGGTGGGACAGACCACTATGTTCCTACAAGACTGCCTCTTGAAAAAGATATTTTGGAGCATAACAGCAGGAGCATTACCAGTCAGCTCAGGGATAGCAGGTATGCCAATGTTGTTCTGGAAATTCATTGCTGCTTCTTTACTAATGCTTGCTTGCATGTCTCTTGCACAGCTTGAATGGACAGGGAAGAATTAATACTTTTTATTTAATTAAAAAGCTACTGAGGTAGCAAATAAATTCAGCAAGAAGGTTTTCCTTAGCCTCAGAATGAGTTTTTATTATTGGTGATACTGTGACAACTCAAAGATCTGCTGAATTTAGGCTCTGTCTTTAGGAGTCCTAAGCAAAGAAAGAGATTTCATAGTTTACACATTCCCTTTGGATAGAACAGGCCAAAATCATGACCTTTAGTGGGTTTACTTTCCAATCCAGACCCACATTTGACTGTCTCTCCTGTCTAGGCAGAGCCTGCCCAGCAGCACTTTAGGCTGTCATTAGCCACCCCAGTTCTGTGAAGGAGGACATCCATCTGCCATACTGACAGACAAATAGACTGTACTGCACATGCACAACCATTATTTGTCCTTGTTTTTCCCACCAATCACTTGCCAATCTTTCACCCACCATCAACTCAACCTTGCAATCAATCCTTCTTCTTTTTTTCCTTTTTTATTGAACTTGAGGGTTTGAGTGTGCAAAAACTACAGAACTAGGGAGCTTGAAATGCCAATCATTTATTTCTAAAAGTCGTAACTCCTAGTATCCTCTTTTAATATCTACTCATTTAATGGATAAACATGGATGTAGCAATGCTAGAAAAATAAATTTCCTTAGCTCCATTTTGCAGCCAGACATATATCCCTTATTGTTCTTTCTTGGCATATTTCCCATAACATTGATCTGCCAGACCCTAATAGACAGCATTTCCCCTGTTGCTATAGATGCTTCATCAACACAACTAGATATCTCTCCAAGCATGGTACCCTTTGCTTCTGCCCTTTTTTCCTCAGACAATATAAAACCCATCTGTCAGAAACTAAAATTACTTGTTCTGTGAAGTGAATTCTTCAAAGCCCTTCAAATATCTAGTGTATGGAAACTCCTTTCTTTATCCCATTTAGGATTACAGAAAAAAAAATGACAAGAAAGTTCCTTCCTTGCAGAGAAAATAGTTATTAACCTCCAGGATAAAAGCAGACATAATTCCAATGATGGACTTTTTTTTTTTTTTTCCCCCCCAAGGAATTGTGTGGAAGGTAAGCGCTGAGGACAGCAACAAGAAAGATGTAGAGGACCAACAGCTCCCACAAAGATTTGCCACACTTAAGTAAGAGACTAAAATAAGCATTCTAACACTGGCCTACTTTGGAGCTATCAGAAGTCCTAGTTTGCAGCAGTGATCTGCAAATGTCCCTCTCCTGACACTGTGTCAAGTGAAACCTTTGCAGCTCAGCAGTTGCATCTGAATGTGGTGACTTTCACCAATATCTAAAAGGCATGATTTGAGAAGTGTTTGAAGAAGAGCTTTTTGGATTATGTTTAAGTTCCAAGCCACTCAATATTCACTTTTATAAGAGCAATATATTCATATATTCATATTACTGGCTTTCATTTTGTTATTTTTATTCTCATTGAGACATGACAAGGCTGATTAGAATCAGTGGCCCAAAACCAAATGTCAGTAAGTCTCAGAGGGGAGTTGTAAAACATACATGTCTGAATACTTAGAAAAATCTTTGCAGAGAAGGTTCATACTGCTTTGGGAAGGTGAACCCTTGTGATTCAAGCTTTTTATATCTACCCCATAAAAACTGTGTAACAGCAATTTGCAGGACATGATGAAAAGGATAAACAGGCAGAGCAGCAGGATGATTTGCCCAAAATCAGACATCTCCATGAAAGTGAAGAGAGACTATAAAGAAACAGAGCCTGAACCACATACGCTGCTAAGAGAACTACAGAAAACAGAGATGCAGTGCCATGAAGCTTCATGAGACTTAGTGAATACAGTTTGCAATGAACATTTAAGTCAACAAGTTTTAAAGAACTATATCAGCATCTAAATTTCTTTTCCTTACTATTCTTCAGATTTTGCTGAGCCTCTGAGCTATCCAGATTCTCCACATATTTTTCTGCTCCCAAGGATAAAACTGGTGTCAGCTTTGCAAACAGAAGTGGTTTGTACCCTTGGATCTTTTCTATGTTGATATTTTTTGGCTATTTGTTCACTTCAGCACTTGCAGGTTTGGCAAAGACAGTCATTTGGGCCCTGATTCTGCTGCTTTTGCTGAAGGCACTGACAAAGCTCTTTTTGGCCTGAGGATTGGTATGATCCCTTTTGGGAATAAGCAAGAGCAAGTCCACATTCCAAGAAAAGACCAAATTAATTGGTCAGTGCCTTGTCCAGAGAGAAGAATGCACGTATCCTACACTGCTGACAGTTCCTACCCTTCTGGTTTACCTACACACAGAAACAAAATAGCAGCAGGTAGACTTCCTTCCCAGAAGAGGAGAAAGAGTTAAGTCTTAGACAAAGTAGAAAGGAGATTAAAAAAAATACTTCAAACCTCTCTAATAGGGGCTGCCTGCCCCTATCATATTTCTAGTGCCAAAATAATGCCACTCTACACTGTGGCAGGTCTTGCTCTTTTTGGGGATTAATTTATTAGTGTTAGCCTTGGAGGTGCTCATTTTGCTGAGTCAATACTGGGTCACACAGATGCAACTACATATTTATCAGTTTTCATTATCCTGTTCATGGATTTATACACATATTTGGGATTAAATTTAACTAAATATATCTTAAGCCTCTACTTGCAGGGGCAGGCAAAAGGGCATCCTGTAAGTTCCTGCAGGAACTTCTGGGCTTTGAGCTGTGCTGGTCTCATTTGATCTATGTGGTTGCTGAATGGCCTCTACTAAGCTTCTTGCAGCTTGTGTGGAATAAAAAACACTGTCAGCAGGGGCTTGTTCCCTAAACACAGTTTCCATCAGACCAAGGAATGACAAATTATTTTCTCTTTCCCAATGATGAGAGTATCACAAAAAACCCCCTACTGCTGCACTTCTTCCTTATTTTCCAAGATGAGGTAGAGAATAAGAATAGAGGGTATTGAAGTTAGAGGCGTTTTTCTTTTCTTTCACCTGTCCTTAGGTATCAGTCACCACTGGGTGAAGAACATGAGCTGTCAGCTGGTTTGTGTGGCACATATACACAGTAAGATCTGCCAGTGGTTGCTGCAGAAAATGGATGTGATTTCTGATGGAGGAGCAGTCCCAGGGGCATCTGCTGGCTGTTACTGGGTTTCCAAGGAAAGCACCCCAGCTCTGAGTGCTCTAGAGGACAGTCTGAAAGTGCCTGTGACCTCACTGCAATCTGCACTTCAGCTGCAGTGCACTCACAGAGTTTCTTTCCAGAATGCTTATAAATATGGCATTTTCTGATTTTCAAAAGACTTTTAAAATGCTAGAGGATGCATCAGATATTCAGGGAGATTCCTAACCCTGAGCATTAACCTAGCTGGGCTGTGACCCCATCTCTTTCTTATAAGGTGACAGGGGGGGAAGAAAGAGGCTAAAGCTTTGTATGTGGTGACTTCAATGTCCTAAAATGGAAAAAGTGCAATGGTGCAATGCTGTTTATTTTAACTAAAGGTATTTCCATGGGCCTTATCACTGCAGCATCTGAACCAAGTCCAAAACTCCATTTTCCTGTCAGGTCTGCAAGGCTGGAAGCAGACGGCTGACGGATCAGTGTCTGGTGAGTGGATGCAGCTGGAGTTAACCTGTGAGGCTCACTGAAACAGGAAAAAAAAGGAAGAGAAAAGGAGTGGATAATGAGAGTGTGAAGTTTGGGTAGGGATTTGGTGCTGTCCTTGGATCCTGGCACATGCCTTTTTATTGGAGAGTGTGTCATATCTCCCAAACACAGAAGGATCTTTTGCTCTGAACCAACAGAGCATGTTTGTGTGGCAGGGCTGTTTCCCACCCATGAGCAGTTCCCTCAGTCCTTCATCTACCCTGGAGAATATGTGAGACTGTGAGACCTCCTTTACACCTAAGAGGAATCAGGGATCTAAACTGGCATGTCCTTGGTGTGCAAGACATCTTGGCCCCTCCAAGCAGAGTATTGTGAAGAATATGTTCCTCAGCATGTCCCAAAGGTCATTCAGAAAGTATTATTTTTACCCTGCAAAAACTGTGAGGTTTGTAAGAAACTACTTAGTGTGAGCCTAGTTTAGCAAAGGAGTTTGTGTTCACTTCTCTTTGTAACAACAAGCATTCTGCTCCCTAACTGGAAACTTACTTGAGGGCTGATTTGCTCTGACCCTCAGAGTCCCATGCAAAGATCTCAGCTTTCAAAAGTACAATCTCTTCCTTGACAGGTTATCAGGAAGAGCCTGGGCAATTTGATTTCCATCTTCCCTTTTGGGAATGCTGCTGTCTTTTCTTTCCTGAGGGGTCTCTCTGCATGGTTCCTGGCCTGAACAGAGGCTGTGCTCCATGCTGCTGAAGTCAGATTTTTAGTGGAAAATGTTATTTTTGGGGATAGTCTTGAAATTGTTCCACAGAAATAGCTAATCTAGGCCTTGACTCTTACATGACTGCATTCTGCCAACCGCTGGTTTTGTAATTACTCTCTTTCTTGAGGCTTTCCTCCTATACCTTGTTACACTAATTAGCTGTCTTGCCTTGATTTGGACAGTCAAGACCTTCTTAGTGTGCCTTTCCTAACTTATTTTCCATCACTGAGGCTTTCTGGAAGGAAAAAAATTGTCATATATAGCGGCAGGAGATGAGTAGAAATTGCTTCTACATTTAAAAAAAGTTATTGAGTAGCCCTTAAATGCCACTGAATAGAGGTACTGCCATGTAGTTAATAAAGATCTGGTGGTTGGGGAGGTGGAAAGCCAAGAGATATGAGTTCAGTTCCTGTGTCAGCAAGTCATGACACCTTTGTGGGCCTTAGCTTGCTTTTATAGAACAGAGATTATCAGTGCTTTGGATCAAAGATTATATGTATTTATGTATAGGCATGTAAGAGCCCTTGTTTCTGGATCTTAGTGCAAAATTACAAGAGTAATAATGTGAGAGGTTGTCACAGGAGGAAAAGAGCCTTTGCAGCTCCTCTGAATGTTCCTACCACTGACCTATAGACAGGGAAGACCTGGTCTTAGGATGGTTTGGTTAACCCTCACTTCTACAGCCTATCAGTGGGCACTTGAAAGTGCTTTGGACTATGGGAGTCCCTTCATCAAAGATTAAAAGATGCTGTGACAATGCTGTGTGACTGCAGTGATAGCATGGAAGTGGTGAATTGTCAGCTGGTTACTGAGCTTGCCACAGATTTATAGGCTGAAACTGGCTTTGTAAAAAACTGCTTGATGAATAACACGGGACAAAGAAGGTATATGTACTTCTTACTAACTTAGAAAGTAAGCTAAATCCACCAAAATCAGTTGCATACTACAAATTATGGAAAGACACAAAATCTGATTTTTAAACTTAACAAATGTAAGAATGTTGGCAGTGTTTCATGTTGGTTTTATCTCAAGTAAAGGATTCACTGTCCTCCAGTAGCTCTTACAGTGTGAGTCAGGAGCTAGTCTGAAATTAGGACTCTGGGCTAAGTCCAGGAAAGGCTCCACAATGTGTTACTCATTGGGGCACAGAATTTTTCATCATATCCATTTTTTTAATGTCTATCTTCATGGAAAACACAAAGCTGTGTCCGTAATCTAAAGGGATGATTTCTTTCAGAAGTTGTTTTTTGGTTTCTTTTCAGAAAAAAACCAGCCTCTGTCATAAACTATTCTGCCTCTGTCTTAATTCTGAGACCTCTCTCATCCTTGGGCTCACAAAAACTGCCACTTATCAAAACTGGTCAATCCTATGGTCTTGACTCTGAGAGATAAAAACAAGAAAGGAAAACCCAAGTGTACAGAGTAACCTTTCCTCAGATACCTCCCTCTTGTATCTGTAATCAGGTGCTTAAGGAGAGGGTGTAGCACAGCCTGCAGCTGAGCTCCCCCTTCAGGACCCTGATTCTGCACCATTACCATCTGGTAGGCTTGCTTAATTAACAGGGGGAGGTTTGGCATTTTATCACCTACCCCATCTGCTTAATCCTTTGTATTTTCTTTGCATCTTCAGTTAAGTCTAATGACATTTTCAAATCCAACCCGAGAATTTTCTAGAAAAGTGTTTCTCTAAAACAATGGCAATTATAAAGAGCATTTTGAAATTAGAAGGGCAGCAGTTCCTGCCCCCTTTACTGAAACTTATTTTTTTCCTCATGGCATTCATTTCCTTGTGAAGGGAGTCACATGTATTTAATTGTTTATTTCTGTCTCTCAGTTGGTTTTTTGGCTTGTCTTACCATCCTGATCAGTTCTGTATATTCCTAATTAATATTCTGAAAATATTTTTGGGTTTGATTTTTTCATCTCATGTACATGCCCAGCCTCAGCTTGGGGTGTAGAAAATGCAAGTGGCTTCTATTAAGAGAAGCCACCCTTGCGCAGGGAAAAGCAGCAGTCAGGGCAAAGGTTGTGACTGCTCTTGGGAAAACATGCTCAGTGTGTCTTTCATTGTGGGATAGCTGATTACTTTGTAGCTTGCTTCTCTGTAGACTTCTCCCTGGTTTCGCTTATTTTTCTTTTTCCTGGACACTCATGTTCAACATTGATATTCCAGAGACCGGTCTTTGAACAGCTGCCTGCTACTCCCCTGGGTACTGACTTGGCTTTTTTGCACTATCTGAAAAACAAATATGAAACAATTAACAGGAAGATCAAAATCACTCAGTGCTTTTAGAGTCCCTGAGATGATTCTGTCTGGACCTTAAGTACATGTCAAGGCTGACTCATTTTTTTCATTTTTTCTTTTTCTCTCTTCTTATCCACTTCAATTTCTGTTTGTTTCAAAAAAGATTTCCCCCTATAACCCTGCAACTAAGTAATATCAAACTTTGTGCCAGCTGATCAACAACTGCCAATTACATTTTTGCTGTCTCTGATCAATCACTCTGCCAAGGCCTAGTGAAGATTTGGGACTGGCTGGTACCGTACTCTTTTCTGCTACTGGCCCACTGGATGATGGTGATGAAACTATTTCTCTCATTCCTGCCTCAGTTTCTGAGTCACTAAAACACTGCTTTATCTGTTCCAGATTGTCATGAAAAAGAGAACTCTAAGATGCAGCTTTATTGTACAGATGGTGATGGTGGTTTTATATAATCATCGTGACAGAAAATTGTGTTTCAAGAAAATTGTTTGGAGGGTTTGTTTGTTACCAATTGTTTGGAAAATTCCTTGGCTTGCTTTCCCTATTTTTTCTTTTTGTTTTTCAAGTTTTGTTGTGGAAGAATATTCTTCTTTTTTTCCAGCAGAAATGTTATAGCCTTTTACAACAAACTTCTCTTACAAGTATGTCTTTACCCTGTCACCTTTATCAAATTCTCCATGAGGGAAAATTATAAATTCTCTCCAGTAATTTGTTTTGACAATTTTTAATAAATCTGAACTCAGAAAATTTGAAACACAACATTCTTCACTCCTTCAAGCTCAATCCTATCTGGTTTTCATGATCAGTGCAAGGAAATTTTTCCCTGTGAAGAAGGCAGTTGCCCAGGGCTGCTGCAGAGCTGGTAGAAGCAGGAGACATTTGCTCAGGCTCAGGGCTGGAAAAACATGGAGACTGGAGACACCCAGGAAAGGTGAGGGAGGATATGCAGAGGTTTTGCCTGTCCCAGCTTTGTAGATGTGACCTAGATAGACCAGGATGAACAACCAGGCATCCCACTTTTAAACAGCCTTTTCACATAAGAGCACCTCTTACAGCACTTTCCAAACCTTGCTTCAGCTGTTCTTATTCCAGGTAAAAAGTCTTAGGGAAGCCATTTGCAAAAGATTTTCCTTTGCTGCAGGAGTTGGTAGATACATCCTGATGACACTTTGGTACTTCTGGTTTGGCTGGGACTTCTCAGACAGCAGTCAATGCAGTCAGAATGTGACAGCTGTGTGAAATGCTGGGAGCATTGTCCACTACACTTTCAGAATCCTTTGCTTAAGAAGAAAGATCTAAGTCATCAAAAACTTAAGCCAAGATTTTTAGTTGTCATTCTTCTCCCTCATGCTGCTTTGTGGGCAGTGATTTGTGCTTGGCTGGCTGTTTCAGATGTAAAGCCTGCTGAGTTTCTTCTCGGAACATCCTGACACAGTAAACAAGGGAAAGCAAAGCAAAGGCAAAGCTTTTCCTGTGCAGCCAGCTGGAGGGTCTGTGCTTTCTCACTTCTTCGTGCATTCTTACCCTTGACCCCACTGTGCTATCCAGTTCCCTCTGTCAGGTTCCCCTGAAAGCTGTGATTTCCTCTCCTGACAGGCAGCAGGAAGATCAGAAAGCTGTTGGGCAACCTTTGCTCTGGATAGAATTGGAGGGTTATTAACAAAGCATGCTTGACAGGCAGGGTTTAGGAAATAGTGATAACATCAGGAAGAGGGAGGAAAGCAAACAGTTCGGTAGCTTAGAATGTGTTTGTCATTGTAAAATCAGCCCAGACTAGCAGCTTTATAAGCTGTTCTTTCCCTTGCAGTGTCACTGTCACAGACTTGGTGCTGCATAGGAAGTCATGCCATTTCCACCAGCAGCTGAGATGGGGTCAATGCCTTAGACGGGACTGTTCTGAACCAGTCCAAAGGTTGGAGATGTTTTGGCTTGGTTTCAGCACCACAGGGGAGAGTAAAATGACTGAACTTACTGTGTCCTTGGGTGTGAGGGTGTAGCAAAAGGGAAGTCGTCCTTTCCATTGTCTCATAATCACTGCAAGTCACCTATTTTACAAGGAAATCAAAGGCAGGAATGGGACTCATGTCACTAACATCCACTAACCTGGCTTGGTAAAAGCCAGCTAGGACATTTAATTGGGAGCTATGAAATCCCATCCTCTGGACAGTTTGCAGTTCAGCTTATGATATAGGCTTTTTCTAATTATCACTGACAGGCAGATCGAGGGTAAGATTATACATATGAGTTCTTGTTTTTTCCCTTCCCTTCTTCATATCATATGTCAGCTCTAGTTTCCAAACACATTTCCATGTCAAAGCACTGAACTTCATCCATCATGAGCACATTTGTGCAAGTCCTAAAAAAAAAACCCTGCTGCCATGTCTCTTTTGGAAGGTGGAGACTCCAGTCATAATGTAACATGACAATGGAAGCACCATGAGACTGGGTAGTGAGATTATATCTTTTCCATTTGTGCAGTAACTGTTGTTTAGCATGGCTTGTCAGTCTGTCAGATAAAGGCACACAGCCATCTATAAAGAATTATTAATGAAGATTCAGACATTTCTCCTGCTGGAAACGGATCACTTCACTCTTCATCTTACTGACTTTTTTACATTAGAAAACTAAAAATAGCCCTGAGTTTATAAGGAAAGACCTTCAATATCTGGCAGGTTTTGCCTTTCCTGTAGTCCATTCCCCAGAGAAAGGTTAAATACACAAACCCTTTTCCTAATGGTCTGAGCTGAGCATTTCAGAGCCATAAACATGAATACAAGGCGTGCATCTTTGTTAAGCACATTCAGTCCACCAAGCCCGCTTATCATCCAAACAAAAAGCAAAGACCAAAATATCCCTCCAGTGTCTGATAATTTACACTTTTGAGGAAAAGGGAGATTAAGAAAAAGAAGTGCTAATCGCACCAGCTTTGATAAATTTGGTGTTGCCAAATTCTGAACCACTTTTCCCACTTTTCCCTGCCAATGCAGCTCAGTCCCTTCCGAAGCAGCTCTGCTGTCACAAAGCTGGGCTGTGCTGGAGCAGCATCTTTCCTTTGTTCCAGGACATGTCAGGGGATGCCAGGGGCATGAGAAGCATGTTGGGGCTGAAGAGTGTTCCACAGGGTCCACAGGCAGCTGTCTGTTGATGATCCACATTATTGCTTAGAAAACTTATTTCTACACATGACCTTGACAGGGCTTTCCTTCTGGCTCTTGAAAATAAATGGCTGAAACCTGGAAATATTATTGTCTGTTAAAGTTTTTTCCTTGCTCTCCCCCACAACAAGAGGAAATGTTTAGATCCCCAGAACTTCTGGGTTTCAGACAGGAGAAAGTATGTGTGGTTGTTGGTACTATCTTCCCATTTTCCATCAGGATGAGAGTGAGATACTCGTCTGGTGAGGATGGGCAGCCCATTCTGACAGACATATGCCAAAGGATGCCACCTCCCTAAGCGGCCAGTGAAGCTCCCTGTATACACAGGTACATGTGCACACACACACATCTACTTCAGACACCACATGAGAAATGGGAGATTTACTTTTCATCATCACTGGGGGATAGGATAGAGTTCATATCCAAATGCACAATCCTTAGATGTGCTTTTACATGGCACAGGGCAAAGCTTTCAGTGCAACAATGGCCAACACTGAAATGCCGAGAAAAGGAAAGAAGATCAGACTCCTCTCTGTCAAAGAATCTGAATGTGTCTCCACATAATTTAACATAACTAACTGATCCTCTCAGATATACCAGGGCTGTATTCTACCATTTAGTGCTTTCTGAAACCAAATCAAGTCAACAGAGTGCTCTACAGAGCAAAGCAAAACAAAACCACAAAAAGTTCAAGTGTAGTCACCAGAAAAAAATTTGCTAAGTACCAGCAGAAATGAGGAGTAAATGGGTCCCATATGTGGCAGCTAACCTGGGCTTTATAAGATTTTCCATGAGATTTCTGAAAAAATTTCTATAGCAGCAAATAAGAACAAAAATCCATTTTCTTTTTAAACTGGACAGCTAACATTAAGGTTGCAATTTTTTCCATGGTGGATCTATAAATACAGGCTAACAAACCTGGATAGGATTCTCACCAAAAAAACCAGATGGCAACCTCTAGTATTCCTGAACAGGAAGGCACTTAAAGCTTTAATCTGCTTCTCAACAAGACAAGGTCTGAAACAATACAGAAAACATTTACCTTTTACCTTTCTCTACACCTTGTGGAGATGTAGAGTTTTAGTCATCCTAGATATTTTTGTATTCATGCATTGCATTTAGATTACATCCCTTGCTTCTTGTACAGTGTAAACACAACTCACATACTTTGATGAACTTGGTGATGCCTTCAACAGATGTTCCAGTGTTGCTGTAGGTCTCACTGTGTTTAATCCTTACTGGGATGGAAATGTATTGTCTTAAAGTGTACTAAGCCTAAGGAGGCTGGGTTTGGTTTGTTTTTTCCCCATACATTTTAAGTGTGCTTGGAGCAGCAAGGATAAGAAATATTGTTTTCATGTGCTGACATGAATTCAGTGAGAAAGGTCAAACCACTGGAATTCTTCTCGTTGCATAAGAGAAGGATCAGTAGGCTAGGTCTGAAAACTAAGAAGCAGCATGTTTCTCCCAACGATTGCCTGGAGTGCAGATGTGCTAGGGGATTTTAAATGTGTGATTTTAAGGGCTTAGGCTGGCAGAAGTAGCATTTGGGGAATTTTGAGCTAGAAGTCCTGACAAAGATTGTCTCCCAAGGCAAGCTGGTAATAAAAACACTACAGGCCTAATCAACATCTTTTTCTCTTGGTACCCATGCAGTTGCCATGCTGCATTCAGAACATTGTCTTTTGATAATTTCCATGTTTTTAGCACAGCCTCATGTACAATTAGGACGGCTCTTCAAACCTCCCTCATATTCCTACAGGGAAGCTCATCAGTGTAGAAGCCAGCGCTCACCTCTTGGAGCAGGAGAGAGAGTTGCTGTTCCTTTGAGACCACTTGCAGAACTTGCTTTACCATTTTGGGGAGACCTTTGGCCTTTAAGAGGTTAGAAGTTTAAACATAATCAAAAGATAACTTGCCACATTATCACACTCTCAGTTTCTCTTGACTCTGAGATTCTGGGTGGCTTATTTTTTCTATAGCCTTCTGTGGGATCTTCAGGTGGAAAGTTCTCAAAAAGTGTGAAGTGTTTTTGCTGAAGAAAATTGTCAGAGATGAAGAATGCTATGAAGTGTGAGAGCAAACTGCAGGTGTTTATGTGGAGATATTATTTTGTTGAGTCACCCTACATTACAGTCTGAGCTGGCCTTGGAGATTTATCTGTTCCTGTATTACTTTCCCAGAAATAGGTAATAAAGGTCTGAACAATTAAGAGAAGCCTACAGCTCTGTCAGGGTGGAGATAAATGGAAAGAGAGAAAAAGGAGTTCTGTGGGTAACAGATGCCATGATGACTGGCAAATTAGAGATTCTTGCTAGACAGTCCTCAATAAAAAACCACGAGAACAGCCAGGGAGGCCAGCATGAAAATGTGTCAGTGGGTGATGTAGGAGGAAGATATGGGCATAGGTTTCCCATATCTTGCTGTCCTGTAAGGGGTGCACCAAAGAGCATCTTTGTCATGCCTCCTGGCAAAGCCATGTGGTGACTTCAATGGGCTTGGGAGAGAGAGCTCAGAAGCTGAGGCCAAGGAAAGCTGAATCTTACAATTTAAAGATTGCTTTATTTTGCCAGAATTAGCAGCCTGTTCATACCTCTTGAACTGCCCTGGGACTGTAGGAGAGAGGTTGACTATATGAGGAGCAGGTTTCTCTGTGACAGGCAGAGGACCAGGTCACTGAAGTGGCACAGAGCACTCAGTGCAGTAGCTCTTTGGGAAGACCATGAGATGAGACACTGAGGAGCAAACCCAGGCAGGGAGCAGGCCCAAAGCCAGACACGATGGGTGCAGTCTCACAGGATGCATCCCACAGCAGTGCAAAATGCAAATACTGCAAAATGCAAATACTGCATGTGAAACCGTATGGAGCCACCAACTGGAGTGCCTGGGCAGCACTCCTGATACTGCCAGCAGTGGTGGGACAGTGAGACACCACAGAGCGATGTGAGCTTGAAACCTGAGCTAGTGTCTGCAGCTGATCCTTGGGAATGCTTCTCCTGGTGCTTTTCTGGGTTCTCCAGCTTGGTAACCAATCAAACACCCTTTGTAGAAAGAGATGACTTCTTCTAGTGTGCCTGAGATGCTTTCCCTTCCTCATAAACATGGCTGCTCCTCAGGAACTTGGAACCTGTCTGGGCATTTCTATTCCTTTCAAAACTGGCAGACAAGAGAGTTTGTTTTCCTTCTCTAATAAAACACTTGGCCAGCTTACCTTGGGCCATCCATTGCAATTATCCAAGTTTCTTTTAATTGACCTATTTCTTAATTATTCAGTGACTTCATCAGACCCTGTTTGTACAGAGGGGGAAGAAAAGCTATGGGAAATTGGGTTTTTATTAGGTTTTTGTTTGTTTGTTTGTTTCAGGATTGGTTTGTTTGAGTTTATCTGTGGACATTACCTGGGCCTTTGTCCAAGGCTCTAAGTGAACAGGGCATCACCAAGGCTAAATAACCCCCACTGTTAGCCTTCTGTCACTATCCCTTGGCACATAGGTCTAACTTGGAAACGGAGAGGCAGCAAAGAAAACAGATGTTGAAAATTAAATGTACAGCCTGACAAGGACACAGAAAGATCACTGTACAAAAAAACCATTTCCTGGATGATCACAGGCAGGGGACAGAAAAACCTATGCACTGTAAGTGGAAGAAGATGACAGTCTTCAGCATTTCCCTGTTCAGCCTTTACCATACTTGTGGTTCTGCCAAATCCTGTCACCTCTTCACCTGTAATGATTCTGGAAAACTACTTTTTCTTTCCGAACCTGACTGCAAAATCATTAAAAGTAGATCTTTAAACATCTCTGGCATCTTGGTTCATCTTTGTGGATCTTCTTTCGTGTCTGATCTTTCTTAAGATATTTTCCTGCCGTTTCTGATCAGGCTTCTTCCTTTTTTGAGAGTCTTAATTGGTTCCTTCTATTGTCAAGTTTGATGTTTGCATCCTTCCCTACTAACTGCACTCAGCTCTGCTCCAGTGTGCCTCAGCCCATCTAACATCATGGCAAACATGGTGCAGCAGCTCAGCAAGCTGACTCATACAATATTGTCTTTTCCAGCATAAAACTTCCTCTTTAGAAATGTATATATACTACGGTTAAGTGCAAGGGAAAAGTAGATCTGGGCAGGCCCTGAGCAGTGCAGGAAGGTATAGAAATGGTTGCCTTTGCTGGCTGTGGGAGAAGAATCAGTATTTCATAGGACTCTATAGTTTCATTACTGGTCTGGAGAGCAGGGGGAAAGCAGCCTGAACTGCATGCAGCCATAAATTGTGCTGTCCCACTGGATGTATTGTCAGTCCTTCCATGTAACTGAGAACCTGTTTGGTGGTGGAGACAGAAACGAAACATGCTGGAGAAGGACAGGATCTACACAGCTCTCTGCAGAGTGGCATATGTCCCCCACGCTGGTGGACTGACAGTGAAATACCACAGTGACACCAGACAAGCTCCAGATGCAGAGAAGCCCAAGGCCAACACAGGAGGAGGTTGCAATTTAGGATGTGTGAAGAGTCAGTATGGCCCACCCAGATAATGCACATATTCTGTCTGACAACTGACATGATGTAGCTGGGGAAAGATAAGGCTCTCTCTAGGAGGAGAGACAGTAATTGTTTTTAGTTTAACAGATCAGAGATTAGGCACTCTAGTCTGAAATCTGCCATGCTGGAAACAGTAGCTTCCTGTCTTGATGCTGAAAATTTGAATTGAAGATTGTAATGGTCCACAACATCCTCCTCCATTTATCTCTAAAGAAAAAGAATTAAATTTTCCATCCAGCTTAAGTTAATTTTGAACTTGGAAACACTGCTACTTCTTTCTTCTCTCTGATCATTTCCTTAGAGATGAATGGAGGAGATGGACTAAAGCAAAACAGAAGGAGAAGCAGAGGCTCTGCCAGCTGGCGATGTGTGGGGGCACAGTGATTTAGGAGAACTTGCTGTTGACCCCCTGGGAGAGTTTGTAGCAATGTCTGTAGTGCCTTGCTCTCTGGTGTAGACAAGAAAAAGAGAACTGAAGAAAGTGACTAGCAGGTCTCCTTTTCATCTCACACATCATTGCTGCAGTTTTGTTTTCCCTTGAAGTGCTATTACTGAGCAGGGTGCTATATAACACTCAGCTTGCTATATGAAGCCAGAGAGCCAGGGAGCTGTAAATGAAAAGTAGTTAGTCTGTTTTGGTTTCCCCCCGGCCCGAGGAAGAAAGCAGAGCTTTAGTTTGTTTTTACATCTGCTTCATGAGTGCACTGCACAGCCCCATGCCCAGAGACATGTTACAACCCCACCTCCCTCTAACACTCCAGCACGTGTACCAGCATAAATGCAAAACAAAGAATTGGGTTATTTTGTCTCTGTGAAGTGGATTTATTCCTCCCCCTTGCCATTCCCCACAAGCCTCACGACCCTTTTGCCCCCCCTTTGGCAAACCCCTTACACTTGTACTCTGGAAAAACAGTAGTAGCTAACATTTGTGCCTTTGGCAATAAAACCACAGGCCTCGCAAACCCCAAATGGCAAAAAGACATTTCCATTCCAATCCCAGTTTTAAATTAAACTGTAATGAAAAATCAGCAGTGGCAGCTGGGACCAGAGACATTGATTGTCTCGAGGAACAAAAAAAAAAGGGGAAGGAGGAGGAGAGAGGGAGAGACTGCAAGGAAAGCTCAGCCTGGTAATAAAGCAGCTGGTAAACCTTGAAGTAAAAAGAAATTAGAAAAACAAATGTAGCCGAGAGGGAAGCAGACGCCCGCCCTGCGCACGGCCCGGGAGGAGCCGGGCGGGAGCGGCGGGGCTGTGCTGACACCTGGAGGAGCCGGGGGAGCGGGGCTCGGCTCCTTCCAGACACCGTGCCCCGGGAGCGGCTTGGGACGGGCGGCCAGCGGGGAGTGCTGCCCCGGGACTCGGCTGGGGTTCTCCAGGACAGGCGGAAAGCTAGCCATCGAAACTCTCGGGCTTGTTTTTCATGTGTCAGTTCTTCAAAAAGTCCGTTTTCTTTGGCAAGCAGACGCTTTATTTTGGCCCAGTGGGAGGTTAAAACAAGGAAGACAGACCAACTTTGAAAGGGATGTGGGTCTGCAGTGCAAGATTTGTATGAGGGTTTGAATTTTTTTCTTAATAATGTATATTATTAAGCAATTCAGGCAAACACCCGACTTGCATTTTCCTGGCATACCTTAAAGAGACAATTGCAAGAATATAATGCTCCATCTTGTCCTCATGGACAAAATTATAACATCCATGAACTAGAAAAGAATTTATAAGCTTTTGTTTTTCTCAGTTGTTATTATGTTTTGTATTTCATCACCCCTCCATGAGACTGAAGGATGAAAAGATGAGAAACTTTCTGCTCTAAAGAATTTGCAGTGAGAGAAAGCAGGCCTTGGGAGAGGAAGTAGAAGTGCAGAGGAGCACAGGGATGCTCCAAAGGTCATGTAGCACATGAATAAAATTTCTAAGAAAAGAACTGAGGTCTCTGGAGAATCTATTTAGCGCCCCATGCACAGGACTACACAGCCTTTCCAGAGCCTCTGCCCCTCCTGGGGCCCAATGTAGATCTGATAAGGTGGCACTGAAGGCTTTCTGGTACTCACATGCAGTGCAGGTCGGTGCTTTACTCTGTCAGACAGACAAAAGTGTGCCTGTAAGTCAGGTAACAGCAAACAACCACAGAGCCTCACCACACGCTGGCCTGTACCGTTCTGCAATCAGCACACACAGGGGACACACATCCACATTTACTCTGCCAGACCTTGATGTCAGTTGCAAGTTTCAGTCATGTTACTTGTCAATTGCAGAAAGAAGTGCTGATTCAAAACAAATTTGTAGTTTCGTTGACCTTTAATTTTTAAAAGTATTTGGAAGAAAAATGAGCTGCTAGCCAAGTGTTCTCTTTATATTGTCTTTAAAATACATGGTCAAACTGGTACTTGAAATTAAGATCCCAACCTGGATTCCCCTTAAAAAGAGTTAAGTGGCTAAACCCTCTGGAAGTCACAGAGTAGGAAGTGCCTGAAGGGCCTAAACGTCCAGACTCCTGAACACCACAAGCTTTTTCACTGAAGCCATAGGAAAAACCCTTACATATTTGAAAATTAGACTAATTATAGTCACATCAAAATAAGAGCTTAGAGCTCGCATTTAATTCAGAGGAACTGTTCCCCTACTTAGAGAAGTCTGAGCCTATCTCTGCCTCAGTTATACTGGATGATGGTAACTGCTGTGGTGTCTGCTTGTAGAACCTGCTTCAATCTATGCAGCAAATAAAAGGGTGTGGCTCTACATTTTTGTGATTGTTTGCAAAAAGCTGTTCAGGTAATTTGTTATAGGATAAGAGAATTAGATACCCAGTTTCCACAGAACTGATCGTGCTTCATTCTTTGGCAGTCTTTTAGAGGAGAAAGAGGAAAAAATGACAGATGACATTTCAGAATATCTCTGTATCCTATTCTCTGTTTTCCACCTGGAGATGCACATGAGCAAACCTCCTCTCGAGCTCCTGCTCTTGTGTGTTCAATGAGTGTGGTGTGGGTGAGGGCACTTCTAAAAAGGGCCTTGGCCACCATATGTCCTTCTGTTTGGGTGAAATGCTTATGATGCAGGTGATTCATTCAGCTCTGGGGGAGCTTCTGGTGGTGCACATCACTTGGAAGTGCACACAAGAATTCAGACTTGGGTGACCACTTCGTCTCTGGGCCTTTCAACACATTGGACAGGCTTTGCTCAAAAAATCTCAACTCCTAATGGGTTTTTTAGTCATACTATAAAACGAAGTGTCACTTTCTTTACTCATTGTGTTGGCCTTAATGTTACTGCTGCTGGGCTTACACTTTTGGAGAGGAAAAGAGAGACATTCAGTCAAGGCTGCAGTTATATTTCACAGCTGGGTTTATCTGTGGTGTTTGTTTGCTTTTCATACAAGCCATGTTGGTATATTTGCATGATAATGCACTTTTAAAGGTGCTCTTGGATGGGACTGAGTCCTTTTTGTTTGTACAGTGGTTTGAGCCTTTCACAGTTGTGCATTGGCCAGAGGCCAAAATTCTGCTGTCTGTTCTGTGCCAACAACTGCCACTGACTCCTAGACAATACAGAAGCCCTGGAAGCTGCCTATGGCTGTGTTTGTCTGGGGACAGAGCTTAAAACTCAATCAGTGAGTTGTTAATTCTGAACAAAGTTGTAAGCAAAGCAATCCCAGAAATCAAAATAAACTCTTGTGAAGACTTGAGACAGATGCAATCTCTATTGTTGCTACTTTGGTGAACTTTTGCTTTTCAAACACAGGAACTTGATTGTTGAGACCAAATCTGAGGCATCATAACTTCTTCCCTATAATTATTTTCTGTTGTGGAATCTTTGTAAAAAAATAGTATTAGATTTCTCTGTGAAAGGTCTACAGACCCTAAACCATATCAAAGAGGTTTCCTGAGTTATTTAAATTACAGGAGGTCACATCTAACCCTGTGTTACTTCAAAGATCTAGTGAGCATAGATTTTTATGCTGTGGAAATTACTCTGGGCACATACAAACCTTCCTGTACCTTTTGATCTGTGGTTAGGGCTCAGAAAACAGGGCAGCTACTAGCTAGAAAGACATAGAATAGGAATAAATTTGGATCTGTTTGCAGTTCTGTCAAAGCCAGTGGCAAATGTCCCATTAGTTTTCCAGAGATCAGGTTCAAGCCTCAGGCACAGCAGATAACGCTCATACAGGGAGGTGGGTAAGCAATATCTCCCTGAAAGCAGAGTCCAGAAATGGATTGCGTGGATGTTCTCCATTAGAAATAGGGTTGGGATCTCTTAGGGCTGCTGGCTTTCTGCTCCATTCCCAAACCAGAGACATCTCTCTTAAACATTCCTCCACACAGGAGAGTCGCAGATTTACAGCATCTATATTGAAGAAGGGACAATCATGGAAATTTGTTCTGACCAACTGGAACTGATTTTTTAGATATTTTATCTTGTCATTGTGTGAGTCAGCATATCCTTACATAACATGGAAAAAACCCTTTAATCTCCAAATCTGGCACTGCAAGTTCTTGGTTGAAGAGCTGGAAAGCTAGAAAGGAAAAGCTGTGCCTAAATCTCACAGGCTGCACGTAAATCTCACAGGCTGCTCCTGACCTGTCATCTGAGGTGACTGAAAGCAGCCCCAACCCCAAACTTTCTGTTGCCACTGCTGACAGCCAGTGCTTTCAGAAAATCAGAGAATCACAGAGTGATTAAGGTTGAAAGGGACCTCTGCAGATCATCTGGTCCAAATTCCCTCTCAAACAGGGCCATTTAGAGCCAGTTGCCAACCAGGATGTGTCTAGACAGCTTCTGAGTATGTCTAAGGATGGAGACTCCATAAACTCCCTGGGCAACTTGTGCCAGTGCTCAGTCAACCTGACTGTAAAAAATTATCTCCTGATGATCCAAGGGAACCTCCTGTGTTTGTGACATGTCACTGGATGCCACTGAAAACAGCCTGGCTCCAACCTCTTTGCACACCTTTCCTTCAGATACTTAAAAATATTGGTAAGATCCCCCTTATCTTTTCCAGCCTGAATAATCCCCTCTGTCTCAGCCTTTCCTCACAGGATTGATTCTCCAGTTCTTTAATCAACTTTGTGGCCATTGACTGGACTCTTCCACTATGTCCATATCTCTCCTGGACTGGAGAGCCCAGAACTGGACCCACACCTGCAGGTGTGGCCTCACCAGTGCTCACTTGAGGGGATGGATGACTCTGCATGACCTGCTGGCAGTACTTTGCTTAATGCAGCTCTGGTCACTGTTAACCTTCTTTGCTGCAAGGGCACTGCCAGCTCATGGTCAGCCTGGTGTCTATCAGGAGCCCCAGGTTCCTTTTCTGCCAAGCTGCTTTCTAGCTGGGCAGTCCCCAGCATAAATTCTTACTCCATAGGAAACTTAGTTTGTTGAGGCATTGTTCTTTGAAAGCCAAAGCCCCATTCTCTCCCACCCCCAAATTTGTTGGGACTGGTTATGGTTTTTTTGTTCTTTTGTTTCGTTGGGGTTTTTTGGGGTGTTTTTTTTTTGTTTTTTCCCTGCAAATTGCCAGAGAATTCAGCTAAAACTTGCTGGAGACAGTTGTCTCTTGATCAGGGAGAGAAATCAGATGCTATTTTAGAAGTTCAGAAATTAGCTCATATTCTTGCAAATCCAGCAGATAACAGCTTGCTCAGTGCCATTCACACAGCTGTAGGGGAGAATATTAAAAACCTTTCAAATTCTATTTATTAAACTTGCTAGACAACTTGTCTAGAGGAAAAAAAACACCTCTTCAGCAACTCCATTGCCTGAGCTCATGTGAGATGTCATGGTAGCAAAATAAATGTCTGCAGCTTTACTGGAGAAAATGAAGTGTTAGAGTGATAGGAATTGGGACTCCTGCCTCATTGTGTCACTGCCTTGGACTATTTCTGAGCAGCTCTTACCTGGGCAGGGCCCATGACATTGCTGCCTGACCCATTCAAGTAGTCAAGATGACTGAAAAACTGATTTGTCCAGATAGTGATGCATGGTAACAACATCTGGCTGTCCTGAATACTCTGGATGGTTAAACTGGTTTGAGATCTTTAGAGAAAAAAGAACTTAATAATTACAACAAGCTCATGTTTTAGCTATCCTGCACTGACGAGTTCATTGTAAAATAAAATTTTAATTGCTTTAGAAAAAAAGATATCTTTCCTCCGCCTTGAAAATAAAAAAAAGTTTAAAAATCTCTAGCACATTCTTCCTTACTGTTCAAGAAAATTTGGCTCCATTTTTGAAGCTTCTCTAAGTGAACAACAACAAAAAATGTTCATCACTTTCTCAGCCAACTTTGTAGAAACTCAAAATATAGGTCTCAGCCTTTAAGACTCTTGATCTATTTCACAAGTAATTTCAAGTTCATATCAAAAGCTAACTGACTCATAGGGTGTCTTCTTTTTTTCTTTTTTTTTTCCAAAGCTATATTTAAAATGCACTATTTCATTCCCATTGGACTGATGGTCATAATTTATCCATTTTCTTTATCTGAGAGGAATGAGAGGGAATCATTTGACAGAAACAGTAATCTGTTTGAGAAAGCCAGAGGCTGTTTGATATTAATATGGGAAATGATTAATCAAAGAAAGAGTAGCCCTTCAGTAATAAGAAAAAAATGAGGTCATTATCTGGGCAGCAGAGACCAGGGAGCACTTGAGGATATGCGCCGGGGTCAAGAGTGAATAAGGAAACCGCAGGAGTTTTCAGTCCTTTAGAACTGAAATGGCCTTACTGGATTAGATCAAAGATCCCTCTTGCTATGTTCCTGACACTGTTCAGTAGCAGATGTTTAGGAAAACAGGAAAGTTGAGAGTACTCCCTCCTTGGTGTATAACTTTCCAAAAGTTACTGGATTAAGGACCTTGTAAGCATATAAATCATTGTGTTTAAAAGCCACCATGGGTATATCTGCCATGAAAATGTCCAGTCATTTCTCAAACCATCTCTGCTTTTGGCCTCCATCAATAATGATGGAAATTAACTGCCCAGTGCAACTGAACATAGTGTGAAGTGGAAACCATGATATAATGCCATCAGTGATGCTGTTATCCCAGCCTGAGAAATGTCAGAGTCAGGAAGCACCTTGCGTTTCTTTAAGTCTTTTCTCCAGTGTCTGTTGAGGACAGAGTATGTCTGCTTTCCCACAAACCTGCCACTACAAGACAGCCCATGTGCTCCAGCAATTGATGAGTGCCCCAGGCCTCATTTTTTGCTGTGTATTGCTGCTTGCAAGTCAGGTCTGAAGGGGATTGGCTGAGAATGAATGCATAAGATGAATGCTCAAGTGCAGGAATAGTGTCCAGAGGTATGCAGTACAGAAAGTGATAGGAAAGGAAAGGACAATGGTACAAAGATGGTACAAAGAGTGTGAACCAGAAAGCTGAAACCAGTTTTGAATGACTTGCTGAAGGCCCTTGGCAGAGATAGTCCTGAAAGCAGTCTTGCTTTTAGTGCAGAACAGACAGGATAATAGAGTGTGGATTGTGAGCTCCAAGCCCGAGCTCGCCACCAGAGGATCAGTAGGTCCCAGTCCAGTCAGTCTGGTGGTTCTTTCTCTCTCCGGGGAATTTCACCACTTGTGTGGTGTGGCTTGGAGACCAGGCTGATTCCTTGTCCTACTGAGCACTCCCAGACAGAAGAGAAGCCTCAGAGGATGCTTTTGTCGGGACTTAGATATCCACAAAAGTTTGAATCCTGCAGCAGTGTCTGCCCAGGCACTGAAATCTTTGAAACTGTGCAGATGCAGGAATTGAGTCTGCACTAGGATCCAGCCACAGGAACAGGGACCCTTCTGGGTTGGAGATGAGTTGCAGATAAATGTGCTTTCACAGGCCCAGGGTTCATGTCTTAGCTGTGTTACACTTGCAAGGCAACAGCTGAATGCATCCAAGTCTCCTTGAAGCCCCCCTCCCTCTCCACTGCATATATTAAATACAAAGCAGATTTCATCTGTAATAATTCTTAAAAGTCAAAACAACAAGTGCATTTGTTCCATCTTTTTTTAGGTTTGCTGCTTGTTTAAATCTTGGGTTCTTGACACTGCTTAGATCTGTGATAAAGGCAGACAGCAAGAACTTTATCATGCTTTGATAGGGCTGGTTTTTGTCAGCACACTCTCTCCTTTGTCATCAGCTTTAGAAGACAAAAAGCTGGAAATGATTCATTGGAAAATAACCGAAATTTGTTCTGCCAAAAGAAGAAGAAAAGAAACACAAAGACAATAAAAAATGAAAAAGACCTTTGAAACTATCTGTGACAGGCCCCCATGATGAGGGGTACTGAACCCTGGAAGTGACTCAGCCCTTTACAGGATCAGGCCAAAGAACAGCTTGTCTGCTTTGCACAAGAATATAAACACCTGCCCAAATCCTGACAAAAAAAGCACAAGGGCTAAAGATGGTTGTCGACATCTCTCCCCCAAGCCTCAGATGTGTTCACCAGATTCTACCTGATTGAGAGGGAGATATCAGCATCTTTTATTCACCCAAATCCCCCTTCCCCTTCACTTCTGTGTGAGGACGTGAGCCATCTTCTTCTTGTCTTCCACAATGGTCACTCACTCTTATCTTCTGCCATATTGTAGTAAGCAATGAGCCTTTCTGTAATCTCTTCCTCTCTGTTCCCCCCCAACAGACTGAGGGGGCAAGGCATCCATCATCCTGGTCATGCCAGGTGTATATTCTTGTGCCATACAGTCAGATAAGGGCAGGCCTTGCATTGGGGTCACTCTGCTGTTTGCCATGAATCCCACAGCTGTTTGCCCTGGTTAAGGCCTGATGTTCTCTGTACAGCAAGGACTGGACCAGCAGGATGTAGCTCACACAGACTAAGCAGCACCTCCCGTGGATGATGGAGGAGCAATGTGAAACCCCTGCAGGTACCTGATCCAAGTGCATTGCTCCAGTGATTGTGCTCTTTGTGAGATTGAGAGAGAGAAATGACATTTTTCCCTGCTCACAGGGAAGATTCCTGAAGAGAGGGGTAAATGACTAATTGCTATTTTTCTGCTTTTTTGTAGTCCGCAGAGCCCTTCCTGGGGTCACAGCACCTTTTTACCTGACAGAACCAATTTTTTGAGGTTGATGGAGTAATTCTGACTTCTCTTGAACTCCTCCTGTGGTCTATTGTAGTTTTGGGCTTCTATTGTGCAGGCAATGAGCCTGCATTTTAAAGTGTCTGGACTTTATTAGTAAGGAGAGAGATCTGTGCTTGGTTTGCATGTACTGAAGTAGAAGGTGGATTTACAAATTCAGCCCTGAATGGACATTAAGGACAGAAGAGCTTTGGGTTTTACGAATTATTTGGAGCCTGTTGTGGCTTTTGATACCCTAGGAAAGAGGTGGTCTGGAGGCAATGCTTTTGTAGAGGAGAATGGGTTTGCTCATTCTTTCACCTCTGTGCTCTGAACAGCATTGATATGATGTGAAAGTTTGGATTCATAGCTCTTCATCTCAAACAATTGCTGACAGCAACCACTCCTACAGCTCTGCCATTGAATAGGACTTCTATAAAAAGGTGGTTTATTTCCCTGATACAAAAGACCAGGGCCAGTGGCATGTGCTCCATTCCTAGCCCTACTCATGCTTCATGGGTATATATGATTTTTTACATGGGCACATAGTGATAGGACAAGGGAGAAGAGTTTTGAACTAAAAAAGGAGAGATTTAGATTAGATGTTATGAAGAAATTCTTTCCTCAGAGTGTAGTGAGGCACTGGAACAGATTGCTCAAAGAATCTGTGGCTTCCCCATCCCTGGCAGTGTCTAAGGCCAGGTTGGGTGAGACCTTGAGCAACCTGATTTAGTAGGTGGCATTCCTGCCCATGGCTGGGGAGTTGGCCATGGTTGGCCATAGTTGGCCACTAGATGATCTTTAAGGTCCCTTTAGCCCAAGCCTTTCTGTGATGTTTCTATAATTCTATGACATGTGAAAGTCACTCAACATCTGGATTTCTTTTTTTTTCTCCCTGAAATTGTATATGAGAGAAATGTGGTAAACTCAGAGTCACACTCTTAGCTCCTACAATCGAGTTACTAAACACAAATGGCTATTTCATCTTCTATATGCAAATACTTAATCTGTGCTTGCAATCACATCTCTTGTTTTTATGCAATTAGGTGCACAGTTTTTAGAAACACAGGCTTCTTTAAAAATAGACAAAAACCAGCTGTAGCTAACAACTGGGTGAGCAAGTTATTCCATGTCTTTATTAAAAAAAAAAAAAAAAACAGGGGAGGGAAGAGATAAAGCACATTCTTGAAGGGAGGCAGTGAAGCTCAGTTTCTTAATATTTGGTAATTATCGTCGGGTGGCAGAGAGAAAAACACATTAAGACACATGCAGTGTTATGACTTGCACTGACTAAAAGTAGCATGTGCCAAGAATACGATGGATTGAAAATGCCTGTTACTGTTATAATACCATCGCTGGGATAGCTGTGAAGGATTTGTTTTTATGCCTCAGCCTTTAATTTCAATATGATTTTTTAAAATTCCCTGAGAGTGTTGCAGCTGCTACAGCATTAACAGTCTTGAAATAGAAATGTGTTACTTAGCAAGATACAGCTGCAGAGGAGAAAAAAATTCCCCAAACAACCCCAACATTTGGATTGATTAATCTACCAAGACTGTTATTCGTATTTTAAATTAATGTTGTTTAAACTGAAATATGTTTGCCTTCCAGCCATTTTATTCAGTTATGTTTTTCCTAAAGAGGTAACAATTTCCAAGATCTGCATAAATAATGAATGCCGCCCAAGCAGCTCAGCAGCTCCTGCCGCTTGTTGGCTTCTGCTTGTTTCAGTGTGAGAAACTGAGCCACTGAGATTGCTCTCCTGAGGCTCTTCATGCACAATGGTGTAAATAACTATTCCTCCTTACTTTGCCCTTTTTGTAATATTTCCACCATCTTCGGCCTTTCCTAGGTACAGGGGATTTCATACCATCATTATTAGAGGTTGGAAAAACACAGAGTATTTGCACGTGTCCAGGTCTAGAAGACATAAGGGAGCAATAGGAGAAGTTCAGCAGTTCCCAGATTGATTATCACCCACTCCAGCTCTGCTGTTTGAAAGTATATTTCTGCTCCCTTTGCTTCCAGTGCCATAAAATCATTGCTATCTCATGAATTTACTAGAATCCTTCACTGGGTAGTGAAGGATTTCATTACAAAAGCTGTCTGTAGCTCAGTCTCTTCCTGCACCTTAGATGGACAAGGGAACCTCTCTAACAACTGCTATCAGAAGAAGGGGTCTCAGAGAGAGGCAAATAATTTTTCTTCTCAAGATTTGCTGAGAGCCACATGAGACTTGTGGTGACTTGAGAGACGAGGTGAGAGAGTTCTTTTGCCTGCCAGGCAGGGTAAGGCACAACACTGGTCCCTGCTCAGCTGGTGGCCAGGCTCCAAGTAAAGCAGTCCCTGCTGGCCCTGCACTTCCCTCAGCCAGCACTGATTCCTCCAGGGGCCAACAGAGAGCTTCCCTCATTGCATGGCAGAGGCCACCTCTGCCTGCCCTTCCTCTAGAGATGCCAGTGAGAACAAATGACTCTGAGCAGACCAAAAGGTGCCTGACTCAGGCACCCACCATCCCCACCCTACAGCAGAACTGAACCTTCCTCAACTCCACCTCAGAGCTGGCCCTTCACACATGGAGGTATGGAGAGTATCTTGCTGAGGGATCCTCAGTTTGGACATTATCTGTAGCTGTAACCCCATACAGTCTTTCACGTATGGTACTACTGAGATGTGGTTAGGAAGGGAAATAAAAGAATAAGGGAAAGCATCAAGCTGGGAAGAATTTTCCTTCTGACACATCCTGTGAGAACTCATTCCATGCTGCCTCTATCTGCAGGAAGATGAGAGAAACGTGACTCCTGAAAAAAACTGTGCTACCACAGGGGTGTTCCTGGAACCACAGCATGAGAACAGGCAGTCCCAAAAATCAATGTTTCAGACCTCCTGACATGCTCTGATATCCAGGGGATTTCCTCCTGAAGGCTGTAATATTCATGGATTTTGGAGAACTGTTATCCCTTCTAGTCCTGTGAGACCATCTAATTTATAGAAAACTGAGAAAACAGGAAATCTTTGGCATTTCCCAGCCCTCTCACATTTTTTGTGCTGATGCTGTAATTCCATTTTTATGATCCAGAGAGAAATACATCTTTTGGTCAACTGATTATCATGTAGCATTTAATACTACTCATGTCAGTGACTCCTACAGTCATGCATTATGCAGGCAAGCGTGCTTTACCTCCAGTATAATACTTACAGAAACCCAGCTGGATTAATATTTTATTCCTTATTTAAAAAGAATTGCCCAAGGTTATCTTATCCTGCCAGACCATACTTTCCCCCCTCTCTAAATAATTCCTTTGCCCTCATATTGTTTCAACTTTTTATGTAGCAGCTCTACATTTCTCTCCCAGCTAATTTATTCCTTGAAGTGCCTCATCAGTTCTTTTAGTTTGTCTGTTCTTTGTTGATGACATTCATGCACCCTGGCTCAAATAGGCTACAGCAGCTTTTTCTTCTCTCAGAAGTTGTCTGCAGTACTTTAATAAGTCCTAATCCCCTTCTTTTTTTTTCTCTCTCTCTCTTNTTTTTTTTTTTTTTTTTCTTTTCTTCCCAAAGAATGCAGATTCAGTTTACCTAACCTTTCTAAATACTGCTGTGTCTGAGTCATATCTGTTGCCCTCTGGTACTTTTCCATAATATCCTTCTTTTATAAGGTGCCCAGAAAGGCATATAGCATCTCAACTGTGACCTCACATGTACTTAACCAATGCCATAATAATTTCCTGTGACTTATAATTGATACTGCAATATTAATGTTTCCCAGGATTTTGCAGAGCAGTGAGGTTACATTCCTTTTTTTTTTTTTGAGGCTTCCCCCATATGCACTCTTACAAGCTGGCCCACAGTCTTCTGCTGTTAACCATATAATTCCACTGTCTCCTTGTGCAAGTCTGGACAAGATGCTGGGAATCATGCTTCTGTTCTGCTGGTAGGCATCCCTCTTTTATAAGTACAGTTGTCACTTTCCATATATCCTTCATGTTGAAGGGTTAATGTTCCAACAGTCTTTTTCATTCAGCCCTGTTCCCCATGAGTTTGAATGACTCTAGAGATGCCTGTGCTGTGTTGGCACTGAATTAGGTATTTACTGTCCTCTGGACAGGAGATGATCTGAGTCGTCTTCTTTTGAATCTTGTATTGGATCTGGCTGGTGGAGAGTAAGTGCAGAGTAAGGAAAGGAGTAAGACTGGAGAAAGAATGAGAAATTACTGAGTTTCAGTAGTTGTAGAAGTAGAATACAAAATAAACCTACTCTTGATACCTTCTGTAAAGTGCAAAGAATTCTTGACCACTCACCACCCAGAAAACTGCATACTTCAAAGGATAAAATCTGGCTCTTTGTGCTAGAAAATATATTAGAATTTTTCAAGTGACTCTTGGCTTTTTCAAGTCTGAGAGAATGATTCTATAAAGATAAAGAGTAGAATTTATGGCTGATTACTATTCACCCTCACAGGTATTAAACCAGGTATGTCTAGCCTCAGCATTCTTGAAGGCAAATTTCAACATGGATAAAGGGAATCCCTTTCAGTTTTACGAAGTAATTGTGCACACTTATCTAGACACTCCAGACTGCAGACTCCAAGTGCTATTGACCTACAAGGCAGCCACTTGTGTGTATACATAATGTGCTTCTCTGGCTTTCCTGCTTGAACAATAAGTACACATCTATGCACCCATACACATGGCCTCCTTTTATTCATGTAATTACATCCCTGGAGCAGACATTAAAGCAGGTGTGTTTGTTGTTTCGTAAAAAACAGCCTGGCTGGCTGGCTGAAGAGCTACTGACTGAGGTTTTGTTCTTACTCAGTGCATATGACAGCACTGCAACCAGGTCACAGGTCTACAGCACATACATAGGTGAAAATATGATTTGTTCAGAGCATGATTGCAGCTCCCAGTCTGTAACCACTTCATCCTCAAGTGTACTTGTTACATAATTATCAGGAGGCCTGTGCTGACACGGCAAAAAAGGACACTTATGAGGTGGGAAAATGACCTGTGATCTACAGAGACAAAGGAGTGCTTGTTAATTAATTTCACTGGAACTCTATGCTAGGTGTCGAACAGATCGAATCCGTTCCCTTTTCGAGTTAAGTAACGGTGGCCCATCCACCGCGGCAGTGCCGAGACATGGAAGCGCGCCATGGCCTGTACTCAGGGGGCCACTATCCGTCTCGCCCCGGTGGCAACCAAAGTTCAACCAGTGACGTGGCCCTGTGACGACATGAATGCTATACCATTCGCTGTAACCTTCCGGACACACGTCAGAGAACATACCTAGGACTTTGAAGACTACTCCAAAGCTAGCAGTAGCTAAGCAGGATTTCAATGAGTGATATTTCATAGCATCGCAGAGTGGCTGAGGTTGGCAGGCATCTCTGGAGATCATGTAGTCTACACCCTCTACCCAAATAGACTGCTCAGGACTGTCTCATTGCACTCCTAGTGAAAAAAAGTTATTTCTTTGTTTATATTGAATTTCCTGTATTTAATTTGTGCCCATTGTTTTTTGTGCAGCCACTGGGCACCACTGAGAAATCCCTTTTGCTGTCTTCTTTACTTTCACCATCAGATATTTATAAGGACTTAGAAGATCCCTCTGAGCTTTCCCTTCTTCAGGGTAAATAACCCTAGCTCTCTCAGCCTCTCCTTGTACAATAGATTCCCTGATCCCTTTATTATTTTTGTGTCCCCATCTCTAGGTAGAGGAGTTGTTCTGGTAGCAGCATCCACATGCTTTGCTGAGGCCTTCTCAGAGCAGGTGAAGTGGGAGCCTTCTGCTTCACACATAGGAATGCCAAACTAGGTCTTCTTAGGTTCCCTCAGTAGAAGGAAACAAACTGCAGTTCCTTTGTGCTTGTGAATTTGTGAACTGCTTTTTGGGTTTGCATAACCAGTTTGGTTTTGTGAACCTTCTGTGAACTTCAGCTATGCTTTATTAAGGGATGACTCATGTTAAAAACATGCCTGCTTTTCTAGCTACATTTGTGGGAGCTGAAGACTATCCATCAAAACCTTGGCTGCCCCGGATGAATGCCCTTTCCCTAGACTGAGTCCTTGGCTAGCATGGATGGACATAGCTGCACTGACATGAGTTTTATTTTCTCCCTAACCTCCTCTCACTTTATTCCTTGCTTGTCTTTTACAAGAGATGTTGGTTGCCCTCTGACTGTGCAGCATATCACTCTCCCTTTCTTTTACCCCTTTGTAAGATTTTCAGCCAGATCCTTAACTATCATAAATAGTTCATTGCTCTGCTGAATTTAGTTTGGCTTTACTTGCCAGAGTTGTGCCAGTTCTTAATAATGGATTATTTAGCCTCTTTTTTTCACCTCTTGTAACATCATTTCCCTTATTATTTTTGGATATTCAAGTTCTATGGTGCTTGCTTCAAGAAAAGCATTCTCCTTTCTCCCAGCAATTTCTTCATGAATAATAGAAAAAAAACCCCATTGATAATGCAGACATCTTACTGGAGCTGTCTGACTTATCCCATCTGGCCAACAGTGGGTTTCCTAGTACCTCAGAACACTCGTAAGACAACATGTTTTGTGCAATTTTCTTTTTTAATTTCCTCTGTAACTACCTGTCTCCAGCTCTTTAAAATTAGATTTTTTTTCTCTCATTAATTAAGTTCTGTGGCCTTTATGAGAAAATTAAATGAATATTATCTTTTTTAACCAAATTGGTCTTTTAAAGGTCCAATAAGTAAAAGTATGACTAGAAAATTAAACATAATATTTCATCTTTGTCTGCTGTTCATTAAATATTTAATTAAGTTCCGGGCTGAGATGACTTGATGGTTGAGAGGAGGGGGCTTTGAATTGCGCTTGCATCCACAGAAATATTTTCTTTGAAGGACTAAGGATTTTCTTGGGAGAGCAAGACTTTAAAGCCCAACTGTATGACACCAGTGCTGTTGAAACAGTGAATTGTAACTCATGAATTCAGTTCATGCTAACTAAACCTTGTATTCACCTTACCCTCTCCTGGCCCTGGGGGAAGGGGCTGACTGTAGCACATCCGCTTGTGTTCTCCTCTGATCTCTAGTGTCCTCCAGACCTGGCTGACCCAATGCACAACTCTGCTGCTCTCCTCTAGTTCAGAAGGCAGAGTGAGATTTTCCTTTGCTCAGCTCTGCAAGGCCAGAACTTAGTTAATTCAGGTAATTCTTCATCATCTTTCTCATTACTTTATTCTGGAACTCTCCCTGCTGCTGGTGTCAGACTGGTCCACTCCAGATTCGTTAGTTTTTATCTTCTTCCTCTTGTGATGCCAGGCAAACAGAGACTCACCACAGTGCTGCCTGCACCGGCCAGAGCTCCTCACTGCTTGGAGGCTGGGAACAAGCACCAGATGTTTACTTTGTGGTCTCAGGAATGCCAGGTAGTATGAAGCAGGTCTTTGTGATACAGCGCCCCTGCGAATATAGTGCCACAGCCAATACATTTTTCATTGCCACATGTCCACTCTTTGTTCATGTCCAAAGTGTATGAATATGAAATAAAGACCGTAATTAACCATTTGCTAACCACTCTATATACAAATTAATAATCAGGTCAGACCCCACTTAAAAGGAATCCACATTAGGTAGGAATCCTCTTATTCTGGAAAGCTGATTTTCATTTGAAGTCTATTGGTTTAGACCTATCTCTTCTGGTGCTGACCTTATTCTTCAATGTAAACAGTTATTCCCCAGGAGGATAAGCCTGAAACAACGTTCCAGTATGCAGTAATCTGCTCCATAGTCTTCTCCAGACCTGTTCCAGTCTGAAACTCCGCCTTAGACAGATTTGGCCAATATTCCAAGTGAAGTCTTAGTACTTGTTTGTTGACATCAATGCTTCCTTATTTTCTCTGGAAACCTTTCACCCAGAACTTCTTATTTCTTGTCATATTATGTATTAGGAGTCATATTACATTGCTGGTGGTAATCATATACAGTAGTGATCATATACAATATACCCAGGCTTTTTTCCTTCTTAGTAATTTCCAGCTAATGAGCCAAAGATTGCAGTAGGGGTTCAGTTACTGGTCCGTAAGTGCATAGTTTCACATCACATAACTTTATTTCATTTCTGATTTTTGAGTTCTTAAGATTGTGGTATTCTTTTCTTTTTACTGACAATGCCTTCTGATTTTGTGCATCTGTTAATCACTTCTGCATACACTGGCTCTTCATGCCAAGGTCATCAAAACACAGAAGATACAGAATGAGATTGATTTCAATAGCAGCTGTTGAGGACTGACCCTAAGAAACCTCCTACCAGAAATATCTTCTGCACAGAGGGCCAGTTGCCTCATTCCCTTTAAGAAGCTGTCACAAGTTCTCTTACAATTTTAAAGCTGTCCAATTTCTCCACTTAAACGCATATCTTTCTATATTGTATCATATGAAATGAATTGTTGAAACCAATTTAGTAAAAAGCAGATCATTGCCTGGAAAAGTAAAACTTCTTGTTTCATTTTCTTGTAACTTCATGTCAGTTGTTTTTAATTGTAAAATAAATTCTTTGACCTTGCATAGCATAAGGATCAGGTTAGCCCACTGCCCTGCTTGAAAAATGAAAAGTACCTAGACTGTACAGTTGGTTTACTATGCATTCATATTATATACTGTTTACTATCAAGGTGCAATGTCAGCACTTAACAAATAAGAATGAATTCTGTGTGCTAAAGTTATGACCAAGAGAAAGTAACAGAAACAGGCAGAATAAGCTGGTATTAAATGCTAAATCATATGGCAGCTCCTGAGCTCACCTTTCACCTCTGGGAAGCTGGTTTTAATAGAAATCTATTGGAGGAGAAAAATTACGCCTTCAGCTCCTCTGCAGTTCTGCATACCCCGGGCAGTTGGGAGCGTGTTGGTGGGGGACACAATCCAGAGCAAACAGGTAAAGCTCTTGCAGCTTGCACAGGGCTCCTCTCTGTGAGGCCTCTGGTACCAGGGCCTATACAACCTCATTGAGCCCACATAAAAGCAGGAGCTGCTGCAAGAAAGGAACTATGCAATCTCATTCACTCACTTGATTTGTCTTGCATAGATGTTGGGAAAATTCACACACGCAGACAGCAGCAATGTTGATGTATACTCCTCATACACCACTCTTGTTGTTTCCTTCCCAACCAGTCTCCCCACCATCATTTGTTGTACAGGGGTTCTGCACCAGACTGATCCTGAGAAACAGCTGATCTCTTCCATTGTGCGCTTTCCCAGCCAGCCTAGATGCTCTTGCCTGTCTCAGTCTCCCTTGCTGTCCATGGGCTACTATTTGATCACTGCTGGCTTGGCCTATGAGTTCTCCTTGCAGGCAAGTGATCTGCCCAGTCATTAAATGTCCTTTATTTTCTGGATTACACTGTTCTCCTGAATATGTTGCCTGACTTGCATAAAGTTCTGTCTCCCTTTCTGCCTTAGTTATTCGAAGTATCAATCACTCCACAACCACCTTTACTGCTATTAACCTTCTTCCTGTCTTCCAAATCAAAACCCATTTCTCACTTCCATATGTCGACACCAGCAACAAGCATCGATTAAATGTCTTTCATTTTTAAAGCACACAGCCTTGCTACCCTTGCTTATATCTTAATGCTTCCCATATGCTTCTCATCAGACTCTAAATTCCTCTGTTTGCTTCCTCTGAGAAGTCATTCTTCATTATAATAAGTTGCCCCAAGTAAATTTATTCATCATCTTTTTCTATGACAGCCACGTTCTTTCACTACGGGAAATTAAACACTGTACCATATGGCCAGAGCAGCAAACTTTAGTACTCACTTGCTCAATTGTTTTAACACTTTGCCGCCTTCGTACAACAGTCTGTTTGCCACTAGTGTGTCAGGCTTCCGCCTGACATATGCATTAGACACATTAATAGGAAGGAGGAAATTAAGTGAAGTTGACAATGTGAAGAAAGAACAGTGTGATCCCATTAAGTTCCAAAAATTCACTATTTCTACTATTTTTCTCTGGGTTGGGGAAAAAAAAGCCCCTTAAACTAATTCCTCAGAACATGCTATATCATTAGCCTGCTGTGCCGCCATATGACACCTTTCAAAAGCAGAACAATGTGAGAATTCAGAAGTCTGGGGGCAGCATATACATAGCACTGCTGTGCCTCTGTTTTGTGAGCCTTGCGCCATCATTAGCTTTACTTTGCAAGCTGCAGTTGTTCCTCAAGCCGCACTCAGTCCTGTTAATTAATGGCACACCGTGCACTACTGCTAGAAGCTTAATTTTCTCCATGTTTGTCCCAAGAATTTGGCTCTCATGACAGAAGCTTTTTGATAAATGTAGAAAATTGCATATAATAGTATAGGAGGCATACAGACTTCCTTTCCTGGAGTCCTGGAGTCTATTATAACGTTGGCTTCTTGAATATATTTCTTATATATTTATGGATCTCTTCTGAGGAGATAAAGAAAAATTTTAAAAATTGGGATTGAAGACCCCAATTTTTAAAATTTTCCTTATGTAGTCTTTAAATTTTTCTTTATCATGTGGTTAAATGCTGCACGTATTTTATTTATGAAAATGTAATTGTTTTGCTTTGGTCATTATCTACCTATGGGCCAAATCTTAGGATAGCAGGTGACACCCCTGCCCCTACAGGGAGCAGAATTACAACTGCTTATGCTAGGGCTGAATTTGGCCCTTCTCTTCAAACTTCCTCCTGTTCATTTATTGAATTTCTATATTGGTCAGGCAACTAGGAAAAAATCAGTACATTCAGCTACAGTGAGTTTCTATTCCTGTTTGTGATTTACAGTGGGAGTCCTGTGAGAGCCAAGCAGCCCCCAGCTGATGGCTGTCAAGCTCCCTGGATGTGTCTCTTTGTTTCCTCACACCAGAGGGGCTGTGGCTCACTAGTGGCTGAGGCTCTGCAGGTGGGTGTCCCGTGAGTTGCTCAGCAGAGCCCAGGCTGCTGGATTGAGCCACTGGGTGAGTCTGCAGAACTTTTGATTTTCCTGTGCCTGTTGCTCAAGCTGCCAGCTCTTTGATTTTGGCTCATGATAGAGGATGTACTTTTGTTCTACTTCTTACAGCCTGGTGTCCTCAGCAGTTGTGTGTTGAGCAGCCAGGGATAGTCTCAGCAAGGCAGTCACACCACTGGGCACAGAGGCACATGGAAAGATTATGGAGTCAGTGTGGCATATGACTCCTGTGGGCCAGTACTATTTGCACTCTGTCAAATATCCAGCAGGCATTTTTCTCAAAAAATGTTGTTCTGAAATTATAAGGTTTTGAAATGATCAAATCTTTACAAAATTTTATTGACTTTTTACTCTGCTGAACATGAAACAAATAATAGCTTTACCAGCATTATTTATGCATCAGATAATACATAGTTTTGCATTTTATCAGTTCAGTGTTATCCTGTGGGAACTGAACTTCACTACGCTATTACTCCTGCTGTTGCAATTTAAGTATTGACAATGTTCTCAGCAGTTTATTTAAGAGAAAAAAGGTATAATAATACAGCAAAAAAGTGTTTTGCATCCAGCATGGGACTGCAGAATTCGCTATGAATAACCTGTGATCTTAAGGAAAAATCAATGCCAATCTCTGAAAGCTCAAGATTGGTTTTCAAGGCTGTTGCTAGGGGGAAGGATTAGCTGGTGCTCCTGGACTTCCAGGCAGGTATGGGCAGCTGCTCAAATGGCAGAAGTCCACGGGATCCATTTGGGCTCTGTTTGTGTAAAATCACCTGCTTTGCCAAGACTGCTGCAGGTTTAGAGCTCAGCTCATCTAATATAAAATAACAATATCCAAGGATCTCCATTACATTTCCTCTTTCTGGATCCAGTATTCATCACTGGTGTGTAACAACCAATAAAATTAATACCTGAAATGAAATTAATAATAAGCAATAAAAGGAAGCTTTTCAAAAGTACTTCCTGCACTTTAAGTAGTGATGATTTTATTCAGTGCAAGATTTCCTTTATACTGTTTTTTGTATTATCTCTAATTCAGAGTTTCTGCATTATACATGAAGATGGATATGGGAGCACAAAGAATCATAGGGTTGGAAGAGAGGTCATCCATTGTGTCCCTTAGCCCAAAGAAAGGAAGGAAGTATTATACTTCTGCCATCTTGACCCCTGTAATGGGGACTGTACAATTTCCCTACTCTATCCCAGTGCTTTATGCCCACAGAGAGTGCTCTTCCCAGTATTTTACCTAAGTTTGCCATGCAGCAATTTTCAGAAGTTCATTATTTCTCATTATATCCACCATGAGAAAAGAGTTCTCATTGTGAATCAGACTTTCATGTATTGGAAGACTGTTATCACACCCTCTCCAAGTCCCTTTCAGAATAAGTAATCCAAATTTATGTCACCTTTCCCTGCAAATCACATGTTTCTAGACATCTGATCATTCTTGAGTCTTTCCTTAGGGCTCTCTTCAGCTGGTCCATGTCTTTCTAAAAGCCTTTTCCTGCCATTCCTGAAAGTCTTGATGACACCTTCACTTGAAGCAGTCAGAGAAAAGTATTTTCCTTCAAGTACTCTCCACAGATAAGTGAAAAGGCTGCTAAAAGGGCTCACATAGCTGTTCTCAGATTTAAAGTATAACCCTCTTTGAATAGTATTGGTCCAGTAAAAAAAGGAAATTATGCAGCTCTAAAGTGTATTCATTCACCTGCAAAATGAGCTGCCATTATGACCAGATAAAGACATTTCTGAGTGAGTCAACATGAATACACATCCATATGAAATTAAATGAGTCCATTGCATGTGTGCCACTGAATAGTCAAACAGAAGAGGCAAAGTGAATCAGAGTTAATGCATTCACTGCTGGTAGAGCAGCTCTGAATAATATTGCTTTACCAGCCATTGTGCAAATGCACAGTACATGGCAAACCTTGCCTTGAAGACCAAAGAGCCTCAAGAGAAAAAGCAAGCAGTGGTAGGAGAATTTCACAAATGAAGGAACAGCAACTTGGGAAAGGAACTGAGTTGCCCAGGACTGTTGTGGAAAGGAATTTCCTGTGTTGCCCTCTTGCCATATCCATGGGGCATTTTCCCTTGCCATGAATGAATCCCTGCCACATCCTTGGAGTTTATGTGGTGCTATCTTCACAACCTTGAAGGAACCCAAGGCAGGGTTTCTCCCACAGAATCTAATGAGCACACAAGAGTCAGATTTGCCATGAAGGAGAGAAAAGAAATATTGCACAATACCTATGGTGTACAATCTTTTAATCGTCTCTGGCTTTAGAGATACTGAGTTGTCAAAGGAAAGACATTACATGCAAAGATGAGATAATTTTCTCTTCTGCACTCTTAGTCTACACCTGTGCCAGCAATTTGGCATAAGATCCAATTTCTCTTGATTCAAATGGATCAGCAGGATTCCCCCTGGCTGTCATAGGAGAGAGGGAGTGTAAGTCAGAGGTTTTCGTATTTTGAATATTATGAAGTTTTTGCTAGCAGAGATTTGAATGGCTCTTTCTAGGACTATCAGCTGGCTTTATGAGGAGTTTCTTCATTCCAGTGGGTCTCTTTTGGCCCCTTTTCCCCTTTCTTCTTTTCCATCCAAGGATCAACGGTTTAAACCTTGCATATACTAAGGATGGTCTACCTCCAGTGTCTCAGATTTACTAGCAGCAATCTGTTTGTAGGCAGTCTTGCCCTCAGAAAGAGGAAGAGCTGAGCAGGCACAAATACATCAGGCCAGCTTCCTTGTATATTCTCAAAGCTTGTAACTTGTGGCACAGGCAGTCAAAGATCTCCAGAAGACACGCAGCTGGTCTAGTACCATGCTCACTCCTCAGAGGGAAAAGGAAGTCAGCTCACCATAGGGCACACTAGGGATTAGTAAATTTTGCTCTCCTGCTATGAGGTCTTCCGGGATATAAGCTTCCCTTTGGTTTTCTTTTCTGAAAACTCCTTTTCATTTAAAAAGCAGGCTTATATGAAATGAATATTTTGAAATATTTCCCTGTTTGATTGTAGTTTAGCTAGCTCTTTCCAGACTTCTCCAGAAATCTAAAAGGCACACATTTAGGGTATAGTGGGAGCACTCAGAGTAGGGCCCCTTCTTCACAAAAAAGGATGCATGACTGAATCGTAAGCAGAGATTGAGATGGGAAAACAGCCACCCTTGGCTGCTAAATTGAAGCTGCAAAGCTCCAAATCACCCAGCATGAGCCCACTCTCTCCCTTGCTCCCCTGCCATCTCCATGTCCCCCAGCCCTCACTCTTCCCCAGATCCCAGAGTTCGGACAGCAGAAGTTAAGCCCTTGGTTTTAGCAGTTGCAGTTGGAGAGAGGGACACATATTTTTTGCAAGCTTTTCCAGGCTTGTGGTTTGCACTGTATTCCCTCTGAGCATAATTAACATAGGGAGGAAATGAATCTTGCAAAGTAAGCCTTAGTGTGTTCCAGTGCTGTTCAGTTCAGTTAGCATTGCTCATGGTTTCAGAGGGTTGGGTAGCAGGAAAGATGGCATTTAAATGTGCCGTATTTCCTGGTCACTTCATCCAAACTAAGCACTGGTATAGAAGAAAAACCAACAAAACCTGAGAAGCCAGAAAATGCCCACTGTAGTCAGATTCCATACTACACTCTTGTTCCTCCAATAAGGAACCTTTCCTTTTTTCTTTTTCCTGCTTTTTTTTTCCTCTCTAATGCCATATGTACAGCTTGAGGTTATATTGGAATGTATAAATCTCATGTGAGCCACAAAGCATTAAGCCACCATTATCGTTTTAATTTAATTATCTCAGTTCCTACCCTAAAACATTTAAAACTAATTGAACACCCGAGGTTTTCCTGTGAAGTTTATTTCCTAAACATTATTGAAGTACTGCTGATAAAGCCAAAAGGTACAAAGTCAGCACTTCCTAAAACAGCCTGATTTATTAAAGTAGAAATGGGAGGTTATTTCTAAATAGGTTCCAAATGCCAAATAGTTCTTATCATTTTATGTTTCCATGCCATGTATCCCAGTTGATTTCCAAGAACAACCACTTAACTTCCATGAAGTTGGGCCAGTTTTCCTTTCCCTTATAATATCACTTAAGGATGCTTGCCAGTTTGTTCTTTTTAACTATTAATTTACATTGTCTCTTGGCATTTTCTTTGTCATGATTTGAACTGTTTAGCTTTCCTTGTTCTTGATGTCACAGGCTGTATCTAATACTTCATTCATGCTGCTAATGGTTCCCAAATGTTATCGTGTTACAGAAGGCTGTATTTTTCAGTAGAAATGTATTTTATAGTCTTGGTGAAGCTCATAGCATAAAAGACTCGTGTAGCACAGAATGATGATTATATTTCTTCCCAACATGTGAAACCAGTAAAATAGTTTCACATGGGTACAGGCTGCTTTGTCATTAAAGTTATTTCTGCCTCTATGTTTCCCTTTATTTCATGAAGTTGGATCCAGCTGCAGAATTTGGACTAGAACTTAAGTTTCGTGTTTTCTTTCAGCAGGTTATAAAGGCATAAGCTGTTGGGGCTTTTTTCCAGAATTAGGAGTGGCACTCATGCTTCCAGTATTAAACAGCTTTGCTTTTATATAAAGAAAAATACAGATGAGGAGAGATGGAAAGATCAGAGTTTTCCAGCTTTTGTGTGTTTTGTACAGGTAGTTGCAACCTTAAACATAATGGCAACTATCAACCCAACAATGAATGAAGTTGTTTTACTACTGAAAATCTGGTAACTAAGCTGGGTAATAACAAGCCCTCACTACCAATTTCAAATTCAAGTTAGTGAGCTTGTATCTGAAACTAATGCAGACCTTTATCTTACAAAGAACTAGCTATATTGTTTTCTCAGCACAACTAATTGAAGTAGGGATAAAAAAGGCAGAGGTTTTAAAATTTCATCCTGCTGGGTTACCTTTTCAAGTAGTTCTGTTGAAGTTACTAAAACTTAAGTTCAAGATCAGCAGGCAAGATCTGGCCTAGAAGATCACTGGGTCTTTGAGCTGGCCATGACAATAGTATTTGGTAGCTGTTTTACATGTAGTATCAGATTTCAAGTGAAGAAAACCAAACTAAATCAGGTAACCAGTGAAAAAATGAGTCTGTCCCTTTTTTAAAAGAAATTGCTGGCAGTTACCATAGTAACTGCTGACAGTAGAGCGTTTGGGGTGTCTATTACAAACAGCAATGTAAAATATTCCTTTTTCTTGGGAGAACTAAGGAATGTTCATCCAATACGAGGGATTAGCTAACTGTTGCTTCTATATCAATTCAGTTGCAAGACACAGAAGTTCAGCAGGTGTCTCAGCTCCTCTCCAGTGGTCAGCTAAAATCTACAAAGCCAAAGCATGTTGTGTTTTCCCAGTTAGCCGGACTGCTCGAACAGAGAATGACATAGCAGACCTGGAGGTTGGCCTGGTTAGTCACTTCCTAAAGAGATTTCTGCTAGTGAGATATAAAATGTAGGGATTATGTGTGGGAAGGCTGAGCATGTCCCATTTCTTAGATGTCTCCAGCTGAAGCTATTTCCTCAAATTAATTTGGAACTGGAAAAAGTTCCAAATCAGACTGAAGGCAAGGAAGCAGCAAGTCCAAACTGCAGCAAATCATCAGGCCATGAGTTGTGTTGGTGAGCACTGGCACTGCAGCCTGAGATGTGGATATATGATATTGAGGATGGGTTAAGAGGAGGTTACCACGACCCACCAAAAAAACCTCCCCAACCAAACATGGTCCAGCTTACTTCCCCCTCTGCGAGCTCTTGCCATATTTTTTTCTCTGAATAATCCACCAATGCTCTTTCCAGTTCAGTTTGTCTGATACAAATGATGGGTTTTCCACCATTGCTATGCTGAGGCTACTTGCAGTTTCTCAGGTACCCCTTTTCAGGCATTTCTCCTGAAAATCACCTAGACCATCTTATTCCAGCTTCTAGGGGACAGATAGCCATTTTCATGAAAAATATGATCACCAGTGCAATGGTCACCAGAAGTACAGATACTCAAAAAGGATGGCAAAAGAGCAGCTAGGTACAAAGATGGAATTACTCTGCCATTCCTTAACCTAACTGCTCTCAGTCAGGTTATCAGTGGAGATAATATGAGAAAACATGCTCTGCTCAGACAAGTGTCAAGATCAAAATCAGGCCCGCTGGGATCCTCAGCTGTTATGAAGAAGTTGAAAGAGATGGCAATATCTTGGTTTGCACATCTGAAATACCTCGGTATTTGTTTTTTAGTCAGTTCCCATCAGAAGCTGTTGGACCATTTTGGACTATTTCTCTAATCATTTGTAGATTGACACTTTTCTCTTTTGAGCTTTATGCCTTCTTAAAGTGAAAGAAAAGCCATACCAAATACAGATGAATAGCCATTTCCTAAGTCAACTTTTGACCAAACTTTTTAACCTGAGGTCTTTTAATCTCTCATCATAAATCAGTCACTTCTGTTCCTTAATCATGTTTGTCCCTGCTCTTTTAATTCCCTCCTATTTGCCAACACCTGCCTGGATCTGAGGTGCCCTGGAGAAATGGCAGTGTGTACTGACTCCTCACCTTGGTGAGGTTCCAAAGGAGGAGAAACTGCTACCACCCTGAAATCCTGGGCTTTCCTGCCCTTGGGCATGGGAAATAGGAATACTTAGCAAGCAAAAATACAGCAGGAGAGACTAAGCATATCCAGTGGAAGTGTGCTGTGTTGAGCTCAAGTGAAATCTGAACTTTATCATTTGTTCAAGTCAGGAGAATATTTGGGATACATGGTTTGCTGTTACAGCTGATAACAATATCCTTTCAGGAGAACTATCACAGGGAAGTTAACTATAAAAATGATACAATCCTACAAAGAAGGGTTGCTTCTTTTAAAAAAGAAAAAAAAGTTGATTATGGCCTGATCCAGTTATATACATTTACTGTCATGTATTTCTGCGTGTGCAGTGGAATGCAAGGCATGATCATAGAAACAGAAAACAATCTTCATTGGAAGGGACCATTGGAGATAACATGTTCAATTCCTTCCCAAAGCAGCACCCACTTTAAAATTATCCTAGCTTATTCAGGGCCTTAATTTTCACATTACAAACCTTTCTGATAATCTCTGATGAGGACTTCTGAATAAGCAATCAAAGATTTCTTCAGAGAGACTGTTGCATATTTTCAGGATTGGGACAGACCCCAGGAAGATGAGTCTAATGCTTTCTGAAGGATTAACCCATAAAACTCATCCAGTAAGTGCTCCACTAACAAGAATCTGCAATTACTGTTAAGAAAATGTCCAAAAGCCAAGAAGAAAATACCAATATTGCACCAGACAGCCATCAAATTTTGTACTTTAAGTCTTCCAAGGTCTCTTTTGCCATAGTAATACATAGGTGTGAGATCACAAGTGTCTACTGGAACAGATGTGTATCACCAGGGATCATGGAGGAGACCTGAGACCACTTTGTGTGATCTCAGGATCCGGATACCACTTCTAGGCCCAAGGTGGCAAAGCCTTCTCTGGGTTACTTCAGTGAAACTCTCAGTTTCTTTAGAGCGTATCTCTTTTTTTGTAATTTTGTGATCCAGAAGTTCAGTTAAGGGGAAACCCTTTGAGAATGCGATGTGACAGCACATTGCCAGAGCTAATTGGGGAGCCAGACCTGGCTTTGGTTCTGTCTGGTCAGATTTTGTGAAAAAAGACTTCAGAATCTTGCCAGAGCAGAAGATGAAAGCTGATGTCAAAAGAAACAGTGTGTTCTCTCCTACTTGTTCCTTTGATGATGTAAGTTCTGGTGGTTTAATAGTGCTGGTAGTTAAGCAAGAAAGTTTTCTGTAGTTAACTCTTTGCAGTGACAGATATTAATTAGTTTTACTTCGACAGCAATTCTTCAGTAATAGCTCTTCAATGGCAATTTCTATTTGACTGATTTATAAGGGCTCTTTACCCTCTATTAAAAGACAAGTTAAACTTAAACTTAAATCTTATTACTCATAATTGGAGCTTGGAAAAAATAGTATAGACTTCAGACTTTTAAATTTTAATTATGAGTGCATTTAATAGTCATGAGAGTGAACAGCTAATTGCTCTGGTTTAAACGAGACACAATGCATGTTCTGTACAAGCTTCATCTTGTAGTTCAGCCACTGCACCTCAACCCTGAGTCCTGTTAATCCAATCTTGTGGGGTTTTTGCAACAGGACAACCAGTTTGTCAGTGTGTTTTATGAGTTACATAAAAAAAGAAGCAGAGCTAGGATCACCAAATTCTTTCTTTATCCGAAAGCAGGCTTTGAGCTTACAGCTGCAGGAGGCAACTTCTCAGGTAATAGCCCATTGTTCAGCAGCAATCTCTTGGTTCTGCAGCTGAAACCTAACAAGGGTAAAATCAAGTGCTTATTCATAAAACTAGTGAATTTTATGTAATTTTTTAAAGGAAAAACTTTATTAATCCTAATAATATTTTAGTGTTGTATCCATTGTCAAATACTTTATGTCTCTTTCTGGATCAATATTCTATGAACATATGTCTGTTGTTCATATTATTTATTTTTCCTTCTTTGGAGACTGGGTGCACTTGGATGTGATAATACATTCCAGCCTGTATGTACTCAAAATTAATGGCCAGAGTATCTAAAAGCTTGCCATAGATGTTTATAATCCTTTTGTGTGCTTTTTTGTTTTTGTTACTTCCATCTGTTACCACAGGAAGGATGACTTGATAATAAACCCTGTCTATACCTTCACCACAAAATGAGAAAGGAAATGAGATGTCAGCAAAAATGCATAGTGTGACACAACCATGTTTAGCAGTACTCTTAGCAGTGACTTAAAGCCTCTTACAAATGTGTTGTTGTAAATGCCGGTATCTCTGAAGAGTTTGGGACAGTTGCAATAGGGTAAGTTCATCCAGGATGCTGCTCCTCAAGAGCTTTGGTGTCCACTGAGACCCAAGTCATCTCTAGTGTGTTGATTTACACTCTAATGCAATTTGAACTTCACCTTCAGGCTGAGATAATAGTATGCAGAATTTTACAATACTGAGAATCTATTGTGTGCTTTACTTTGAAAAATTCTATCCAAATGGTGTATTTGTCATAATAAGATGTCCACATTTCCATCAATTGGTCCAAATTTCCAAGTCAGCCTTCCTGGTGGCTCTACTGGCACAAAAATGAGATCCTGTTCTCAGTCTGCATAGGTCTGGGCTTTATTCCAGCATCTAGCAAGAGGATCAATACACTCCATAACTACCTTCCATACACTCACACTCTGGGGATATCTGAACCCCAGCAGACACCCATATTGCCTTCTTCCTATCTTACAAGCTCAGCTGGATTGTTCTGAAACCACATGCAGGTGGCTCCTAATTTTAATATCCTCTATACAATGACTATCATGATATATATGAGAGAGAAAATCCCACACCCCTCTGATTCAATGAGCCTGATGGGTTTCTGAGCAGCCATGAATGTGCAGTGCTACAGAGGAAGAAGCTGAGCAGCTGCAAGTCTTCAGGTGCTTTTGCAGGAAGGAATGAGAGTCTGGGAATATGGGACATTTGGGGAAAATCTTACTGGTCCTATAGTGGGGTTATAGGCTTTTTTACCATGGTGTTAGCTAGGCAGACCCTGCCTTTGGGGCTAAAATATTCCACATTGGAGGCCTCTTCCAAAAGATTACAGTAGTCTTAGACCCAGTGCAAAGTGGCTTGTGGAGAGTAAAGGATACTCTTCATAGGTTATTGATAGGAGTTTCAAAACCACACTTCCACTGTTTTCTGTCATTCCTCTCAGTGCTATGTAGATTCTGTACTTGCCCCTGCATCTTTTCTCCTCCAAGAAGGCACAATGTGGAAAAAGTGAAGCTTCCATTTACTGGCCAACCTAGATGTGTGATCACACCCATGAAATCCTTTCTGCTAAATGTGGCCTCGTAGTTGCTCAGGGTTCAGAAGAGTGAAGCTAGATCCATGGAAGTCTGACATTTCAGGGTACCTGAATATAAAGCCTTTGCTTTATTAACCTTTCCTGCATCATCTGGATGTGCTGCAAAATCTAAAAAGCCTTCAAATGTATTTTTGAAAACAGTATGGAACAAAAAATCTTCCAGTGACATCTTCCAACAGCACTTAAAACTTCTATTAATATTATGAATTAATTCAGCACATAATCTGCTGCTGAATCAAAACTTCCAGCACTGTATTCCAACTGCATTAAAAGCTGTATTTCCATTAATGTGAAGAATGAATCCAGCATATAATATATTGCTGAATCAGAATTTATGCAACAGGTTAGTTAAGAGGCTACAGTCAACTCCTATAACTCGAATATTTGAAGTCTGACCTAATGCTACAGCTACTGCAATTAAAAAGTCAGCAGTAGATATGAAAAGCACATCTCTCTGTGGAGAAAAATCTATTTCTCTGAACAGTGATTTGAACAGGAAGTGAAGAGGTTGGAAAAATGGACTCTGAAAGTCAAACTGTCACCTCTTTGATAAAACAGGCTACTATTGCAGTCTGTTTTCTTGGGAAGATGGCAGAGCATGTAAAAAATTTTGTATTTATATTTAAAATTTTAGTGCCATCTTATTTTGCTTCTTCAAGGAAACATACAAGAGAAAGTACAATAAGTTTGAAAAAATACAAGAAATTTGAAAGACAACACAGTAATGTGGTTTTTCTAAAATTACCTTCAGAACCCTGTTCTCTGAATGTCTGTGTCCCTTTCTCTTATATTTTGTTATTTTGGGAAAACCCTGAACTTGTGATGTTTATTTCCTAATTTGTGAGGATGAATACTCTCTTCAAGTAGGGTATTCTTCCTCTGATGACAGGAGTAACAGATAGAGGAATCCTCAGCAATCTTAGCAGCTCTCTCCCAGTCCAAGAGACATAAGAACATAAGGAGGCAGCAGTTCAGTTTTTGAGAGGCAGAGATCTGGTGTAGTTAACAGGTTCCCTGGGAGAGGAGAAGACCCTTTCAGGCTTACAGGACACGAGGGGTCCTGGCAGGCATTCCCCATCCCTGAAACTGGGACCTACATTTGCAAATTCTGTCCCCATGCACCAATTAGTATCTTGGAGGGAAAGAGAAGGACCTTGGGTATTTTGATTTACAGTCCTCTTTCCCCTCTCTTCCACTGTCTCAGCAAAGTGCTGCCAGTGGTGACCTGTACCTGTATTGTCCCTCCCATGGGATAGCGATATATAATTCTACCTAAAGTTAGCCATTACAATTTCACTTCTGCCTCAATGAGGCTGAATTTTACTAACAGGCTTATTGCCAAGCTTGATATCTTGGGAATTAGCATTACTCCATCTCTGTCTTTATTTTCAGTCCCATTATTTCAGCCCCCATCTACAACATTCCTTGCTATTAATTTCATCTTTTTGTCATCATTCTATACCATCATCTACATTTTTTTGCATTTCTTTTCCTATTTTTACTAATGCAAAATTGCTTTATCATTCATTTAATATTAATGGTCTTCTTCCATCCAGAGCTTTAATTTCAGCTATTCTCGGTCTTCTCAAAGTGCTTAGACATTCTCAGTCAAAGGCAGCTGAGGATCTGCAGTTCCTTGCAGGCTCAGACCCAGACATGAGAGGAACTTCTGTGCTCTCTAGATGTATTAAACTAATTGGTTTGACTTTCATAGACTTATTGTAGGTTCAAAGGGCAACAACCGGGCATCCTATTTGAGAATTTCAAGGGAGATGGAGGAGCACAGGAGAGCCTGGGAGCAGGTTTCAATTATTTTATTAGACAAAGGGTTAAGAGTCATGCCTGGGAGGAGAGATGAGTGTTTCTTGGCATGGGATTTGGAGTGTAGCAAGGAGGACTTGAGGGCTTTTTGATCTGACATCTTTCTCAAGTATTATCTCACTTTTCTAAAAAAGTAAAATGAAAAAAAGGGGAAAGGATGGAAACTGTCTCCTAGGCAGGAGGTCTTGTAATGAATTCTGACACCAAAAAGAGCTTAAGAAACACTTGTGTGGGTATAGCTAGCAAATCCTGGGGCAAGCAAAAATTTATGCTAAAATGATAAGGAGTTTTGTTCACTGGGAATATGTCCCCTGTCCTGATACTTCTGGCAATGGATTAGGAAACAAGTTTCCATGTTTTGGACAGGGTTATGTATTAAGAGTTATTGCCTGGAAAGGCCATTAAGAAAATAACTGCAGTAAAACTGTGAATCAATTATGGAAGAATATCTGAAATACTATTTTAGTTTATAGATGCTTTCAAGCAATAAAGCATGATGAGTTAATTCTCTTATGCCTATTTCTAGAGCTGCAAAGATGAGATTAGAACTTGCAGATTTCTGGCACCTTGTCTGTGCTGAGTCCACAGACAATTTAAATTCTACAGCATTTACTGTGCTAATGCATGGAATATGGTAAGTGTTTTAATATTACTGTTCCAGACTTCTGTTTCCCCACTTTACATATTTTAGTCTCCCATTATGAACCACAAATAACCACTGTAGAGGAAAAATTTACTGTGAAAGAATAGGAAAAAACCCAACAAATAAACGAAGAAACAAAGTTCCTATAATTTATATAAATTGCAAAATATTGAGTGCAACTGGCTATCTATTCAGTGACACTCCACAGCGTGAGCCTGGGACTTTCTGTTTACATCTTTTTAGGCGGCTTGGGTTGCCGGTAGTCATTTGAACAAAGTTGTCTGCTTAGCCTTAAAAACAGGGAGTGGAACTATTTAATGTGAAACCTGGGACTGAATTGTAAAACACGTGGAAAATAGTACAGCAACTACTATAACTTCCAGTAGTTTTTATTCAAAGTAGCTTCAGAACAAAGGCTACAAAAGAGTCATTTCAAGAAATACACCTCCATAGAGAAGAGGTACATGAAAAACCATAGAAGGGTGAGCTGTATTCAAACACCAGTCTCGTAATGAAAAGCAGATACAATCCAGTGTATTCTCCAAATGCTCCCAATATGAATCAGTATGTCCATGAGTAGGTGTTAAGTAGAGTACGACAATGATTTAGCTCTGTTCCTACCGCCTACACTACAGCAGTATTTGAATACTACACAATTGTTAGTGGATTTTGTCTCTCCGATGTTATTCCCCCTCCTCCTCCTCCCAAGGCAGGGAAATAACCCTTCTCACAAGTAAGTAGGAGTTAAGCCTGACAGGGAAAATGGCAGTGTTGGGCAAATGGGCTACATGTGGGCCTGGGGGCAGCCCCACTGCTGTGGGGCCCATCACTGCCAGTACCCACAGGCCTGATTACATGACCTGCATAAGGCCACACAAAAAGCTGATCCAGAAATGGAATTTCCCGAGCCAGTGCTGAAGCCCTCTTGCAGAACTGATTTTCTAAATAATGTAATTCTTTCTAACAGAAATAATTCCTTTGCCTAGTCTATGAAAAGCAATCATAGGGTTTGATCTCCATGCAATAAATATATGGTTCTGAAAGGGATTCCTTTATGGACATTAGAAAATTTAGAGATTTGAGAAGTCCAGGAGAGTTTCTTTTGAGGCCTTGCCCTAGAAAGTCTTGTGTATATTATCTCTGTATTCCTTACAGCATTAGACATGAAACCTTCCTTTGTGAATTTTTCTAGTGAAACCTTCATATGATGAAAACAGTGAGGACATGATGGCTACTCCTATACCATAGAATATAAAACATTACCTTCTTTTTTTTACCACTGCTATGACTGTTATAATTGGATATATTAATTCCTTCACTGAATAATGAAATTTCATGTTCCATAAGTGTTGAAGTGATTCAGAATCCACAGACCACTACATGTTAAAATTTTATTTTCTTTCTTTTATTTTATATGCTGTCAAATGCGAATGTTTGGATGTTTGGACAATACCAAGAGTACCCACCCTTCCCCCTTTGTTTGCCAAAATAAGCTTAAGCCAAACTGATGCAGTTTGTCTTCTGACAGCAAATTATTCCAGTTCAGGTAGGTTTTCTGTGTGTAGGTCCTCAGGACCCTTGCAAGGTTGTGGCTTTGACAGACTTGTGCATACTCTCTAATACTTTTTCAAATCAGGTTTTCAAGGTGCCCTATTTCTATGCAGCTTCTAGATAACTGATGAGTGGTCATAGCATTAAAAGTTGTAGTTGTTACAGTTCTGCCTAAATCAGAAGAGTGGAAGAGGGTAACATGGGGATATAGAGGTACACTCCTGAGCCAGACCAGGGGCTCCACGTTCTCTCTCCAGGAGTAACAGTAAAAGCAGTTATTTAAGGAGACAGTGCAAGCTTGGCCATTGTCTGCAGTCCATACTGTTTGTATTCCCTAAGCATCTAATTCCTCCTGGGGTAGCAAATTCCAGAGATCCTCTATGTGTTTTGTAAAGAAGCAATTTATTTTATATGCTTTAACTCAATCTTATATTCATCAAGAACCCGTTTCTCAAATTACAGGACTCGGTGAAAACTGCTCTGCCTTTACCTGAGGAAAGGTTGTGTGCAGCCAGTGGAGGTGGAGGAGGAGAGAGGAGGAAAGAGCATACAGGGGTTTCTTATAATTCCCTGAGCAGAGAATTGTGTAAAAATATGTTTCTTAGTAAGTTAAGTAAACTAAAGCTCTAGCAGAAGCCAAGTAGCACCATCTTGGTAGCTATGTCCTGTCCCTGAAGGCTAGCCCAGCATTTATAAATTCCAGAAGAAGGGAACCAAATTAGTGGCTCAAATGTGGTCATTCACTGCCTGCATAAGAGCATGTGGGCCCTCTGCCATGTTCAGAAACCTTGTCTGGTACTTAGCCTAAATTTTCCTTTCTTTAGATTTATTTTTGTATATGCAAGCATAAACCTATAGACAATGCTAAGTAAGTGCTTTTTTTTCTTAATTTTCTCTGTATATTTATCTTGTCTCATCCATACCTGTCACTGTGTCAGGCTATGCTTTTTTTAGTTTGCTCTCTATTCACTAGATTCTCCCTATCCTATGGCAATTTTAGTTGTGTTTTTACTTCACTCTGATTTCCCTGAATAGAATTTGTCTCTTGGCTGTCTCATGTATGTTTTATTTCAAGAGACGTTTGGTGTCTGGTATTTCTCAGCTCTCCGACTGGTTTCTCTTAAGGTCCATGAAGGTTTCTAATTCCAGAGACGCCCTTATTTTTTTACAGTCTCACTGCTTGAAGCGGAGGCCAAGTAGCAAAACAGAAATAAAATCAAATATATGCCTGTGAACTACCATCTTCTATTAGTGGCTTTATGCAACTGTCTTCTATTAGAGGCTTCATGCTGCTGTTACCAGAGATGTTTCTGAATCAAAACCTCGGAATTAAAACTGTGGAGCCCCGGGGGGAAGGGAGTTCCTCTAGATCTGAAATCTTATTCTGGGTCCCTCTGGCTTCTCTCCGCCGGTTTTCTTTGAGGCACGTTTCGTTGGGAAATAAAACTCCTCAAAGGATGCAGTGTTAGTGCCCTCTTGTGGAGGGAAATGGAGACAAGGTGCGGAAAATCTGTCACATAGCAATTGGACAACGTTTACAGCAGATTACAGCGGATTACTTTGGCAAGAGGTGGAAATGGGGAGTTCACTCGGCTATGCGAAAAGACTTATTTCGAGGGTTTAATGATGGGCAGCAGGGGAGTGCTGGCCAAATGAGATTTGAGCAGATTGCCTGCGGCAGGTGTGCCGGGCTCCCGGCTGAGGTGTGTGGCGCGGCACATGCAGCAGAGCCAAGGGATGGATGCTGGCACCGGTGCCACCACAGGCAGCGTGTTCTCCCCTGCAGAGCGCCAGGCCCACCACAGCGGGGGCGGCTCCTGAGCCAGGACTCCCCTGGCTCCTTGGGCTGATTAGCGTGGGCCCAGCTCAGCTGTGCCTGCAGCTCTGCTGAACCTTGGAGAAGAGAAGGGGCACAGACTTTTTTGGATTCCTTTGTGTGGCACTGAGAGGCTTTGCATTTCATTAGCTCATATGGGTTACCTCTGGAAGGGGACTGTACACCTTTGTTTTGTCTATGTAATCCTTGTTCATGACGTCTTATACCTACATCTTGGTGTTCTGGCTTTTCAGGATCCCTTCTGATTATGAAGAACAGATCCCTAAAATGTAACAGAAAGCGTGGTTCTCTCCATGTTTCAGCTTGGTGTATTTCCCATTCTTTTTTCCTACAGTCAGTCATCTCTTAGCAACTTATCTGAGATGTCTTTGGTTTCTTTCTGCATTTAATAGTTCTGGTTTTAGCTGTTTGAAGAAAATGCCTATGAATGCTGATCAATTTTTGATACAAGAGATTGTCTTTGGTAATATATGGAAAAGAAACAATTGCATCTCACTGAGGTAACAGGCTATTAGATTTCACTTTCCTTAAGCAGAGGAAAGAAGTCCGTGAGCAAGCAGAATCCAGCATTAAAAAACGTTAATGGACTAGAGAGAAGCTTATTAAATCAACATTAAATAGCAAACAAGTCATAAGCTTCTATCTTAAGTCTTCTCCAGGCTTGATGATCATAAGATTTCACTGGAATCCTTTTTTTTTTTGTCTTCAAGGTTTCTTGAAGATTTCAACCCCCTGGCTTACTTAATTTACAGGTGAGAAGTATACTTCTTTGGGCCAGTCCCAGGCTCCACATTTCAAGTTCAGTTGACCAAGTGGGCTGTATTTTCAAGCAGAGTCCTCAAACCTACTACAGGCTTGGCTGGATCTCAATATGACCTATGATTATTCATAAGGAATAGCTGTACCGTATGACCAATCACCAGGGTAGTGGCAGGGAAATCAGCAATGTAGTTCTAAGTCAGCTGTGAGTTATATCTGAAACTATTTAAAGTAGAAGCTAGGGGAAAGTAATGTCTGCCATTCAAGTAAATAGAGGATGCCATTTCTTTAACAGAAAGACAGAAAGAATTCTTCATGCAGGTGGCATGGGAAATGATGTATGACATTTCAATAACTGCTTCTACTTTTTTCTTAACCCTGCATTAAAGACATAGTGTGTTTGAGATGGGAACCTTCACCCGGCACTCTAAGACTCCCATTGTGAAATGGAAGGAGATGGGAAGAAGGAAACAGGCAAACTATCGTGCTGCTGTCAAATCTTCTAGCCCCATCTTCTGATCTTGAAGGGATTGTTTTCTCCCTAGTCCTTTTTAACTTTCAGTCGCACTTATCCTGCAGTAAGGATAGAGGAGCAAATCAGGCCTACCCTTTCTATCTCTGCTCTTTTCTATGGGATGGGTTCTGCCACAAACTTTCTTCCAAGGCTGGTCACTTTTTGGCATCCAGTTTGTTCCAGCCACCTGCATCTCATTATCAATTATATACAGTCCTTCTTCAAAGCATTTCACTACAAATGTCCATGTCTTGTAGCATCCTTATCTGCAGAGTGTGTGTGTCAACTCTGCCTTATCGCAATCTGCCACCAAGGTTTTTACATGTATAACTTTCATTATAGTTGACAAGAGTGATATATGCAAATCTACCACATAGCAAGCAAAAAAACCTGTTTAAAATTATGAGATTTGTGGAAATACTCTCTGTAATCCACAGCAAAACTAACATAAGATAAAAACAACAATACTTATTAGAAGTCAAAAATCCTTGCCAAAATGACAATCACTGAGGCTCCTTTACAAACCTGTACTTAGGTCTGTCTCTGGTCCATCTTGGGCCAAGTAAGAGAATATTCTATAATTTCAGGGTTTAGATAATTAGATGGACAAGCCAAGAGCCATAGCAGACAGTAGCAGCTGTATTGTGTTCCTTGAGATGTTACAGGACGAAATATGAAAAAAGCAATTGAAGGAACTCAGGAAAGTACTTAGTGAAAATTTGAACCAAACGGTAAAATTCTGTACAGCACCCCAGAGGAAGTGAGCTTGATTGAGCTTGTCACCAAACACTCACTCAGAGTCAACATGCTACACAGTACTCTGGCCACAGAAATGCTTTTACTGGCAAAGAAAGAAAATGTATGTAACAAGGCACAACATATATTGTTCATATCCATTAAAGACAGTGAAACTATCACATTAGCTGCTGACTAAAATTGTAATTGGCTTAGACTGAAACAACACAAGTAGTGTCAGTCTGGTGCCATGTATGTAGGAGTGCTCCAAGGCACAGACTGAGTTTACAGGATATGAGGCAGTAAGCATTTGGGTATCAGAAAACAGAATTAGGACAGGAGCTCTAATGTGTTATAAATATAAATTGTTTGGCTCTTTTTCAGGGCTTTTTAGACATGAATTTGCTTTCTGGGTTCAGTTCCCACAAACTTCCTGTTCCTCTCAGGCAAGTTTCAGAGCCAAATGCTGATCTTCATTTATTCCTTCATAAATTCCTATTTCTTCATCTGTTGAAAGAGGAAGGACTTTTCTCACACCTTGCATTTTGCCTGTTTGTCACAGAAACAGACACATACTGCGCACCTGTCCGTGAAATCTTAGCTGGTGTCTCTATTTGCTAATACAATAGAAGCAATGGATCAGTACTCACAGCAGTTGAACAAGTTGAAGGTGCAGTCCCAAATTCCAAACACTGTGACAGCAAGAGAGCCATGTAGCACCAGCATATGTGCAGTAATTCAGAAATGAGATTGACCAGAAAGATTTACCCACACAAATAAAGGTTCAGGAGTTTAACTCTGAAGGTGATCAACCAGTAAAATAAATTTTGAAAAGAAGTGGTGGGGTTTCTCTATTTCTTGATATTTTGAAATAAGTCTGCAGTTATATTTCTGGATGTCTATGTTAATCAAACAACTTTTTGTTTTCCAAGCAGAGACAGGCTAGAGAAATTCTATATTCCATCGATTTAAAGAAATCAAATTAATTCAGTTAATGTGATAAACCTTTCAAGTCACTCAGGTATAAACAGGAGAGATAAAACATAATGGCGACTCAGAATGAAGAATGTATGAGGAACATTCATACATGAACCTGCAAAAGACCAAGCAAAAATTTGCTTCAGACTAATAGCAACTTAGTGTCTCTATTTCCAACAGACACAATTTTAATAATAAAAGCAAAGAGAGACCAGATTTGCACAAAGTAATGCAATCTCCTTCTCAGGGTCTGTGTGCTCCTCACTCTTCTTAAATATGTAACAAAGTGCATTTGCAGAGACACCTTTCATTTAGAGTTAAGACTATAAGGAATTTAGAAATTAACGTATTTTTCTGAAAGCAAGTAACCTGAATTCATCAATACACTTGAATAGATTACAAACTTATTCTTTTTTCTTTAATGTTGAATCCTTCAAATTTCACTGAAGAAAACATGCTAGAAGTACTATCTAAAACATCTTTACTCTTCAGCCATATTCATTAGGGGGATGAACATAAGTGAGTAAATTTTGGAATCTTGTACCTGAAACATATTTTAATCTTGAAAGTCCTGTTAACTGAGAAGAAAGGTGACCACATTTCAGTATCAAAACTGGGACACTTTTGCATTGACGTGTTTTAGGATTATGAAATGTTTCTGTGAAAGAAAGAGGTTCTTCTTGTAAAAAATTAGTATATTTTTACACACTGGAAAACCTTAGATGTCTTGGGTTTTTGGTTTCTCTCTGACCCGAGATTCCAAGGCTGGTGGTTCGAGTGGGTCTTTTTCTGTCTCTGTGACCTCTGAAGGTTTTAAGTCTGGTGCAAGAATGAAGTGGAGTCTCAAGGTCTTGGTTTTCTTGGTTTCTCGCATTGTGTATTAATTCTTATCTTACAAGTTCTTTGTGTCCAGCCAAGATGTTCACAGCAGCTTGGACACGATGTGACTCCCCCCGTGATGGGAGATCACACTGCTTTTATTCAGATAACTACGTGTCTCCTATTTACAATTCTGTGCCAATGCCTAACACCTATACAAGAAGGGTCATTTCTACTTTGACCCAATCCTATCAAACTACCTTGTGCCCACGTCACTGCAGAAAATGGATGCCAAGGGAGAAGAAGAAGAACTCAGGGTTCCACCCTAATTCCTCCATCTTGTCCCCTTGCACCTACATTCTAAAAATCCCAAAACTACAAAATTTTCTACATGGTGATAACTACACTACTGTCTGTTAGACATTTGTGACTTGTCATTCTTCTCTGCTTGGAAGTTTTTCACATGGACCAAAATCAAAGACTGTGTCCTCCTCTGGGCTCTGTGCCAGACAAACCCCCCTGCACAGACCTCAGACCCTCTTCTTCAGGTCCCAGGCCTCTCTGCCAAGGTCTGTGACCTTCCAGGGTGCCAAGAGGGATGACCTGGACTCCGACAAGATGTGGCAGTGATGTACATCTCTTTTTCTAAATAAGTATTTTCAATAATTTAATGTCTGATCTGAAGTTTTCTCTCAGCATTGAAAATTCTTATTAACATTTACTCTCTGAAAAGGAACAACCTAATGAGGCCTAGGCATATCTGCTTTTTCTTTTGCTTCAAAATACCAATCATCTCACCAGAAACCCAGTGCACAGGTTGGTTTCATTTGTGATAAAGACAGAACACTGTGTCTTGGGAAAACATGATGTAGCCACCAACTTTGAAAAGCTTGGTGTGAGCAGATGAGGTGTAAAAGATTTTCCTGTGCCGTGAGAGAACATCATACAGAATCTGGGCCTGCACAAACATAAAGTTTCAGAGCATATGGGCGTTTTACTGGAAAACTCACATACACTGAGTTGCCCCATAGTTGGTACAAGTAAGAATGGTGCTATTAATTTGGTCAGCATGATCTCAGTTTGAAGGCTAGCAGAATCTGGTACGTAAAATAGCTTTTCTTTCTGAGAAAGTCAGAAGGAAAGATATAGAGGGAAATGGGTTATTATGTATTAGTGCATTCCAGAGTTCTTTGGTAAAAATAATTTTCCCTGTGTTGTTTCTGTAAAAGAATATAATCAGTTGGCTGGTTTTGTCAAGATCTTTACTTGTGAACAGAAAATTATAAAATGTGCTCTTTTGAAATTATAAAATGTTTCTCTTTTGAAATATTCAAGTTGAATAATTTCTTCTCAAACAGTAATGCCTGTGCCCTATTTATGAATCACTCTGTGCCCAGATGATTTGTGCTCATTTGTGGTATTTCTTATTGATGTTATCCAGGAAAGATTTTCATGCAAGGACCATGAGTAGCAGAAAATGATAAAGCTTTGAGGAAAGCATCTTTATTTCAGTACCTTCCAGAAGGTCCTTGAGAGAAGCTGAGATGGAAAGTTAGAAAATAGTGGGAGATTTCTAACTTTCTGGAGTGAGCCTTGAAGGATTGCTGTGAGCTGTTGGGATGAAAGCAGGTTCCAGGTTGCTGGAATTAGGGACTGGGATACACAGCTAATGGGCAAGTGCTAGGATGAGAGTTTGATTTCCCTTCTTTTCCATAGCACTTGCTTTTAAGGAATGGGCTCTTCAAGGACCAACTGCTCTGTCTCACAATCCCCTTGGAGGTGGATGGTTTTCAGGAGTGGGCATTACTTTGTAGATCTTTCTTTGGAAGCAATAAAATGAGGAAGATCCACTTCGTGAGCCTGGCTTCAATCTATGGGCCGGGCACAAAACTGAACATGACTACTACTACTAAACAACTAAACTACTACTACTTACTAAACTACTTAACAAGTAGTGCATGAAGGAGCCATCAACTACATGAGGCTGAGAGAGCTGGTTTGTGCATGTTCTAGGTTACGTATCAAGTCATGTTCTGGATGCTTTGATGGTGATATTTGAGAAGCTACATCTGCAGCTTCTAAATTGTGATGAGTCTGAAATTGGTAACTTGACAGAAAACTGAAGAATAATGGTTTCTGAGGGAGAGACAGTATTGCCTCCTCCCTAAAACTAGCTCTACAGAATAAATTATCTCTGCTAGGATATCCTGGAGGCCATTGAATTTCCACACAAATTTCTTCGGGGCTCAGTTATACTGAACTGAATTCTGGAATAGTGAAAAATATACAGAAAAAACACCATAAAATATCTTTTGTGAGTTGCTTGTCACAGTACTTCATGGCCATATATTTTAGTTCTTGCAGACTGTTGTTACATAGGAGCATTTCAGATTGCTGCAAAGTACTATTCTGCCATGAGGTCACAGCAATCAAAATTACCTATTTCTGCAGTGTTTCAGAAGTGATTCGTCATGTTGTTATTTCCTACCTGTAGACAGAAGATGCTGTAAGAAAACAGGAATCAAAAGAACAGTTGGTACGCAGGTTGAGAAAGTTGGGGCTGTTCAGCTTGGAGAAGAGAAGGTTTTGTGCAGATCTCATAGGAACCTTCCAGTATCTGAAGGGGGCCTGCAAGGGTGCCAGAGAGGGACTCTTCATCAGGAACTGTAGTGACAGGGCAGAGAATAATGGGTGCAAACTGAAAGAGAGGAAATTGGGTTAGATAGGTGGAAGAAATGCTTTATTTTGGGGGCAGTGAGACACTGGCACAGGTTGCCCAGAGAACTGTGGATGCCCATCCCTATTGTGTTCAAGGCCAGGTTGGATGGGGCTCTGAGTATCCTGTTCCAGTGGGAGGTGTTGCTGCCCATGGCAGTGTTGTTGGAACGAAATGATCCACAAGGTCCCTTCCAACTCAAGCCATTCTTTGATTCTATGACCCAAGAGAAACAGGAAACAAAATGTAACGGCAGAGTGAGAGGGGGTATGGGGGCATGGCATGGAGGCTAGTGCAGGGAATGTGTTACAAAATGTGGGTATTGTGTTGTGCAAATAGGTCTGTCAGGTAAGTACCTTTATACCTTTATACCAAATTAACGTGGCAAGAAAGTAATGAGAAAAAACTCCCCAGACAGTCCCGCTAATTAGCCTTATCTTTCATCTTAAAGAGCTTAAAGCAGTTTACTTTCCAGGCCTGTGTAAGCCATTTGTACTAGTAAATCAGAAGTGCATTCTCCACATCCTGTTACCTTCAGATCTGCCTCAATAGCCACAAGCTGTGTAATGCCAAAAGACAGGCCTCTATCTTAAGGAAGAAAAAAAGCCCTGAAGGTCCTTTTGATCTAAATTGAATCTCATTCAAATCTATACAAACCTTATGTCTGTGGCACACAACACTTTCCTCATGGCCTCATTCCATTGCATTCACACCGATGTCCTGTGGTTTCCTTGTCATTTTTTGCAATCAAGTCAGTCACATGACATATATTTCTGCCTACCTTGTTCTGATAATCTCAATACCACATTTTCCTGTTGTACAAACATCTTTTTCAGGGTGATTTCATCTAAAAGTCTGAATCCAGCAGAAAGCAAACATAATGTGACAGGTTTTTAAACATTCTACTACACCACACTGAGAGTTTGTTCTAAGTGCCACATTTTAAACTTGTGTTGGGATCAAAGTGAGGTAAAGGACGGATATAAGGAACTGGATCATATCTTCTTACAGCTCTGACACCATCAGTATCCTCCTAAACATGTGGGTTACTTCAGTTTTAATTACAGTAGTAAATTTATTCTCCTTATGCTTCCACTTGAGGAAATTTCTAGTAATTCCATGATGAATGGCTTGGACCCAGACTCCCAGCCTCCATGTTAATTTTCAATCTCTTCTCCTTGCATAGGAAGAGGGCTGGTGGCTGACACACTTGTGCTTTATGGCTGTGGGCAACACAAAAGTGACTGGCTCAAACCCTTTGGTTCAAGAACTGGAGGTCCTCCTGGTGTACAGCTGGCAGAGGCAGCAAAGCCACGTTCAGAGACACTTGCCTGCTGTCAGTTTGGCTGTTCCCAGTGCAGAAAGGTCACCCAACCCCTGGCAACGGTGACTGCACCATTTTCCACTTCTCCCAGTAAAAAAATGTGACCCTTGGCACAGTTAAAAGCCAACATCCACTAGCTCTCCATGGTAGGGACAGGATGAGTTAAAACAGAAGCATCTCTGTCATGTAGCTATTTTGATAAGTTTCAGCAATTTACTACTGCAGGTAACTGAAGTCACTGAAATAGTGACTCAGTTTGTGTGATTCTTGAGTCACCTGAGCTGAAACTGGCAATGTGTGTGCCAGTAAAGCCTGTTTCAAGTTTGGTTTGCAGTGATCTGAGCACATTCGCCCTCCTCCACTCTAAAACTAGATTGAAACTGTCACCTAATAAAATCAACTTATGAGCCTTCCTGACAAGAGAGCTTAGACCAAGACTTCCCCAGGTCTCACTTCATATAAAGACTTAAATAAATAAATAAATAAATAAATCCATATGAATCCAAGGCAGCACACCCACTTACAGCAGCTTTTCCCATTTCAAATTTCTGTGTTGAAAGCAAGATCCAGCTCCTGCCCCTAAACCTTTCACTCATTTTGAGGCAGAAGCTGTCTGATGTCAATAAGCAAAACAGCTCTCTAGAACCTGGGGGAATGGGGTGAGCTGTGTCTTACATCATCTTCCTTCCTGGTGTGTCATATTGAGAGGAAGGCACAATCCTGCTCCCTAGACAAGAGCACACCTGCAGCTGTGTGTGGTTTGCTGTGGGCCAGACTCAAGCAAGGTCAAGCTGTGGTGCTGCCCAGGGCTGGGTGCTGGGTGGTGTGGGAGCCTGACCAGCAACTCACCTCACTCTTCCTTTGGTCATAGTGGAGCTGAGGTTTTTTATGTCTTAAACAGCACAGATTTCCCTCAGTGACTTAAACTCCAAGTGCACCTGTGGGAGCAGAAACTAATTGCCACTGAAATAGCAATGGAGAGACACAGATAGAGCTAACTAAATCTCTGACAGCTGTGAGTAGGAACACGTTCTAGGTCCAGACTGCTCTTAAGTACCCAGTGAACTCCTTCAGATAGGAGCCCTGAAACCAGCCTGTAATCATTGCCAGTAACACTCATCAGCAGGACTAGACATCCATTGCCACTGTTGCAGGCCCCATTTTCTGCCACTGCCTTAGAGCTACCAGGTCTCAAACATCCTTTAAAAAGTCCTTTCCAAAGGCAATGAAAAGAAGAGGAAGGGGAAAAGGGAAAGAAAATAAGAAGAGAAGGGCCTTCCTTTACCAAAGGAGGCTATATGAATGTGCTGGAAATAAAAGAACCTTGAAAAAGGTTATTAACAGATGTAGGCCAGTGACATTTTCAAAGCAGATGGAGTTATTAGAGCTCTTGAGAACAAGGTGCCAAGTAAAAGATTACCAGGGGAGATTGTTGTCTCTTTTTACTTTCAAGAATTAAAAAAGCCAACTAGAAACATAGCCAGGGTTTACATAGATGAAACTGCTACAGCTGTAAAAGGAGTAAATAGAGAAGAGAGAATCTGAGCTGGGTTAGACCGTTGTGAGACAGGTTAATTTTGCCTTACTGACATTGTGTTGTTGCAATATTAGGGAGTGAAGCTTGCAAGCAATTAGCAAGAGAAGTAGCTGAGGTGGGATGCTAACTCAGCAGCTGGATGGAAGTCTCAGAGGTGTGTGGTGTTTGCACGATGCTTTCAGAAGACAATATAAGCAATGTGAGCTTTTACTCTACTCTGTGCAGCAAAGCCTGTGCTTGAGTTTGCCCATAAATTGTGAGCTCAGGTTTTACAATCCCATCAGTTAAATCCTTGAAATTTTCACATTCGTGGGAAGAGGATTTAGTGGAAATAAACTATCCCTACAGCTGGAACAACACCTCTGAAGAGACTCTTTTTAGATCTCCTGAGGGAGGAAAAATTGGGCATAATTTATCCTGCTTTGCTATTATTCATCCCTTCAGGAATTTTTGTTCCACATGAGCAAAGGTAGGACAAGTAGGCTAAGTTGCCTGAGGTACTGCTGAGCAGTGAACAGATGGTTGGAAAAAAAATGTATAACAGTGCTTAAATTTTTTTTCCAAGGATGATAAGCTAACTATTATTTAAAGTAATTTTGCTGAGGTGCTGCTCATGAACTCCTCTTCACACAGAGACTCACAAAACATCCCTCTGGCATGTATACATGAACATTGTAGTGCATGTGGCATGTGGGAGACTTTCTGTACCTGGGTTGTGCTGCTTAGCCCTTCAAAGAAAAAGCAAGTGTTTATTGTTTATGTAGGACAATTTGCGTGAGGTTCCTGTGAGTTATGCTGACACCAGTAAGGGGAAATAAGGCTGTCATAACATTCCTTCTTCGTAAAGCAATGGTCAAGCTAAACCCTAAGATATCAGAAAGCCTTTGGATTTTGAATAAGAATGGTTATTCATGTGGTGAAAATTGTGAAAACCCTTCATATGCCAGACCTATTGCACAACACGTCTGTCAGTGGGTGTCTGATTCACAGTGATGAGGGTGGTATGTGTGGAGCACATATGTGACATCCTGTCTCATAAAATTGTACCATTTCTGAGAAAGAGTGTCAAGATTGCTAAGCCTTGTATAATGGTAGGACATTTTGAATAAGGTGGATTCTATCCTCTCAGGGAAGTGTTTGATACATAGGGAAAAAAAAGAGCTAAAAGAAAAAGAAAACTTTATTTCCTATTATACATACATGTCCTCCTAAACACTTTACAAGTGAGGTTAAGACCTGAGACCCACTATTTGTGAGGAAAAAGTGGGTTAGAAAAGATGAGAATCTTCCCATTGGTAGAGACTTATGTTAAATATGGCTCTCGTTCACTGTGGTTCTGAAGTATGTATTCCGAGCTAGAATTGTGTAAAAGCACATTTGGAGGATTATTTCCCCCAAAAAGAATATCTCTAGAGGCCAGAGTCCACAGTAGTTGAGTTTACTTTAAACAAGCCATAAGGCTCCCTTTTGATTTCTAGCATTTAGAAATGGTCCAGGCAGTATGTTTTAGACATGCAGAGAAACACAGAAATCACAGAAAACTTAGAGATCATCAAGTCCAACCTGTGACCTATCATTACCTTATCAGCTAAACCACGGCACTGAATGCTTCATCAAGTCTCTTTTTAAACACCTTTAGGGATGGTGACTCAACCACCTGCCTGGGCAGCCAATTCCAATGTCACTCTTTCTGTGAAGATTTTTTTCCTATATCTAACCTAAACTTCCCCTTGCACAGCTTGGCTCTGTGTCCTCTCAACCTGTTGATGGTCACCTGGGAGGAGAGACTGATCCCCACGTGGCTGCAGCTTCAGAGAGTGATAAGGTCCCCCCATCCTCTTCTCCAGGCTTAACACCCCCAGCTCCCTCAGCCACTCTTCATAGGGCTTGTGTTCCAGACTCTTCACCAGCCTTATTGCCCTCCTCTGCACACACTGAAGCATCTCAATATACTTCCTAAACTGAGGGGCCCAGAACTGGACACAGTACTCAAATAATATACACCTTGTTCTGCTAGGAGGAAAATTCCATGTTGGTGTCATTAGGAACTATCACTCTGTTTTGCATGAGTAGGTAACAAAATGTGGGAGGGAAAATCTGTTAAATTCAAAGGCCACAAATTCCCCAGTAGCAACTGCATCACCTTCCTAAACCAGAGGTCCCTCTTTGACTCTGTCCTCTAGTGTGTGAGAATTCTCAGTGTTCCCTTTGAGATATATGACAGCCACTGTATTGATGGGGTTGAATTTGTTTGTCCATCTGTGATAGCTCCCTGGGGGAAGCCATAGTGCCATGTTTCAGGTCTTTCAAAATATAAATCTACACCAAGCCATGCAGGGTCATACTAAGTCTATGTACTGGTAAGGTTCTGAATACTGTTTATCCTGAAATCTTTTTCCTCCTTTGTAAGGTTTCTTTTGTCACTGATGTGATCTCTTCTTGTTGAGGGATCAGGCTCTCCTCAAAATACAAACATCTCCTAGGCAGCAATTAAGAACCCTGCAGATCACAAGTTTTAACCCTGTTGTTCTGACACCGTTCTAGAAACTCTGCTTCTTCCCAAGCATCATGCTGGCAATGCCATACTATTGTATTGTATGCCTCTGTAAAGGACCAAGGTAGTGAAGTTTTTTCCTAACTGCAAAAAGCCCTGTGGCAATAGGCTTTAGAGCCTTCAAATCCCACATCCTGTGGAAGGGGAGAGAGAGGGGACTGCCTTTTTTTATGGCAAAGAATTTGATCAATGAACAAAGCCTCAGAGGCTTTCTGCACACCAGATCACCCTCCCCAGTGTAGACTGCCCAAGTTTACTATGTCTTTACCCTTATGAAACTGAAATCCTAGGAATTGTTAAAATGGGGCATGATGAGGATACAGTTCACCAACTTTGTTCCTGTAAATCTTTTAGTAAAAGTTGGCAGACATCAATCATCCTCAAATTTGTAATGTGTTCTTCCCATTCTGGAATTATTGGGAAAAAAAAAAAAAAAAAAAAAAAAAAAAAAAAAAAAAAAAAAAAAAAAAAAAAAAAAAAAAAAAAAAAAAAAAAAAGATATCTCCCTGTCTATTTATAGACCCAGGATTTTAAATAATTAATTTTTGTGACTTTTTTAGGTATTTCACTTGAAGAATCAACCAGAAATAGTTGTTTATATGTCATTCAGAACAGGCTGATGATAATAATTCATGTATGCATATATATGTGTATATATATGTCAAATATTGCATAATATACAGAGAGTATTTTTTTATATATAACATAAAATACTGATTATGATTTTTTCCTTATCATCTGGAACTCTAGTACACATGAGTGGCATTTATACTGAAGTTTTCAGCAGTCATCCAACCCAGTTCTCAGAAGCCAAAACCACATACATATCTCAGCAGTGCATAGAACACCAATGATGTCTACAACTAGGACATCTCAAAGGCCACTCTGCATCCTTCTCACTCAGGCAAAGACAAGGGTATAGCAGCAATCATGGCTGTGGCTCCTGTCTGGTGTTATCCACTAGCTTTTCTACCTGAGGAAATCTCTCACATCTGAGTAACATACTAGAGATCCACTGATGAAAGCACTCTGGGAGCATATGAGAGTGCCACACATTAAAAACCAAACAAACAGGATCTCTATTCTTTTGGGAGGAAACCATCCCAATATTGATCTGCACAGGATTTAGAAATTATATGATTTTACTGCGCATGGAGTTTTTAACAGATTACCCTAATTCCTAATTTTTATAATTGTGCACCATGAGATCTCCAGTTGACAGAAGAGACATAGACATGGTTGCAAAAACATAGATTATTGACTGTGTTATCCTAAGTTCACTAGGCAAGATCTATTTTTATGGGAGAATATTACACAGCATAGAGTCCATGATGCCTTGCCCCCACTTTGCACTGTTCGGGTCGTTTCCACAAAGACACTGTGTCCTAAATGGGGGCTTCTCCCCTGTCCTTCTTCCAGGAGGGCACCTCTGCCCTGAGTGGTCCTCACTCTCCATTGTCTGTGTCCATGGAGGGGACCCACAGGTGAAAAACCCATGTGAGAGGATGCAAGGAAATAGCCAGAATAGGAAACCCATCACATCCAAGGCTGAGTATAATTATGGGAGACCCAAATATATCTTGGGCCCCAGAATATATTAGGGTGCTCTGAACCCACCTGTCATTGCAGGGGGAAGGGCCTGTCATAATTTCTTATGATGGGGACCTTGCTATGACATCTGTGCTTCCACTGCTACAAAGATCAGTCATATCTCAGGAGTCAGGTAACAAAGTTATCTTGTTCGGTTTTCAGCTCGGTTTGGAACAGGGATTAGGGGTGTCCATGTGTTGGAAGAGGAAAGGAGTGTCAAGCCCACGGAGCACAGCATTTCTAGGCAGGCCCTGTTCCCCTGCCAACTATGCTGCACTGGCCAGATCCAGAACTTGATTCCCGCTTTGCCTTCTGTTTGCTCCAGTTTCAGGCATCTATAGGGGTCACTGAAGTCTTTAAACATGCAGCCTGAATTTTTGCTAAGGAATTCCTTCCCAGCAGCAGCAGTACTCTGAGATGCCAGTATCTGAGGGGAAAGTACTGAGCTGTGAAACTGGAACGTGGAATTTGCTGTGGCTTATTTGGGATCTTCTGAGTTCCCAAGGGAAGCTCACAGACTCTTAGCTGATGCGATATGAAAGTGACTTTTTTGTTCTACACAGTAGCCACTGTCTGCACCCAAAATAAGTGGACCCCAGTTGCCCAGAAACACCCACCACAGTTCGTGCTTTGTGGTAAACAAGTTTTGACAGACGGTTATTTGTAGTGAAAAGGCAAAGGAGAATATCAAAGCTGGTGCCAGCATCTCGCACTTGCTGTGGCTTCACAGCAAACACAGAGGCAGGGCTTAGGTGATAGTTCTGTGGCTGTTGCCTCCAAGCCAAGTGAGCATTATCCATTTATGGCTGGGCTAGCTTGGAGCAGGTGGAGTCCAGAAGATGTGTATAGATGGGGAAGATTTTTGTGATTTTATTCTATTTACATTTTGTGTACCAGAAGGCCTGAAAGGAGGGTCTTGCTATTCTTGCACAGCATATCTCTCCTCAACTGAGGAACCTCCAAGGCAGGAGGCAAATCTGAAGGAACAGGAGGGAAAGAACGAAACAGAACAGTAGAGAGATCAAAATTATTTGCGAGAAGTATTATTTAGCTCCTTTGATTTTTTTTTTTTTAGGAAAAAAAGAAAATATGTATTTGTTTGACAATGTGATGGGCTTATAAGCAAGTGTGCATCAATTCTGTGCTCCTCAGAAACACATCTGCATGTTTGATAGATTGAATTATTTGATCATCAACATCTCAATGTGTTTAGATAACACACAACTTTCAAAAAGATATTTAGTTTGTAGGAGTTTTGATTCCTAGAAGCTGTGTGGTTAATCATTCACTTAAATACTGCTATTTTTATCTTGGTAATATTGAAGTTAGTATTCTCAAAATACACGCTGTCTTGATAAAAGATTCTGACTGTTGCTATACTGAAGAAAGATAAGTGTTTCTGAAGTTGCTGATTTTGGTCCCAGGCCATCATGAGAAGCTGTCTGGGTTTGTTGAGAAGGCATATTGCTGATAGCAGCATATGCTTGCTTTGAATGCAGTCAGGGAGAGAGTACCATCTCCTAACAGATCTGCTTACTCTGTGCCTTTAGGGTTGTACATGTGTAGTTTTGTAATGAAAATATTTCACTTATTTCATGTTGCTGGTAGCCCCACAGAGCAGAGGCACACTGAGAAATGCTTTTTTAGCTGACCTCACCAGATGAACTTCCAAACAAGGGCTTGATTGTCCATATATGAACTCACATTGCTATTATTTTCTTCTAGGGTTATTTGCAAATGTCATTATATGTGATGTTTTGCAGTGCTGCATGAATACCCTAAACATTGCCCCTTATATGTTCAGTGGACTCTCCTGGAATTACCATCATGTGCAGGTGTCAGTGGAATTGTGTTGTAAGTCCAGATCCCCATATGCAAAATCACAGACCAGCTGCTTTTCATGCTCTTTGCATTAGTTCTCAACCCTTTTTGATATAGAAGAGGTAACTATATAAGTCTGTGTTGAGAAAGGGGCTGCCATCAAGAGACTGTTTTCTGCCATTTTCAACCAGGTTATTTACTGTGCTGAATTCTCTTGCTGGTAGTTGGAGAAATCTGTGAAAATTTGTAGTCCTGAAAAAGTTGAAGACTCAGAAAAAATTTGAAGAAAGCTAGTCCTGTGATTGTCTAGCCCTTACACAGGACCCCAGGGAGCTGCTTGGAAGGGAAATTCCCAGGGACCTCTAACAGGGCAGGGGAGAAACCAGGGAAAACCAGTTTGACTCTTCATTTTATTTGAGTTCATCCTACTTAAGTTACCTCTGCAAACAAAAATGAATTAAATCTTTAACCAAATCTGATGAAAACCACAGAGCTTTATCAATTTTTTTACTGCAATACAAGCACATCCTGAAAGTAATGTGAAATTTGCATTATTTTGATGTCAAATCAAGAGTAGCCAGATGTGGTAAAAGTATTCAGAGTTTAGTAGCATTTTAAGCAAATTTGGCGTAAATCTCAACCTTGGTTTAGAAGTCCAGATCATTTAACTTTTGCATAGTTTGGAGTTTTATTAAAGATTGTCTGTACAATTTGCTCTGAAATAAAGTGGCTTTGCAAAGCATTACTTGAATACAAGTTATCAACAGGAACAAGTTTGACTCCTCCTCATCCGTTTAGCCGCTTCCCTTCCTCATTTCAAGGGACCCAGCTCAATTTGCAGGCATGGAGCAAATCTTTCCTGAAGTTCAGCAAAGATAGTCCTATCTGGCCTCACCTGCAGAGCAGGGCTCATCTCTTCCACCCTCCTTCCTGTATGAGCAGAGTTACGTGCAAAGCCCTTTCCTGTCTTCCTTCCCTTCAGACCTGCAGCACCATGAGCAGAGGCACCTGCAGGAGAGTAAATTAAGCATCGGTATCACAAGGTCCCGGGTGGGAATTCTGTAACCCAGAGGAGTGAGGTTGCAGAAGGGAAAGAAGGGGAAGAGAACAAAAACCCCCTTCTTCCTTTTATGCATGCCTGAAACCTTACAGCTCTTTCCACCAGCCATACCCCACTAATTGCAAGGTCTCCTTCCTGCTCCCCTCACTCACTAATATCTTACTGTCAGCATGAATTTTGCCTGTATAAGGGGCAATAACTGGGGTAACTCTAAACATGCTTGGTAGTTTCCTTACAACAGTATTAGTCAGTGACACAGGAGACACAGGAAACACTGATGATGTATAAGATACCAGACAATGATGTATAAGATAGTTGCATAAAACCCTCCCAAAGTTCTAAATTTTCATAGGTGTTCCTTTGCCCTTGGCAGATATGGGCTACTGTCTCTCTGCAGCCACAGAGTGAGCCAGCATCCAGCTGCAAAATGCCTAATTAGGTGATTTATAATTGTGTCAGTAGCATGTGGCTCACCCAATGCAGAGTATTTTACTGAGCATACGCCTGGTTATCAAATAACCCCTCCCATGAGGGGTGATTTAAATTACCTGAAACAGGCTGAACATTCAGTGGGGTGAGGGAGGGTATGGGAGAGAGAAACCTCTGTAGTCCACTAGTCACTGGCAGTCACCCGGGAAAGGCAAAGCCGTAGTTCTGATTAAAAATCTGGGTTTGGTATTTTAACCCTGAATTCTTCACATAAAGTGTACCTTAAAAATAACGAAGAAAGGATTCCATGGCCATGGTGGGATGGCCACCACTTCATGATGGGATGCTTTGATGAGCCATCCCAGACTTAATGTCTGCATTTAAAAAATCCACTGCATGTGTTTTATTTTGCTACCTTAACTGTAGCAATGTTTCTCTGCTTGTTTTTTTTCACAGCTCTTGTTTTCATTGGTATCTACTAAATCAACACTTCTTGAAAAGGGAAATGGGTCACATTATCAGAATACTGTTTAAGTCTCTGCAAGACATTTTGGCTAGATCTTATTACAGAAGGAGACCTGGGATCTGTGAGGGCACTTGGTTCACGTGGAGACTTTTGTTTAATAATTGTGCCTAGTGGCAGGATTTTTCTTAAAACATACAGAGGCCTTTTTTCTCACTAAATAAAATATATGGTTTTTTCATCTTGACTGAAAAGCATGTTTCTCTCACTCAAATTTGCAGTGGAACTTATGAATCATGAGCCACTAGTCAACATGGGTGGCTGTTTTCTTTGGTATGTCTATATTTTCCAGTAAAGAGCATACTTTCTTCTTTGATCTTGAAACAGAAAGATTACCAACCCAGATAGTAGGAAGGAAAAACAGGGCCTGATTCATCTGGGTTGGATTCCTGATGCAGATGAAACTTCCTTTAGCTTTTGAAGCTGGTGATGGAAATGCTTCATACCATTTTTCCTTGACAGTGTGAAAAAGAAAGAAATGCAGAAAATATGCTCAGCGGCATCTCTTGCACTGCCTTGACATGGCTCCTTGGCCAGGCCAGACTGCTGCAGGCCACTGAGGATGCCTGTCTGGCTGACAGCACAGCCCTGTCAGGGCCTGAGCAGCTCCTTCACAGATGGAAAACCATGGGAACAGTGTTTGGCAGGACAGTGTCTACATCAGACCCTCATAAAGATGAAGCCCCAGGCCATGGACTGTTTTGCTGAATAAATATATTGCACTTGAAGGAGATCCTTATTCACTAGCTGAATGTTTTAATTAAAAAAACTCACAGCTTTTTGAGTAAAAAACTTTTTTAAGGCGCAAAGTACTTCTTGCTCTGGAAGTATGCCTTAAAGATTGCTTATTGTAGCCTACAGAAGGTCTGTAGGTCATAGAAGCTGCTGTCTGGCCAAGGTTTTGTCAATCAGCAGGATGGATGTCAGGTATTTTTCTGGAAGCTACCTGTCCCCACAGGCAATGTTTGCCAACTTCTATTGCAAACAGGGCTGTGTCATAGCCATGAGATATTGCAGTTCCCCAAATAGTAAATCCTTTAATTTAGTTTTTTCCCCTACACTCCTGAAACCCACACATCCCTCTAAAACAGCCGTGACAATGTCTTTAATTTCTCTTTCATGACCACAGTATAACCATGCTGGGCCTTCTGCCAGGCCATTCCCCTGAGTTCTTCCTTTCTACACAAGTGAGCTGCTGTGAAGTCCAGCTGCTGTCAGCTGATGTCCTGGAGCACTACCCTGCTGCAGGAGGGGAAGTCCTGGCTGGGCTTCTGAAGTACAGGCATTACGAGGACCCAGGGCGTAGAATGAGGTAGATTTCCATGGAGCTGTGGTTGTGACTGAACAGCAGAGACACAGCCAGGAGAAGGGACAGAAATGCAAGCATTGGTTTGGCTTTCAAGGATGTAGGTAGCAAGAGCTACTGAGGTGTAGCTCCATTTCATGAGAGCGGCTGCACTAAGCTCTGATTCCCTTGAGAGATCCCATAGTCCCTTTGTCTCATGGTCCTGATCCTGCCCAGCTGTGTGGTAGCCCCACAGAGAGGAGCACCAACACAATGCACACAGCCAAGTGTTCAATACCGTATCTATTGTTTCACTTGGGCCCAAAAGAGCATTAATGACCAAATTTAAATGTTTATTTTAAAAAATATGTATTTTTTATTTTAAAAAAAATTTAAAAATTATTTTTTTTTTTTAAATTTC
>VWZU01009549.1:696404-716932 GCA_013397095.1 Sterrhoptilus dennistouni
TTTTTTAATTTTTAATTTTTAAAAAAATTTCTTATTTTTACAATTTTCAATTTATTTTTTTTTTGAGGGGGAAGGTGGAGGTTTGGTTTTTGTTTTGAGTTGGGTGGGTTTTTTTGTTTGTTTGTTTGTTTTTCAGGGGCTGTTGTTTTTCAAAGGGAGAATTATTTGTCTGAATAGACAAAAACAAGTACCTTACATTTTGTGGGGGAAAGTAGCCAGCTAAAGGACTGTGAATCCCAGTTTTAAGATTCTTCCTCTACTGTTTGTCCTCAGGAGCCTGAAAAGCCTGTGCAGTGCTCTCATACTCCACAGATTATGTTCAGACTGGCACCCTTGGAAGGCAATATGCTCCCTCCTGCTCTCATCAGCTGGAGCTAATGTAATTTCCACTTTTCTCAGTCTTTCAGAGATTTTTCCAGAAGAACCCTAGGGCAGCAACCAACCCTTCCTTCGCATCAGGTGGAAAGGGAATTCCCCTCTGCAAGTCTTTGCACGATCCAGACGTTAAATCCTGGCCTCAATTTTGAGAGATGGCAATACAATATATAAGCTATAGTGAAACTTGCTGCTGCAGTGCATTGAGACAGGGGATGAAATACCAGTGGTGATGGATTTGCCAATAGTGTTCTAAAACCTGGGAGGAGTGTTGCAGGATTTAATATGTGGAGGACGTTCGATATTTCAAAGTTGTTAATGTTTGCAGTTTTTAAAAATGATTATGCTTGATGTGTGCAGCAGCTAAATCTTTCTTGTTGATAATCAGAGCTGATTTATCTCTTTTTAAAAATTGATCTCAAGCCATGTAAGATTTTATTACTCCCAAGAGGAATTAAATAGCTCAGGGATACTCATTTAAATGAAGTTCACCCCCTGACCTCTTATTCATATCTCCAGTTCATACCTGTCCAGTTCATTTTGCCAAAAAAGCTGTTTAATCCTCCCTATTTCTCCCTCTTCTCCAAGCAACCCTACTCACTGAATTGAACTCCTAATCACAGAACGTAAATACGAACTTTCATCTCTCAAGGAAATGGGAGATTTTTATTTCTGGGTAGACTGCTATAACCATGATGGACTGGACAATTTAAGGGACTTGGATATATGGAGTGTCTCATTGCAGTTGAAGTCAAATGAAGGCAGAGATTTAAATCCAGTTCCCCAGTAAATCTTGTATGGGCAGAAGTCCCTACTGATCACGTGAATTTATTTTTAACTAAATATTTTTAAATGGCTGTATTTTTGGGGGGAGTTGGCTGTATTTTTCTGCATGGCACCTTATAGATTCAAATGTATAGGGAACTTGTCCCATTATAAAACACTCTATGACTAATGGCGTGTGGTATCTTCAGTACCAATCCTAATTTTGATTCATTTGTTTGCTTTACTCAAGTTTGGGAGCCTCTTTTCCCCTGCCTTAAATAAACTTCTTAAAGCCTGTAAGAAGTATAATAGAATTCAGAACTATTTGAACTTTGAAGTCGATGAAATACCTGTACTAGGGGAAAATGGTCCTCTTAGTGTCATTTCATTCCCTATCCTATATATTACATATGAAATTGCAGTCTTAAAGCTAATCATTAAACTCCAAGAGCATTCATACTTGGGTTCATAATTCAGCTTGGGAAGATAAACTTGCAAAATGCATATCAAGGTTAGCATTTCAAACCATCTCAAGATATGCAGGTGTTCAAATTATGATATATTTGTCATTTATCCTTCCTCCAGAAATAGTCTTTTCCCAAAACTGGGAGTTTCCAAAGAGAGACTTTACTTCTTGAAATGATGACCTGTTAGAATATCAGACTATTTTTTAGTCTGACTGTTACTTTTTATTTTCTTTTATTTTACTCCTTTCTTGTAACACTGCCTATAGAATCGGTTCATGTTATTTTTAAACAGTTTTTTCTTTTTTTTCTCATTGTGTCATCCTTTATCTTCTTCCAGCTTCTTTTGATTTGGAGATATTAGAAAATGACAGAAAGAAATTGAAAAATGTCCCAAAATAATGTGGGCCATTATAAACATACTGCATAAGAGATTAAAGGAAAGGAAGACGATATGGGACAATATGAAAAAACACTTTCTCATGAAAATAATAGGAAATAAACACAAGCAAACGTTGTCATTACCTCACTTCCTAGAAACAGGTCCAAATTTTTGGTTTTCAGTTATTTAATATTTTTTTCCTAAGTCCTTTTCCTGTTTCCCACTAATATGCTATACAGGGATAAATTGCTCTGCACTCTCTCCCCATTGTGCTCTGGATTTTACTGAGATTAATTCTTTCACATGACAGATATGCATGCATGAACGTTCTTACGGACACATATGGCATAATAAAAAATATTTTATTAAGAATAAAAATATCTTTTTCCAAAAAGAAAGGAGTAATGGAACCTGAGACTTCCACAAGCTTTTTATAATGAATATAAATAATTTATCTATCCAATGCAAAATGTATGTATTTTGAACTGCTTTGTTCAGACTTCCATCATTTGTGGTTTATCCAGTAGCATCCCAAGGCAACCCTCAAGTTTTTCCTTCTTTCAGAAACTCTGTTTCTGGAATTTCCTTCTCAGTCTGGTTGGTGAAAGCTTCCACGACTCTCCACTGTAGCATGGGATCTTGCATCCAGTTCTTCTCATAGGTAGGAGATGTTATCTATTTTCACCAATAATTTTCAATCACAATAATTCCATCAGTATTTTTTTAAATTGTGAAATCAATGTATTTATGAATGTACAGTGAGCTTAGTTTGCTGGGGAGGTCAAGTAATTTGTCAAAGAATGGTGGGAGAAAATGTAATGTGACCCAATACACCAGGGTTCCCTTCTCCATCACTGCCTAGGAGCTGGTTGGCTGAGCAGGGCTGTGTAATTGGCAGTCCCCACCTCATTTGATGCTTTACTCATTTTCATTTGCTTAATGTCACAGGTAGCAGTTTGCACCTTCTCTCTGCAAACTTCTGTGTATCCAGGTGTTTGGTGAGGAAAACCCTGTTCTTGATGTACCAGTTTGTTTCCTCCTCGTCCCCATTTGCCCAATCAAATTTGAAACCAGCCTTCTGTTTGCCAGACAAGTAGGCTGTGTATCTCTCTCAATAGTATCCTCTGAGCAACATTAGGGGTTTTCTAATGTATTACAGAGAGGTTCAGAATCAATATGCTTCTCTGGTTCCAGCAGCCCAAAAGTGTCTGGCAAGATATGCAGGCTGGATTCACAGCTGGTCAGAGTTTTGATGGATTTCATGTGGAGCATGAAGGATTCATCATTTCATTCATACTGAAGGCTCTGAGCAATTTGAGGCAGGTCAAGTTACCCCTGAACCCTCTGGGGAGGTTGTAAAGGTTTCATGTCAAACCACAAAAGGAAGATAATTGCAATGCAGAGTACATGAATATACTGGCCGTAGGGACTGTGTTGTGTTTGTGCTGCAAGACACAAATAGGAGAGATTGTGCCTCCTAGTTTAGGGACAGATCTTGTAACTTTGAACTGACCTAAGGAGCAATTGCAGTCTTACAATATATCCATCTTGTAATATGGATAGTAAAAGCATTACTCTGTTAGTGAAAGCACTCAGGATTTAGTTAAACAAGAGGAGCCCCAAGGTATGAATGGCAAAAATGTATTGATAGCACAAATAGGAAAAATGCAGACGCACATAACTGAGGCAGTGTGTCACAGAGATGTCTCTGCTGTACTTTCTCAGTTCCTCTGCTAAACTAACCCTCACAAAAGGGCGTGTGCAATACACGGCAGTATGGCTGTACCACAAGGATTGGCTTTGGAGGCAGTCTTTCCCCCCCCCCAGTGGAAAGTTTACCATGAAGAAGACCAGAAAATAAAAATTCTCTCTGTAGCTGTACTACTGGAATCTTAAATTTTCTTCAATTAAAAACTGACATCTTTAACACATTGTTCTCATTTCATGTCTGAGTCAGTGGATCAGGCAGTTCACAAACGAGGCTAGAGCAAAACACAGCTCAGAAAGTACGACAGTGGGTGTCCCATGACTGAGCACAGGGCCATCGTGAGAGCTCAGGGAGGTTGGGAAGGGTGGGGAAATGCTGATTTCCCATTGTCCAAGTTCAAGTAGCTGGAAAACTCTGCTTCCAAAATTTCCATGTCCCAAGCAACTTATACCTAGAATAGAAATGGAGAATCAGTTATGTGCTGCACCGATGTGTCTGAATAAGTCCAAATTCTGCTTCTGCTCTTTATCCAAAACTGCTTTGTAGTAGCTTCTGTAGGGCTTAAGTAGTTCGGAAGTTCTTCATTCTCTGGAGAATATTTGCCCTTAGCCAGTAACAGTCACAAATCTAGTAAATCACTTCCCCATGGAGATTTTGGGCACCGTGCAACATCTCAAGAATCTGAACGGAACAGTTTTGCATCTCTTCGTCATGCTTTGCACAGACGTGAAGCAGTGGCATTTCTAGGAACTCACCCACCATGATGATTCAAAAGGTTTCCAGAGATTTTCCTTTTAGTTTTGTCTTGCTGTAACGTGGCAGCACAACTCCATTAAAAAACTATTGTAACAATCCCACCTGGTCACCCACCCACCCAGAATCAATGGCAGACACAGCAAGCAGTTCTTCCCCTCCCAGAGAAAGCCTTGCAACAGACACAAGCAGACAAGCAGAGGTACAACTGGGCTTAACACAACCTCAGATTCTTGTTTTTTTAGCTGCATTCACTGCTGCCATGGGCATGTATTCACTGTTGTACTCATGGGAGTTGGATTCACAATTCTGATTCTGTCAACAGAGAGAAAATGCCATGAAATTAATTTGTGGTCACTTACCTTTGCCACTCCTACCTTTGTTAAGTAGGGCAGTTATTCTGTTTCCAGCGGGAACATTAAGGCCAAAATAGACATGTCAAACTCACATAGAAAACTTCGAATAAAACAAACTGAAAATGAAAAACACACATTGCCCAAAGGAATAGCTAATATTCTTGGTCTTCCTTCTTTCCTGAGTCAAATCTAAGTGGTTTTGCAGCAGAACAGTGCTGAAATTGCTCCATTGATGCTCATTTCCCCTTCTTAAAGAAAACAATCAGGTGTACTGCTTACCAAAGTAATTTTGCTGACCTGTGCAGCATTTCTCCTCTTTCGTTTGGTTTCAACCCTTTAAATCAATAAACAATTTTATCTTAGAAAAATTAAATCTGAGCTACTGTCATCAATGATTTGAGTTCCAGTGGTAAATTAACAACTCAGTCTTTTTGCCAAAAAAACCAGCACATGCTGAGTGAGTATGTGCCTGTCCCACTCTCTAAATCTCATTAAATCAATTTCTCCATCCATGACCTTTGGAAGAAGAGTTCTGCATAATGTCATATACTTGCTTACCTTGTTCCTTAAGCAACAGGCCACAACAAAGCAGACACAGGAAATGGCCAAAATCATCAGGCCAATTATTATCCATGACACGAGTCCAAGTGAAAAGCAGTCTTCAGTCTTATCTGAAGATGGGGAGGCAAAAAAAAAAAAAGTCATTACTGAAAATTTTCATTTTTGCCTTCTACAGATAACTTCAATTCTTTTCCCTCTTCATATTAGTAAATTAGAAAAGTGAACTCTGGAAGAAGGATTTTGCTGAGGCGAATTGCCTCCTTGGAAAAGTGTATTCAATAGGAAACAGAAGATGGCATTTTTTCAGAAAGAGAGAAGAAACTGATGGTACACAGTGCTGAAAGTGTAGACTGAAAAAAAACCAAGCTAGGCTTGAGAGCATGCTGAAAGAAAAGAAAAAAAAACCCAGAAAAATCCCAACCTCCAACATAGTGTTTCAGATCTGAACAAGGTTTAAGCTTATATGCAGTAAGTACTACAGGTGATTTAAATGGCAGCCTGTTCAAAAGAGGGGTAGACTTTGTGTGGATAGGGAGGCAAGCTGAGGTACTTGAGACTACCCTTGCCCAGATCTGGGAAAAAGTATGACAGGGTGTGAAACGTTTAGAAAAAGCTCTGAGCATCTGGCTATCCATACAAGTGGAAATGGACACTGCAGACAAAACCAAATGTCCCAGCTTGATTCTGAGAAGCTTTTTTAAATACAGAGAGGATTGAGAGACGACTTAACCACATAATTGTTGTAGCATTTCAGCTTCTGTCTTTGTTTATTCCTGGTGTTGGAAGAGAGATAAAGAAAGCAAGGGAAGGACAACAGGCAGAACCATGCTGCAACTGAACTGTATGCAGAACCAAGAATTGGTGTGAGCAAAACCACCATTAACTCTTTCAGTTCAGTATACTAAAGAACCACTGAATGAAAGCCAGGTCAAAATTAAAGCCTGGGAAGTTAGTCTTCTGGAGTTAGTACAAGCCCTTCTCAGTAAATGGCCAAAAATTCTCTACAGCTGGATCTCTTCTGCTCTACGGAGGCCCTAAAGCTGAAGGTCTGCTTCACAGAGGTGAACACCATCTTCCTCACTCCTCAATGGCATCTGAGAGTGAGTTCCATGTACCCCTACTGGCATTTGATGATCGATTTTCTTTAAACATAGGCTTTTGAAGATAGCTCTCAGGACGGATATTTTTTCCCACTGGCTAGACCTAATCTTAACATTTATACTCAGCAACTTTAAAAATGGACAAGAGAAATTGCTGTTGCAGGCAAAGGAGAGACTGCAGTACCCTAGAAGCTATAGTCAAGCTAACTTGGGCGCCACCACCACTACGCAAAGCTCAGCATGGCTGCAAAACCTGCCCAAGAAGATGAATAAATATGGAGAGGACACGCTAAGCAGAGTGCTAACACAGCCCCACTGTTACCAGCTCCCTGCTAAGTAGTTTTAAGATGCCTGGTAATTAGCTGTGCAGATTCTAGTCACATTTTTCACTGCAGCATAGCTATACCCAGTGTCTACTTATCAGTAAACTGAAGTGAGGGGAGAAGAGAACTAAACTTACCTTGGACATACAAATTGGTTTCTTTCAGACAGCAATCTATGTAAGGAGGGGGTAAGAATATCTTCAGGTCATAGGTATAAACATCAATATGTTGTCTTCCCAGATTTTTAAGAATGAAAGTGGTGCTGTTTCTTGAATTCTGTGTCTGACAGTAGGTGACATTACTCATGGGGATAATTTTCTCTTCGCTCAAATGGAGTGCACAGATTTCCTCCTTTTCACTCCCTTTGAAGAGGATCATGCTGAACTCACTCACATTTTTGGGGTTGGGGAATGTGAAACTGAAGTCTCCATTTTCAAATTCCACCCTCACCTGGGCATCAGAAATATGGAGCTGATCTGAAGGCATGAAAACAATAAGTTTAGTCACACATATAGCAGTGAAAAGAATCCTTAAAGCTCTACGAAACTCATTTAAACAAAACAAATGAACCATGTGATTGTAATTTAAGGCATGTAGGATCGCAGAATGGTCTGGCTGTGAAAAGCAGCCCTCACGATGAGATACCAGTGGATTATTCTGGTTGTGCCTGACATTACTGACAAAATAAATGACACCTGGCCTGTTACTTGCTCTAAGGCTGGAGAGATTACTGTTAGCATTAGATCAGTGACCTTGATTATATTACTTGCTACTAAAGCTCCTAAATGGTGAAGTTACTAATATTACTTGAAATATCAGTTACTAGATACTGTTTAAAGGCCCCCTGGACCAAACACTGTATAGACATAAAACCCCTGCCTCAGTGTCAAATTTTCCTACTCATAGATAAAACAAGTGGGACAGAGATGATAATGATAATATTTATCTCTGGTTTGTAGTTTGCAATCTGTACCCTACTGAACATGCAATTATAAAATAATTTAGATTAGATTTAGATCATCAAATCCAAGCATTAGCTCAGCAGTCCCTAAGTGCCACACCAATGCGTCTTTTAAATCCCTCCAGGGGTGATGACTGGGTGGGCACTTCTAAGGGCAGAGGGCAGCCTGTTCCAATGCTTGACTGCTCTTTCAGTGAAGAATATTTTCCTAACATCCAGTCTAAATCCTCATGGAATTTGAGGTCATTTCTTCTTGTCTTCTTGTCACTTGTTACTTAGGAGAGGAGACAGAACCCTACCTTGCTGCAGCCTCCTTTCAGGTAGGTCTAGAAAATGCCAAGTTCTCCTCTGAGCCTCCTTTTTTTCAGGCTAAACACCCCCAGCTCCCTCAGCCACTCCTTTCATCAGCTCTGTTCCCTCCTCTGGACCCACTACAACACCTCAATGTCTTTCCTGTAGTGAGGGGCCCAAAACTGTACACAGGATTTGAGGTGTGACCTCACCAGTGCCAAGTGCAGGGTGACAGTCATTGTCCTGACCTTCCTGGCCACACAATACAGGTCAGGATGCCACTGGCTTTCTTGGCCACCTGGACACACACACTGGCCTGTGTTCAGCTCACTGCTGACCAGCACCCTCAGGTGCTGGTACCTTTACCAGGCAGCTTTCCAGACACTCTTTCCCCAGCCTGTAGGGCTGCCTGGGTTGTTGTGACCCAAGTGCAGGACTTGGCACTTGGCCTTGTTGAACCTCATACAGTTGATCTCGACCTATTGATCCAGCCTGTTCAGAGCCTTCCTATACTCCCACCTAACACTTCCATCTAACGTGGTGTTTTCTGAAAATTTATTGAAGGTGCAAGTGGGGAACCCCACTTGTAAGCAGCCACCAGCTGGATGTAACTCTATTCACCACCACTCTCTGGGCCCGGTGACCCAGCTGGTTTGATCATGCAGCTGAAAGTTTAAAATGGGATGTGAACCACAAGCTCCAACGTGACTGCCTTAACCACAGGACCTGACTTGTCTTTGTGGAATAGATAGTGATTTGAGACATGACATAAAGTTTCAACCTAATTGCTGAGATGGCTATAGCACCATTATCACTCAGATAATGGAAGGCATAGAGGACAAATGTTACTGTGTGCATGCTCCCACATGCAATCCAGAAATCACAATTGGCCCTCCCAAAATTTCTAGATGAAAATGAAAAGCTCTCAGATGTTGTGCAACTCTCATTTTACAAACTTCTTGGAGAAGCAAAGAAAGTGAACTGTCTGAAGACATCCTGCTACCTCACAGTTTGACTTTGTAAAGTCAGCAAACAATAGCACAGAAAACTCCCTCAGACAAAAAAAGTCAGTGTGCAGTAAAAAATGACTGTTTTTTTCTTTAAGGGCAGTATTTTCTGATGTAGAAAGGCATTTAAAACTGTAAACCAAATTAGGCAAATGCATCTTACCTATATTTTTGCATGCACGTAATAAGCAGCTGTCAGCTCCTGAAAAATACAAAATTATTTTCTGTTTAAAATTCAAGAAGAGCAATGCAGGAACAGGGGGTTAACCATACAATATTAAGATGCTGAAGCTATTTTATATTTTGTATCATTATCCTATCTGATCCTATCTGTGCTATACTCTAAAGCTGTATGATATGATAAAAGAATGAAATATAAAAAATCAAAGTAGAAAGAAAATGCCCAAGGCAAGAATTTATATTGATCATACACATAACATTCATAAATTCTTAAAACACCTTTGCAAAGTAATGCGTGTACTTCAGAAATAGAACTCACGTGAAAGTAAAACTCTTTCTCCAAGATACTAAGAAAATCTGCCTAAAATAAAAAAGCATATTTTTGATTTCTCATGAATACTGATTTTGCAATGAGCCAGCATTATATTTTTCCCAGACCAAAGTACTCATTTCCATCAATGTTTGTTCTGCTTCCTCCACTGCCTGACACAGCACTGAAATATCTTATAATTATCTGGATGATGTTCCAATACATACATCAAGAAAACATTCAAGCAGTGCATATGGTTTTGTTCCTTTTCCAATAGAAACTTTTTCTTACTCTTCATAGGTGATCTTCATTACACAACACAGACACATTTTAAATAATTGTTCTGGTTTTGTTTTTTAAACCGCTGCTTCCATCACACTGTGGCAAGACTTTATAATGGTTTGTATGTCAGCACTGACAACATAGCACAGTCTGATCGTGTTTCATTTGGAATTTTTCTTTTTGCAGTGCCCTAAAATTAAATGTTCAGATAGGTAGTCAGATAAACAGAAAAACATTCAATCTGCTGTTCCTGTTTTCTGGTAGCCTGAGTAAGTTCTTCAGATGCTGCTTAGAATGAAATATATCTACATCAGGATTTTATGATGGTAAGGAAATACAGGACAAATACTTAAAGACTTTGATGCACTATCCTATTCTTGTTACAGCTACATGGTAGTCTAGATACATCCACAGAGAGTAGATGCCCAGCGGTTCCAGGTATTTATACTGCTTGCATAGTATAAATAATCTTTTTCTTCCAAGGCACCTGTTATCTTTGCAATTTGGCCTGTAAATGCACAGGAACATAGGATCATTTTCTTTTTGGTGCCTTTGTATGATCTCAACTCTTTTGATCTTTTAGTGTTTTAGCTTTTTTCCTTTTTTGAATTCTTGCTCCGCAGTTACTGTCATTAGCAAGGACATTGAAATGAATGATACTCATTTAAGATATCTTTAGTGTGACACAGGACCTAATGGACTCCTGGAAGACACTTTGCAATGCTCAGTTAGAGAGCAGTAGGAACTGTTATCCCTTCTTGACTGATGTACCATTTTCCTAGTTATCAAATTCTTCCTGGTTTACTGTGCACAGTCGGTGTCCTTATCTAATTCAGCAATGGTTCTAATATCTGTACTTCTCTCAGGACTATTACTTTAGAGTATGATAACAGACAAGGTATTTAGCATCTTGTACAACTGGTGTGAAGATAAGGCAGAGAAAACATACAGCTTGCCTAGCCACAGTGAAATAGAGCTCTATAACCACTGAAGGCACAGACGGAAGGTGGAAACCCTTAAAATGTTATATAGTCTAAAAAGATGAAAGCAAAGGTCAAATAAAGTTATAATTCTTGATGAGTTATATGTTGCATGATGAAAGAAAACAGTTGCTATGAGAACAGCATTTGCAGTAAAGGTCATTTAAAATGCTCTGTAGTTTGACATCCTGTAGTCTGGTAACACGTACCTTTAGAATTAGGTCAAACACCCAACAAATTATTTAGGGAAAGGAAAACAAAACAAATGTAAAACAGAAGCTAGGAAGCATGATGAATGCATAAACTTATCTGATACTTTTGAGAAGCATCTACCTGGAGTTGAAACCTCTACATTTGTCACTGGCCATCTGAGAGGAAAGGCAGATGCTGACTCTGTCAGGGCAGCTACAAAGCCAAGTGATGCCATATTCCTTCCATGTCCCAAAGGAGCATGAGACAACCCTACTCTGAGCACTAAAGTAACAACTTCAGATTTGTTTTCTCTGTCTCTGAGAATAGTTCAATTTGGCTGTTAGCTAATGAAATTGCCCTTTCATACCATGTGGGTTAAAATGCTTGTCAGAGATCATGGTTTTAATCCTTGTTTTTAATTGAAAAGGGCAGAGAGAGGTCACTAAGCAATATTTAGTTCATGTGACCTTGTGGCAAGCTGAAAGATCATTTTGTATTCTCTCCAACCCAGAAGCCTAAAATGCCTGTTTTCAAGGAAGGCTTAGTAATATATTTCTCTGAATGAGCATTTTGGTAAATGTGATGCAATTAGTATTCCTCTGAAACAAGTGTCCATATAGAAGAGTGTGCTTAGCATAGGATAAAGGCAACATATTTTAGAATTAGATTAACAGTGCCTAAGATTAAAACATAAAATTGTCTACACAGAATGACCACAATGGGTGAGAGCTGATATAAATTTCCAACTCACTAGCTATTCTGCATCAGTTCCTAATTTGGATGCACTTACCGAATACTAAAAAGTTGCTCATTCCCCTTACTTATCTTCCGTGCCCATTTGTACCCATTCATTCCTAGGTAATCATACAGACTTGTAGCACTCTGTTGTTAATGGCCAGACACATTTGGGGTGTTTCTTGCCAAGCTCCAGTCAGAATGAATGTACATTTAGTGGGATGTGAGCTAGGAAACTGGGCTTTAAACATCCAATAATTTTGAAAGATTCACTGACTAATTCTCCCTACTTCTACATCAGAAATAGGTGAATAAAAGTCTACATTATGGTATTGCTGAAATTGAACAGAAGATTTTCAATTGTTCAGCAGTAAAAATGCTTAGATATGGCTGTTAGATTACTTTTTGTTATTTTTCATAGAAAAGATAATGCAATTGCATATAAAGGTTTGAGACAAGAGGAAACAAATCTTCAGTTTTTCTCTTAGCAGTGTCACAATGTGGAGTCGCAAGGACTCACCCCTGGATAACCTGATGTGAAGCAGAGTGCCAAGACAAATATTGTGATTTAGATATAAATCTAAAATATTAACATGTATATGAAAGTTACATCTTGTTATGCTAAATTCTGAAGGAGAACATGCATGTATGTACATTTGTGTATGACTGTATTAACAGTCATGTACATTTTCGTCTCAGTTTCATCTTTAGTGCAACAGGAAAGCCTTTTGGCAGAAGTTCGGGAATTTTTGTGGTAGTGGGCTTGGATACTGAGGCCAACAGAAAATGTGTTATTTTCATGTTAATGGGATTGCAATTTTAAGCTTTCTAGTTGCTCTTTGGCAGACCCAGCACTATTTGAAAACGTCACCAATCCGTTACACATTTTGGTCCTTACAGAAGTTTGAAAAACACTTTCAATCACTTTTCAAGCCTGGTTTAGGGTAGGAGAATAGAATACTGTTACTTGTTTTACTTGCTGTTTGTATGATCTTCCCCGGCTCTCAGAAAACTAAGCTGATAAAAAGAACAACTATAATTTCATTTGTGTGTGTCTGCCTCTGAAGATGAGCAAGGAAATTGCTGGCCCCACCTTTAAAAAACACATTTGTTTTGTTAATACTAAAGGCATAATGAAACTACACACATCTTTTAAGTTGCTATAATTTCAAACTTTCAAAGCATTTTGAAAGATGACGCTGTCAATTTAGTGTCATTAGTCATATGCCTAAAACAAACATGTTTCTATCTTTCAAAAATCCAGGATTAAGTGAGGAAGGAGTGCTTGTGGGCAAAGCAGTAATGGCCAGATTTATTCTAGGAAGCCATCTTTAATCTGAATCATTTCTACAGTATAACTTGAGAAATACTGAAATTCATATAAAACATTCCACAGAAAGAACAGCCAGTGTTGATAATATTTCAGAAGCCCTTCTAAGAAATTACCATCGTTTCCTCCTGTATTGACTACAGGAGATACATGGGTGAAGAGTGATAAAGCTTTGCAAATGTTGGTGTGAAAAAGCTCATGTGCAATATTTCACAGCAAGGGTCTCAAGTGCTATGAAATCCTACCTACAGCTCTGTACTCCAAAATGCCATTGCCTCTATTTCTCTGCAGGCAACAGAGAAGCTCCCTGCTCTTGTGAACAATTTCTTTATCACAATTAGGTTATCAAATCATAATGCACACATGCACACATATATATCACCTCCTGTGACCTATTTACATCCAGAGGTCACTAGTTTTGCTGAGAACACTGTGAGACAAAAAACATGAGAGATACCATTTTTTCTTACACACAGTTTCTCTCTCTTGTTATTTCCCTTCCCCAGCCCCCTGCCCAAATCCTATCCTCCGTATTTGAAGGAAGGGAGTAAGAAGGGAGAAATGCTGGTATCAGACAGAACAATTATTTGCACCCTTTAAAAGGTTTATTTCTTCCCACAAGGAAGGGCTTTCTAGATAGCTTCAGTCATGCGTAAAAGCATGCTGGTCAGGTATTTGTGCTAAACTGACTAAATGAGAAGTAACCAAACTGAAAGGATTTTTTTTAGTAGATTTAGGAACAACTTTCCAAAGAGAACTCCCTTCAGAGATACTGATTACAATTACTCTTTCTTGTGATTTCCCCCGTCTTTTCATTCTATCTGAAAACTCAGCATACTATCCATATATTAGTTAGCCTTCAAAAATGTATCTGCATTGCCTAAAGAACTGAAGACTAGTTTTTATTTATAGGAAAGCTGAAGTTCTTCCTGAAACCTCAGGAGTACTTAAATTCTATCCCTTTTCATTAGAGTTTCAGAAACAAATATTTAGTAGCCCTTGGCATGACCATCAAAGGAGCGTATTTAGATAGTGTTTAGTAACTGTTCACACTAAATCTCAGATCTTACTTATATGATGCATCATACCAAATCCTTGGACAGAATATGTATGGGGAAAAAGGACTCTTCTTAATCTGTTATTATCTGTATTTCCATGCTGGTGCATAAATATGTGGGTTTCAGAGAGGTTGCAAATAAAGCTGTGATATTTTACTTTGCACAGCTAGGACAAATCATGTTAAATGCTACATCCATGTTTAAGGCTGGACAGAGATTGGTCCTGTCACTGTGCACCTTCTCAAACACAGCATAGGAATTCCATGCTTCCTTTTAAGTCTGTGTTTCAAGGCTGCACCAAAATGATCTCATCTACTCTTCCATGCCATATACATTTTTCATCATATAAAAATTCCCTGCCCAAATGAGAGCAGGTTTAATATTGATAACTTGGTTTCTCTTTATTATTCACTATCATGCTGCTATGAGTTCTTATATCCATCAAGGGAAGCTGATTGGAGCACTACAATCTAAACAGATAAAGGGTAACACTGAGCAGATGAGCTAAAGAACATAAACAAAGAAAACTTGTACTTCTTAGTTTCAGAGCAAATGTCCTATGCTGGCAGGAATTCTCTTCCCATCAGCTCTAGTGATATTAAAGTTGAGAGCAGTCTTTTTGCAGCTGTTACCCTCCATTACCTTTATGCCTCCAACCCCTTGCTATCATGCCTCATTGACTCCCATCTCCATCATTGGCTAAGTTATATTCTATAGAGACACCTACTGCAAAGAGAATAGTGCAAAATGTTACTCACCATACAGGGCTTCAAACTGAAAGCAGAGGAGACAGCAAGTTACAACAACTGCCTTCATGCCTGCCTGACACAGAGGCATCAGCCTTCTGTCTACTGCAAAGATGGGGAGAAACACATGGGTAGAAAAGGAAGTGGTTTGTGGGCTCTGTAGAGAATTGAAAGACAATCAGAATGACTTTTTAATTTAACATTTGTCTGCTGACTACATTACAGCTATGTCAGCATTAGTTGTTGCACATATCTGGTTTAATGCTTTGGGTTTTTTTTCCCTACCTTATGGTTTGCTATCACAGACAGGAAGATGAAAGACTTTTTGACATTACTTTTGATGTTCACTTTGCAAAGACTGTTTCAGTAAAGTCTATCACAATAGAGGCTGCGGTCATCTACAGTAGACTTCTGCAGATGGCCCATGGTCAGCAACTAGTATTAACTTACAGTACATGCATATTTATAACTAGCAACCTGGTTTCTTCCCATCTGTTTCAACTGGTTTTACATAACTAATGGTCTTGCTCTGTGTGGAAAGCATTTGTTAGTGGGGTAGGAGTAATCTCTCATGTGTCCTGGTCCTGAAATTTATAGGAAGAACATGGCCAAACTGCAGAAAGATCCCTTCAGAGCTGTGACTTCTAAAATGTTCACTTTAGCATGACTTCCATTCTGGAGATCAGGCTTGTTTTGCCTGCAGTTTAATGAGAAACTTCATGTGGCTCTGTGAGAGATCTGACTCAGTGCCCTGGGGCTTTAGGTCAAAAGGTTCTCTCCTTCCCCCTTCCTTGCCTTTCTGCAGCACACTCTATCCTGGCCTGTTATCTGTCTTTATCCTGGGAATGTTTTAGGACCCTTTGTAACATGTTCTACAATCATTTAATCCTGGCTGCTTATCTATGTCTATAATACTAATTTTAGTGCAGAAAACATGCAAAAAAAACAGCTTCTAAATCACGTTTAATATATTAAATAAAATTTGCATTTCTGATTGCACAAAGGGAAAACGCAAGGGACTGCTAGTGGTGCCTGACAGACACTGCTGGGCTTGAGTTCCTGTAATGGTCACATAATTGGAAAATAACAGGGCTGTGTTACAGATTCACTCCTACTTTATACTGTGTAGGTAAATCCTTACATGTTGGTTTACTCTTCTTCAAAAAATGATTTAATGACTTCCAGTATTAATGCTAAAGATCTCTTCACATGGATATAGGCAGAATTTTACGTTCTTCAAATCTTTCCAAAGCCCTGCAAATCTATGCCCCTTTTTAAAATTACAGTCAGAACTAAACCTGAGTTAAATCAGGTGTTGATCTAAATATTCAGCTCAAATCTCTGGAGCCAAAATTAAGTAACTCTAAGTAGAGAAAGTTTCTGCAGTGTGCTTTTAATTCTAAAGCCCAAAAGTATATGGAGGTTCAAACAATGATACACCTACAAAACATACATCTGACTCCTGAGATTTGCCTATGAAGTTATAAAATATGTTGGGATCTACTGAGGTTCCAGTAGGATCATGTTTTCCTTCCCCCATAAAAACTAAAGGGAAGTGCTGAAAAAAGAGAGCAACCCTCTCCTAGGACATGACCTTTATTGCCCCCCAAATAAACTTGAGAGTGGCCCCTGGAAAAGCCAATAGTAAAAAGATTGAGTCCTACAAAGCCTATCACTGACTGGGAAGGCCAATAAAGGTGTAGAGGAATGTACTCCATGTGCAAAGTTTTGGCTACTTTTTCATGAAAACAAGTTTTAAAACAAATCAGTACTGTTAGGGTTCCAAAACTCGTTGTCTTTCTTAAACATTTAAACATTTTGTTAGGAAAGCAATTTTGTTAGAGAGGATTATTTTTTAACCAATATAGTTATTATGGAGCAACTTACTCCTTCTTCCCTACTGACCATAGCAGTTACACCAAGGCAGAGATGATTAATGCACATCTATTTCACTGTTGGGGGAAGAATAGCTACCAGCATAGCTTGGCTGGTATACATCTCACTAGAAGAACTGAAGAAAGTTTCACTGTCCAGTTTGTATATGTCAAGTCCTCTCTCTTTACTATAATTATGGCTTCAAGTCTACAATTACACCTTCTCCTTTCCTGCTTCTTGGCACTTGGGATTGTTAGAACACAGTGACCCCTTTATTTCAAAAGGGTCGAGCCCAGAGAATATTTTGTGGTACACCTGGCAGCACTCTGAAGTGTGATCTAAACAGTGATTCCAAGTGTATTTGATGATGAGCCGGCAGAGCCAGGGGCACTCACGGCGTATATTTACAAGCAAAGAGACGCGAAGTCGAGCTCTGCACTCAGTGTGAGGGATGCTCCCCTTCTAGCCCCACATCAACAGAAACTCCTCTGCCTTTCAATCTTTCCATCTTTGCCTCGCTCCACTGTCAGCGCCTACCTACTTCACAAAGACATTGTTACTGCAATTTAGAAGTGTTTCTTCTAAATACCACAGTTGGTTATTGGTTACGGTTAAACACCTGCTTAAACAAGTAGTCTGTTTCCACAAGCTTCCTACAACTGTAACTAATTTTGCTCACAAACACGTGTTTCCTTTTTCCATCCTCATTCATTTATCTCCTCAGTGTCCTGATTTTCATTTCTCCCATCTACATATGCCTCTCAGAGCTGACTTCTTTCCTCCTCTATCCTGACTGCCCCCAAGTCCCTGAGTACCCTGCTCCTCAAGCAGTAGATTCCCTTCACCATGTGTAGTAACTCCTGTCTGGAATGTAGCTTTTCCTTCACCCCATGCCCTATTCTTTCTTCATGTCCTACTCCCAGTGCTACCCTATAGTGATAATCTCCTTTTCTTCCTGTCATCCTGCTTCTGATTGTTTGCAATTTTCATGCCTTTAAAAATGCATTTGGTGATACACTGAGTTCCAAAGAGAAATGGGCTTGCTCATCCCTTGGTCCATACACCAGTGTTCTCTACTACACAGTTTTCAGTGCTTCTCCCTTCTAACTCCAAGTCATTTGGAAAACAACACTTCTGCAGTTTCCCTAAGAACACAGCAAAGAATTTCCCTGAGTGAATGATGTGTATTCTTTGCTCTGTTTAATCACATAATTACTGTTATCACTCAAAACAATGTCCATGTTAGTGAATTATATTGCATGGGCCACTGTGAAACCAAGGTGCAGTGAGGAATTTTATTCCATCTCACCAGCAGTTTTCCACTTCAATTGAGCAATTGCCCACAGCAATATTCTCTCCATAGAATGTTTTGCAATTCTTTCTGCAGAGACTGCTACAGTCTATCCACACAAATTATATTCCATTGTCTCCTGCTGCTTCTCATTCTTTGCTTCAATATCTGGCCTATATTCTCATGACTCTGGGTCATTCCCTCAGGGCTGGAGCAGAAAGCCTCTACACTCATGCGTTTTCATTTCCTGTCCTCCTAATTGAGAAGGGGAACAATGATTGTCACTGTGCTATTTTTAAAGTTCTGTGATGGCTTTAAATCCCACTTCCCATCTGCACCACTCCCCACTAGGTGTGTAAACAAGCTGCAGTCATTCAGGATGTAGAGATTTCAGCCGAAACGCAGCTCATGTGCTCCCTCATTTGTTCTGATGCCTCCTTTGCTGATATATTGGTCTGGTCACTCCCCCAGCCCTCAGGGCAATGTGCCAGTAGAGGCAACTGGGGCTCAGCTCAGCCAGCTCAGCAGCCAGGCAAACACCTCCCTGCAGAGCAAGGAGACAGTCCTCTCTGGGGGGATTGTGTGTGGCTTTGCTTCTTGAAACAAGCTTAGTTATCCCATTGATCACTTCTTTGGGGGTTTGTTTTCTTTTCCTTTGGATGATGCTTGAGAATATTTGTCATCGAGTTTCCTAAAAGAAGGAAAAAAAAGTACTTTAAGGAGTTTAGCCCAGTTCTAAGGCTTGCAAGGCCATTGACCTGTAAATTCAGTCGGCAGGTGCTAAGTGGCAAATTCAGTCAAGTCTAAACAGGTTTCCCAGAGAGGCAGTAGACGCCCCCTTCCTGGAAAATACCTGACCTAGTTGAAGATGTCACTGCTTATTGCTGGGGGACTGGACTAGATGGTGTTCAAAGGTCCCTTCCAAGCCAAACTATTCTGATTCTAAATGCCTCTTCACAGCCTAGGATTATTAATGTTTGGGACTGGCTGACTGGCAACTGAGAGCCACCTAGGAAAACAGTGTCTCCATCTGATTTTAGGATCTGCTATGCCTCTGTGTATCCAGCCCTGTCCCTCCTGTAACACAATTACCTAAAAGAGGTACTGAACACTTCTTCAGGATGTGGATGTAGATAAAAAGGGCCCAGTGAAGCTCATGTGCATGTGTTGGTGGTGTGGACTGCAGACGCACAGGGTGGCTGGGGAAGGTTTACTGTCTTCAATAACAACAACAAAGGTAATGACCACGCTCCTGCCCTTCGAGGTGTATTAGGAAGAGGATTGTGAGCAGCAAGTACTTTTCACTGGCATATGCCTTAGTGTGCAGGAGGTATTTAGGAAAATACCAGGGTTGTAGATGGCCTGTGTTCATGGTCAGTGTTCCAAACGGAGGAGTGTAACTTCTGAAGCTATTGCAAACATACTGCTGAGTGGGACTTTTTTTACAGAGCCCCTCATATCTAGGTTTGGAAAGGAGGCCTATGTAAAACCCAAGTAAGTGCAAAGCTGCACACCAAGGCTGTTACTGCCTGGCACTAGGGGGAGCAGTGCATGACACATCTATGTGCTTGGTAATCATGGAAGTCGTTCCAGGTGTGACAAATTACACACATTTTGTAAAATTTTCACACCCCAAGTCTTTCAAAGCTTGCAGTAGGGTGGGGACCCCTATTATGTGGTTATCTGGTCAGCTGCCTTTGAGGAGTTAGGATTGAAAGAGCCCCATTCTATGGTGATGCTTGGGGTTTGTGGTGTGGTTTTTATCTCAGCATTGTTGTGATTACTTTTTAAAGGTGAACCCTTGCTACCACTGCCTTGACAGTGGTAACGACCTCTTAACAAAGAGAAACTTTCTGCAACAGAAACAGTCACCAAAGTTGTGATGCATTCTTGCAGATAACAGATAAATGAAAAGTTATGCTGAAACATACAACGTGGGTGAAGCAGCACAATCCTGTCTTGGACTTCCAGAAACACTAAAGTGGCTGGGAACACACACATGCTTTTCCCAGCTGACTTAAACTGCTTTTGGAAACCCTGTCTCTCAAGTGTCTCCAAGCCAGACTTCACTATTGTTGTTAGTGGTTAACTTGAGCTAGACTGAGACAGCTCAGGCCTTGGTGGATTTGGAGAGTAAAAAACGAAATCACAAGTATGTAACTAAGTCTCGTCTATGTTGTGTCTGTCATTCAGACTTACAGGTTACTGTCTTGGGAACAAAGTTCTCTGTACACGCAGGCCAAGGCTACCGAAGACGGAGCTCCCACCTGCAAGGCGAGATCCCTCGCTCCGTCCAGCAGCACTCCCTCCTCCGATGGGTGCCAGAGCAAAGACAACCAAAGCTGGGTACCCTGCAGCTTCACTCCCGGCCTTCTGCCGCGAGGGCATGGTGAATGATTTGTTTTCCCTTCTGCAGGAGAGGCTTCCAGGAGCTGCCTTCCAGGCTGAGCTCACCTGGACGCTGTGACACGGGGGGAGCAGCGCTGCCGAGAGCCCTGCAGCC
>VWZU01009549.1:716997-747841 GCA_013397095.1 Sterrhoptilus dennistouni
CGGGCCGTGTGGGGCCGGGGCCGGGCCGTGTGGGATGGGGCCGGGCCGTGCAGCCGGTGCCACACGGGGCTCGCCCTCGGGTTGGGCTCGGCACAGCCGCATTGCTGGTTTGCAGTGCAGCCCTTTAGGGTCACCCTGCGCGGCCCCGCGCCCGCCCTCATGGAGGTACGGCTGCTCTCTGTGGTTTCCTAGAATCCCACACTAGTCTCTGCACGTGGCTTTATGTTTAAAAGGGTTTGGGGTTTTTTTTACTCAGGAAGAAATTCTGAAACCGCACAGCAGAGAGCAGTGCAATGTCAGGGTCGCCAATGCCTGTGCTTGGAGGGCCAGAACAGATTTCTTACGGTTCAGGAGGTTTTGAAAGCGTCATAGCCAAGAAGGGGGGTTGGTCTTTTTTGGAGGTATTTGAACATGTTCATCTCTTCTTACTAATTTGATGAGAAAGAACAGGCTGTAAAAACAATCATTCCAGCAGGCCAGGAAAGACCAAGAGGTGATGGAGTTTGAATAAAGTCACTTCTCAGGGAATCACTACAAGTGTGTGGCTGATACAGTCTCAGAGGTGCTGTAGCGAACAGTGAATGAGGGACTCCCCCGAGGCCACAATAACTGAGTTAACCAACTTTAAACCCGGGAGCAAATTCTCTCCTGCAAGAGAGAGGATGGGAGTCGACTGTAAACCTTTCTGATGTGTTTGCAATTTGTCCCAGAGTACTTTTAACCCAATAAAGCAGAGCTTTAAAAGCCTTTGGTGTGCTTCAGGATCTCACTGTAAGGGAGGGGTCTAGGCACACCTCGTTCAGCCAGCTTGGATGCCGTCACCACACGAAAAGGAATTTGCAGTAATAACTAGAGTGATAGCGAGCAAAAAATAGAAGTCAGATATCTATATTCTCTAGAATAGATGTGATTGAAATGACTACTCTGAAACATTACTTTAACCGCAGTGATCATGCTGTAGATCGCCATAGGATAGTCTGATGATTTGGCCTTTGTCATGTAAAGACTCCAGATTTCCTCAGTGAAGTTCCCAGCTGCCATGCACTCTCTGCTCCTGGGATACACAGGACTGGAGCAAAAAGAACGAGCTCTGCTGCTGACGTTTTGATTAGGTGCTCTGTGTCTCTAGTGCACTCAGTATAGTTTAGGGTGAACTATCCAAACCAGCTTTACCGGGATCACAGTGTCAGCCTGAATGCGGGAAGTATCTCGATACAAGCAAGCTCCCCAGTAGCTAATACACCCAGAATAAAACCTCAGCAATCTCTGCTCAGTGTAAGGTGTTCCCAGCTACTATTAAGTTGGTCTGGGCAGATGTATACGCATTGCACAGGAGTGTGCAGTTCCCTGCTTGCCCATGACTGACGGAAAAGAACGTGCTTTTCACACTAGGTCTCTTTGATCTCCACTCTTTTTGCTGGTCATTAAGAGTGAATGTTTGCTTAGGGGGCTTTCATTGTTGTCACCCCACTAATGCTTAATTTGTGTCTGTAGCCTCATATGATCCTGACTGAAGCACAGCAAAGCCCACCCATATCCAGAGCAGAAGTCAAGCAGCCTGCTGGAGCCTGCTGTGGCATAGCAAAGCTGGGGAAATAGGGGTGTCCACACTATTTCTATAGATACTACAGAATCCTGGATTTTCTGTCTCCTCGTCAGAATCAGACAATTCCTCCACTGAAATTTTTTGTAGGTTATGAGAGTCTTTCAGGATAGCATTACCATATGTCTCTATATTCCTCACTAGGCACCTGCTGATGGATACTTATCTGTGAGGTAAGATACTTGACCTCTGACTTTTTATTCTTATCTGGTAGAGCCTTTACATTTATACTCACATGAATTTAGAAGACTGTTGGAAAGGTGGAAGTTGGTTTTTCTCTGTTCTCACTGTGTTGATAGTGCTGCTAAACATTATTGTTACATTAGCATCTAGGGCTAATGGTAGTACTGTTCACAAACCTAACTTCAGAATTCCTCAGGAATCCCCTTCTGGCTGGAAGCTGCCTTGCTTTGCTGCCAGGCCAGGAATGGAGCTTGTTGTGACCCAGAAATGTGTAAGCACTGTTTTGTTGGTGATCACAGTATGATGGTGAAGGTACAAATGTATTACTTCTTATGCTGGGTGTCTTGCTGCACATGCAATCAACAGGTATAGAATTCTGTAGTTACAAGATCATAGATTCATGTTATATTGACTTAGGCATGTACCTCCACAAGCCATTGGTTTTTTCCCTTCATTGCTAGGTAAGAAAAAGCTGGGGGAAAAAAAAAAAAAAAAAAAAAAAAAAAAAAAAAAAAAAAAAAAAAAAAAAAAAAAAAAAAAAGCTAGTCACACCACTCTATTTCTCCTTGGGGCTGTGGTTCTGTGGTTACACTGTGTTTTCTAGTGACATCACTGAAGGCTCTGTAGCTTTTGAACAACGGACTGTTTTGGTCCTTCTTTTGCTTGAAGAAGGAAAATAGTTGAAGAGGAAAAATTTATTTGGCCATTTGCATCTTTCATTCTAGTTACGTTTTCATAAGTAGGTGATTAGTGCTAGTGGTTACAGAGAAGAAAGTAGTGATTTTATTATTAGCTTTACATCAGACAGGTACAAATTGTTCTAGTTGATATGGAAACATAACTTTTCCACTATGAAAAGAAACTATTTAATTGTTTCCAGACTTTGAAGACTACTCCAGAGATCTCCTTTGGTCTATCTAGGTTTCCCTGCTGTTTTTCAAGGCTGTTTGTTTTGCTTTGAGTTCTTCCATATCTTCTGTAATTCAGAACAGCTGATCATCCTTGTTTGTGTTAAGTCAAAAGTCCACGGGGCTTCAAAAAGTGACAGAATAAATTTTGGAAGCGAAATCTCTTGAGGCTGTTGAAGACAAAGTCACCACACTTTGAAGTTCCTGAGCTGCTGGTGAAGGAGGGCTGGAAGAGTATTTTAGGAAGGTTTCATAGCATGAAAACTGTAAATCAATGATGGTTTCATTGATTGTATACTCTTCCCTGCCATCTGCTCTTGAGCACTGCTGGGAAGTGGATGGCTGCTACTGCGTCTTCTAGCATCATTCCCACCTTCTTTTCCTGCCTGCTCTCTCTGGTCTTGAATGATGCCTACAGACACTCTAGATCAGGAGCTGTTTTATTCATATTCACTGTATCGTACTCTTCCTGATTATTGCAAATAATGATGTTACCACGTATGAAATAAAGAGTTAGTGCTGCTGTGCTCTTCTGTTATGCACCAGTAGAACTGAGAGTCTTTTGGCATTCCCAGTGAGTTAACAGTGAGTGCAGCAGGGTTGGGAGCCAAGGGCACAGCCTGCTGCACAATTTGCCAGTTTCAAAAAGATGAGCTATGATACTTCATGATTAACTACTTGCAAACAGTACAAATAAGATGCAGTGTGTGTGTGACTTGGGAAGGGAAAAGAAAAGCTAAACACAGTATTACCAGCACAGATAAAACTCCAGCCAGAAACAGATTCAAAATACTAATCCTTTGTAGGTGGCAGCACCTAAATCATTGATAAGATTTTCAAATCAGAGATCTTTGTATACGAAAGAATGGTGCTTATTGGTTCTGATTCTTAAACAACCTGTTCCTTCTGTCATAGAAGTCTGCTGGGTAAAGGATGTTTAAGTGTCTGAAAACTGTTGAAAGCAGTGATTCCTAGTTTTGTTGCAAGACAGATTCACAGTACTCATTACTAAGTCTGCTGCTGATCCATGCTGTAACATGACAGTGTTGGTAATGACATATCCTCTTTTGAAATCTCAAAGGACTTTAATGCAATGAACAAAAATATCCATAGCTTTGCTATTAAACTTGCAAACTTTCAAGATGAGAATTTCCCAATCTGTATCAGTACAAAATTGCCATCTTTCACAGATTATCAGTAGAAATCAAGAAGGCCTGCCAACCTTCAAAGTTTTCCACTGAAAGGGCAGGGAGAGAGGATAGTCAGTGCTCCAGGCATGCTCCTGCCTTTGGTGTTGGATCAGACAGCAGCAACCTGTGTGTTTCACTTCCCAGCAGTACCACAGCCTTTGGCCAAGTGGCTCTTCTCCTTCCTGTCTCTGGTGCTGAACACAAAATGTTACTTTGACCCAAGGAAAGTTTTGGCATGCATGGTTTAATTGCTGCATTCACACACATGCACACATGCACAGAGGCTTTTTCAATAGATGAGCATTCTCTGTATGAGCTTTCTGGACGATTCTAGTTAAGTGAAGGTGACTAATTGCATCAACTCACCCCTCACTGGAAAGTGTCAGCCTTGTACTCATACATACCTAAGAAGAAATTAGGGTGGGAACTAAAGAGGACTTTGCAGAGCTTGTAAAATCTCTTGATTTGAAATTTTGCTGGAGTATTCTTTTTAAACATTTGATTATAAAAGGGCCAACGTATCTCTAGGGATCATATATCATCAATGCATCAGTTTCATTGCTGAAAGGTTGAAAGTAGCACTTTAGCAAAACATGGAAATATTTTCTAGACAGAAACTGGCAACACTGACATTCTGGTAATTTTTAGGTTTTACTTCAGAATAGTGTCAAGATAATGTATTGCTGAATAAATGACAGGTTTTGTCAAGAGTTTTATTGTAATAGAGTGTGGGTTTAGGTAGCAAGGGAAGCCTCCAGCCAAACTCAATGTAGAGTTATGCATATTTCATAAGCATATTTTTAGATTACTATATTTTATTGTACATGTTTAATAAATTTAAATCCTAAATCTACTTTCCCACACTACCTACTTCACATGGAACAGACTATTTCCAGCTTTTATTCCTCCAGTTCTGGTGCAGAGACAGCTTTCTGCTACACCTAATATTTCACTAAACTTTACCATATTGTTACTTTTACATGACATGTAAGATTTTGTGACTTATTCATGAGCTTAAAGCCACGTGAACAAGCTTTTAGTGTGAATCTGATTAGTTGGCTGCACATGCCAATGCTTTTAACCCATATACTGGCCTCTATGGCAATTAAATCAAGTAAAAAAGGGATTAAGTTAAAAGGAAGTTAGAAAGACCCAAATAGGTCTTACTGAGAGCAGCTAAAGTTCTGTTTGTCATAACAATGACTTGAACTTGGAATCATACAATGGTAACTGCCCATAGCATAATCAAAAGAAAAAAGACTGACTAGTTATTGAAATGTAATTGGATCTTCATTAGCCACTCAAATGTCACAAACAACACAGAAAACTCCTGGTTTCATTGTAAGGTGGAATGATCAACACAAGAGTTTTTGCTACATTTGGCCTAATCTGGATTTTTTGATATTAAAGTTTCAATATCATTTTTCTTCACAGGTTTAATACTCACACCCATAATTTCTGTTCTTCTGCAAAGACCAGACTTAAATTTAGTTTTAAATTCACTATCTAAACTAAAATTTTGACATTTTGACAAACTGGGAAGTTGAGAAAAAATAATTTTATGTTTGGCAAAAAGAGTTCTTTTATTATAAAATTGATGTAGTTAAATATAAAATTAAACTCTGTTTCAAAGAAGTCCAAGTATTTGATATAAAAATGCCAACAAATTCCCTTTTTTCCAAAATCTTTCTATACACAAAAATTTGCCAAAAATAAATATTGACATATTTACTGTGAATGGAAGAAGTTATTAAATTCAAGTACTTTGTGTCTCTAGAGCAGACTAGATGCTGAGTGTTTCATGTTCTGCACATTGAAAAGTAAACCAAGAGCATCCATGTTGCTGAATCTAAATCAACTTTTTGAGAGAGAGCTGTTGCAGAAGGTGCCACGCTTGGAGGTGCCATGGACGCTGTGTGCAGACAGGCTGACTCCCTCTCACTTCCTGCAGCTCCTCCTTTTGCTGCCTCACTTCCATCAGGGCTCTGCAGGTTGTTCCCTCTCCTGCAAGTCATCCACCCCTGGGTAAGACACAGCCTGCATCCCCTTCTAGTTCAGGGATTTGTTGGATGAGTCAAGAGTGATCAGGTCCTATGGAGCATCCAGCACTGGAAAACAAACCAAGAAAACAAATGCCAACACTTTGCATTGGGAATGTCCTACTTCCAGGAACCATAAAGCAACTGCTTAAGGTGTATTTCTGACTGAGGCATCTGAAGCACCAGTGAAGCTTCTCTTCTTTCATAATTCCCATAAAAGAATCACACCTTCCTTGTGACCAGTGACAGTAAAGCAATTGCTGTATTTAATGAAAGTATGTGGAAGCCTGGTCTTTTTTAGTCATAAAATATGAAGTAAAAACATGATAAAAAATGTAAAATTTTCAGAAAATTGCAGTATAAATTATGACATTAATGTGAGGAATTTTTACACCAGATATGTCCCTGTGGCTTACATAAGAGGAGGAATAATATGAGTTTGGAGCCTATTGGTAAAATTATAATAATGACACTGCTTTATTGCAGAGAGATGAAGAGGGAAAAGAGCTTAAGAGATGTTTCATCTTAGTGAGAGAGTACTATAAAAAGAAGACCAGACAAATAGTCATATAATACAAAATTATATAAAGGAATTAGTTTGGCATTATGAGGGAAAGGAAAATATTATTAATTTGTGAAGCAGACAGTCATCTTTGCTACAGAATTAAAAGTGAGAAAACTTTTATAAACGCTACCCACACGATCTAACACCTTACCAAAGCTCAACTACGAAACCAACTTATTCTGCTGATTACTGCTGTTCTAAACATCTTCTCTGCATGTAAAACATTAAGTCAACTGGTTATGAAGCTGTCGAATGTTTCCGAAGTGTCACTTACCAGAAGGATTTGATAACTTACAGAGAAATGAATTGTTTTACTTCCTGATCTTGGTTAAGCACTGCTAACATACCATGTTTTATGACAGTTTTAAATGTGGATTATTTTTGGTACTTGTTTCCCCACCACCAAGTATTTTTACAATTTTTATCCAGCTTATTGAATCTACATTTTTTTATCTGTATGATGCAAATAATTTACACCACAGTACCACCTAAGACTCTTTGTAGCACAGGAAAAGGCCTATTTTTAATCACCTATTTGTTTGGCTTCAAATGAAGTAGAAAGATGACAATAGAACTAGCAGCTCTGTCTAGCAGGTACGAAGGCCACCTCTGAAATCATGCAAGATGAAAAGAAGTCTTATCAAAGCTTCTACAGAACTTCAAACACCTCAGCATTCCCCACACACCAGCACATGGAAAGAGATGTCTGGAGTTCAGATGAAGGCCATCAGAGACCCATTTTCTAATTTTCCCAGGGAGGAAGGATATTGCAATGTTTCTTACAGCTGCTGATGTTGCAAGTGCCCAGCACTAAGTACTGTGGAAGTTAGTACATATCAGTCCCCTCATGCTTTCTAGTTTGCAGAGGGTTGACTTTCTAGTTTGCACAAAAGTACTTCTGCTGGCCCCTTTCATCACTAGTTCAAGGAAGCTACAAATTCCCAAGGAGAAACTCTACAAACAAGACTAAGGTGTAGTAAGTTAACAATAACCCATTGAATGTTGGGCAGGATTCATTTATTGCCCGTATATACTGAACTGTAAGAGTCTTTGGGGTCTGGCTATTGAGTTTCTAGTTTGAGAAAAACATGGAGTATTTGCTCAGTGTGTATATTTTTATTTATATAAAACCAGCAATCCTATATTTTTCATGTCAATGGCAATCTTAGCCCAAACATTAATATTCATTTCCTACAGAAAACCTACATCCCAGGCACTGATCTGTCTGGGAAGAATAAGGCACCCTGCTGCTTGTTCCAGCTTTCCACACAAGCTGCTGCATCACAGGCTGGAGCATGAATGTCAGTAAATCCCACGCACAACACAGCACAGTCCAACCAGATGTTATCCAGTGTTTCAAGTTTTCCCAGTTTTATCACCTGTGCTGTTGCAGGATGTGGTCATCTAAAAATACCATCTATTGGAATCACATAATTATATGAGAAATTCCATTTTCCCTGAAAGCACGGTCTGTCTTTCTGCTGAATGAAGCAGACCAAATGAAACATTTTCAAGTGCTACTCTTTAAAAACAGCAGTTAGAAAAGAATGAAGAGGAAAAGCCGAATCAATGACGAAACTGAGAACTTTTTGTTCAACTGGAACGTCATAATCACTAAAAAAGGTTCAGTAAAATATAAAAACGTGACTGTGATTAAGACAGCTTGCTATAGAAATAGAAATAGAAATACATTTGAAAAGTCAAAAAAGGAAAGAATAGTGAAATTTTGAGTAGGTAACAATCTCTTAGTTCATGGAAACATCTGCCATGTTACCTTGGCTGCAATTACTGATGATTCGCAGTGAAGTTTTGTCCCTTACCTAAACTCTTCCTTACTTTGTCCCTCTAGTAAGCAACAAAAAGTTTTAAATTGACTTCAGACATAATTTTTACATGTCCTCCTTCCCACTGTTTCTAAGATCTTTTATCAATAACTGTTATGTGCAGGGGTCTCACTGTTTAGCTGTGATAGAAGCTACCTCAAAATAACTTTTACATGCTCAAGCAAGAATGCAGTTTGCAAATGTCAACAATAAATTTGTTTTAGTAATGCATAAATCCATCTGCTTTACACCAGCTTTCTTTGGTTTGGATTTCATGTTACAACTCCTGGATACATAGTTTGATTCCTGTTTATGCCTCTCCTAGAGGTTGAGCTCTTTAGTAATTGTTCGGACTGTTCCTATCACAGGCAAAATCCTGCATTTTGTGGTTCATTTTTCAGAACTCACTCCTCAGCAATAGCTTTTGTCTGGTGAAAGGAAGAAGCCTGTTGTATCTTACCTTCCAAGGTACTTTGCCTTCAGACCTCACCTCAGCTCCTCACACACATACTCTTTGGACCTGCAAAGCTCAAAGTCAGTACTGAAGCCAGGAATTGTATCAGATCCCTTAGGAGGTACCTGGCCAGTGCCAGCATTGGTTACTGGAAAACAAGAAATTAGACCCAAGGGAGTCTTGAGCAAAAGTCAGGAGGTTAGGAAAGATAGCAATAGCAAAAATAGCATAGCCTAGGAGTCCTTGATTATTTGTTTGTTTGTTGTGGTTTTTTTGTTTGTTTGTTTTTTAAATTAAGTACCCATCAGATACAGAATTAATGAACTTTCCCTACAGACCTCAAGGCCTGACTGAGTAGTGAGTTCAGATTCACTTCAAAGAGTGGGGAATCTCTAATCCTATAATGATAGACTACTCATTGCCTACTCATAGTGTAGCTGTGTGGGAAAGCTTTGTCATAGGTTTTTCTGTATCAGATAGGACTCTGATAATTGAAAATTACAAGGAAAAAGCAGTTCAGGTGAAGAAGTGGATGAATATGAAAGTAGAATATTGGGGGCTGGGAGTAGTGTATTCATATGCTGTTATCTTTGATGCAGAGGAGTATACCTCTGAATTCCCACCCATCCAGCCAGAAACTCACACTCTCTGTTTCACAAACAGGCTCACATATCTCCTAAAGGAGTGCAGAACACATCAAAAGAAGCTCTTCCTGAATCTCACCAAGCAGTATTGTCTTATAATTTGGCTGTCCAGGTAAGATACTCAGTTGTGTTTTGAAACTCCCCATTCTAATGAGCAGAATTCTGAGACCAAATCTTTTGATCTTTGCTTTGTACATTCTTCCCAGAAAGATGCATGATTTCCTTTTTATTGCATTTTCTGGGATGTACATTGATCTAGAATTTGGACCTTTCATTTTGGTACTGCTGTGATCTCACAGAACACTATGTTTGACTTATACATGTAAAATTTTGGGGGGTGCTGATACTGAAAGATGCGTCTCCCTGCTATCAGGGAAAAGCCTTGAGGTTCTTGAGGGCATCACAGGACGATGGAAATTCCTTGAGGTCTGGGCTCTGCCCTCATCAGAACTAGCTGCTATATGGACCCTAGGGAGGTAGGTATAAATATCATCTCTGTAGGTGCTTAGGCTCCACTCATCTCTGTAGTGCCAGATATGAATGATAAGAATATCATTGTCAATAAAATCTGAACTGAAATCTCACTTGATCCTCACTGCTGCATCTGCTGATTTGACTGCACCTACTACCCTGCCAGAAAATTCAAAAGGTGAACCTGGCTTAGAAAAAAAAGTAATAAAGCATTATATAACATGTAGCTTAGAAAAGGCTGCCACAGTGGTAAGGAAAGCCAAAGAAAATTAAGCTGAATAAATGACTGCAGAAGCAAGAGAAAGTTGGGAAAAGTAACCACTAAGGTTAAAGAGAAGATCAGAACAGACAGAGAATTTGGGCAAAGTAATTTCTAATAAGATAATTAATAAACATCATGCCAATAATTGTTTAAGTGCAGGATGCAAACACAAAATATTGCTACTACCATATGTGAGATAATTGTTTCTGTTTTGCTCTCCCATAGCCTTCACTATTCAGCTATTTTAGTAACCTATTGCTTATTTATGGCAGAATTCTTCCCTGGTTGTTACAGACTGAATGTCTCAAAGAAATGCAGGAGTACCAAGAGGAAATTGTCCAGGGGCATGTGGAAGGCCTAGTTATGGTCAACTTAGTGGTGAGAAATGGAGGTGAACTGGAACATACACAGGTTCTGTGGTGACACAGATTCACAGCCAGCTGTGACCAGATGTCATGAGGTTGTGGACAGATCCAAAGCATCTCGTCACCCAGGAGCTTAGAAAATAATGTATTTGAACTGCTTTTAGATTGCTTAAGCAAAGTAAGTTCTTGGCGCCAGTATAGAGGAATTGCCAAGGAAAGGAAAAGAAAGAAATAGCTGATTCCTGATTAGGAGTCAGACACATGATTCACTATTTGTGGTGGTGGAAAAAATTGCCCTGAATAATTATTCACACTTTGTACAGCTTCTACAAATGGATGTGTGGGTCAAACCTATTTTTCATCATGGAGTCATGGAACACACATGCCTGATCAGGCTGCACCAGGAAGGGCAGAAGTTTAGTCATTTTGCAGTGACAATAGATATGTGATCTTTTACCATTTTTTATCCCCAAAACACCAGGTAGTGAAAAATTAGGGGAAAATACCAGACTAATGTCAGAATACTAAAATCCTTCAAAAAAAGGATGTCATCAGATGCTACTTTTACTTAATGCAGCACACTTGTATCTCAACACTGAGAGAGCAGTTAGCACCTGCAAACATCGGCAAATTGAGAATGTAAATGTGTCTTTGCACAGTTGGAGGTGGTGCCAGGTGAATGGGCAAGAGAGGGAAAGCAGAATAAAGAGCTATGAGAATTGGTGTTCTGGGAGCTGTTGCCCCTTCAAGAAGATGGAATAAAGGGCTCTGGGTTTTGGCTGCACAGCTGTGCAGCCAAGAAAATGGATTCACACCTGTGAAACAGAGGCACATGCTGCCAATGTTTTGGGTTGCAAGGTGAAATTTTGATAGCAAAGAGTCAAATTAATGGACAGTAGCTGAGAATTATGAAATTGCTTTAAGCTCCAGCAGCTTTGTGTGTTGACTGGCATTTAGTGAGTGAGAGTGTCAAAGTGATGCAAAGAAAACAGGATTTGAAACTAGGACAAGTTTTTTGTTTAAACATGCATAGGAGATGCTGTCAAAGGCATCACAGCTACCTTCTGCAAGTGAGTAACTCTGCTGGAAGTGAAAACTTGATTGGTGGTGTCTCTGAAGCACATCACAGCAGCTGTAACTAGACTAACAGAAGAACTGACAGATTGTAATGGTGGCTGGCTGAGGAGGAGAGCTGAGAACGGAAGTGTCGGCATGAGCACCCAGGCTGTCTCTGAAGGGCAAAACACAGGGTTGGAGAGGAAAGGTTCATGTTGTCTTCACTGCTTTCTAACATGTAGCCACTTCCTGTTTCTTCTGAGAACAGTGAACAAGAAATGAACTAGAATTTGGGCAAAGCTTCAAGGTTTTTATTGAATGGTACATAACTAATGAACAAGATTATACACTGTCAGTATTTTCATGGAAAATAGACTTCATTAAACACAGCAACATACCTCTGCCTTTTGGATAGATGCTAATTTAGCATTTGTAAAACACAAGGCCCCAGCATAGCTGGAGCATTCAACAAGCACAGTCTAAAAGGGCTCCTGCTGGAGCCTTTTCTCTAACCAAACTGTCAGCACTGGCTCAGAGACCATCGGTCAGCTCCATCACAGCACGTCTGGGACACAAAGAGAGCTAAGATCATACTTCTAGAGCAGCAGTGTCATCAGTACCAGCCTATGGGGAGGCCTCTGTGGAAGTGCAGAGCACTAATGCCAGAAATAGAACCAATAAATATCAATGCAGGGAAAAAAGTCAGCATTCCTTTGTACATTAGTGTGCTCTCCTACCTGTGCCCCCCAGACTTGTGGATCAGCCTTGCAATGACACACAAGCCTCTGTCATTATAGTGTTCAGATTTCAGTTATCAGTAGGCATGATGAAATTTGACAGTAAAATGCTCAACTGCAACAGCGATAGCTCTTAATGCTGCACACATATATATATATTACATATTGGTACAATACATCTCAAAAAAGTCAATGGCCCAATGTAGCCATTTTTATGTGACACAGTTAATCTTCAAATATGAATATATATATTATTTATTCTCCTCCAAACCATAGAAGTTACAAAGACTATTCTCTCACCTTCCTGTACATCTTTTGTAAAAAGACAGTTAATTTATTTCTTTAACTGAAATGAATTAGCAGACTCTCCATCCCAGCTAAGAAATGGTTTCTCTTTTCCTTGTTAGTTAACAGTGATGTGGAATGGAATCACTTTTTTCTCTAGCTTTTCAGAAGGCATTTTCACATAGACTCCAGTAGCAAGACATCGTTTCCTCTTTATCTGTAACATATGGGAAGAAAGTAAAATAAACAAGCAATCACATCATAATATTGACTAGCACATTTTAGAGAAACTGATGGATGTTCTTCCTTTACTGAGTAGAATGTATTCTAGACACCTTTCTCTGCCCCTTTATAGAAGATCTGTTAAGAGCATTTGAGGGAGGATCAGGATGTACAGGGGCTATTAATACAAAGAAAAAGGAGTCCTGTCATTCATTTAGCCCTTTGAAGATGCTCCTGTTTCAGAGTTCAGTGTTGGTTCAAGGCTAGGAGTGTTCACAGCTGACAGCTTCATTTAACTTCTAGAGACAGGGACTGATTGAAAAATATGGGAGAGACACATCGTTTGGTTTCAAGCTCAGGTTCATTTCTAACAGACTGAGTTCTGCAGACCCATGTGGGAAAAGGCAACCCAGACTTATATTTTGCATGCTTTTGTGCAGACATTTCTAGCTGTGAAACTAAAAATGCTTAAAGTTAGACTTCTCCATCTAGGGAGAAGGCTGTTTAAATTTGCTTTGCAGGGGTAAATGATGAGAAAAGGAAAAACTCAAATTCTGGGATTTTGTGAGAATCATTTGTGAAATGAGAATACACATGAAGACTCTTGCCTTCAGTCCCAGAAGCATCCAGGACTTTGCCTGGTTTTAAGCATCCAGCCCTAAGCCAAGGCTCAGACCAGCTGATGGAAGCTGACTGCTTTCTAGCATGCTGGCAACACAAATGAGCCATAAATAAATATAAGTGGCAGCTCCAGCAAGTTCTCTTATTTTGCATTATTGTAATAACATTGCACTAATAAAATGGAGCATCCCACTGGGTTTGTTCCTAGTATTCTTCCCCATTCATATTTCTTTCTCCTTGTCCTCATCACACAAATGGGTATTATTAGCAGAAGAGGGCTGAGTTGATGGGACTTACCGCTTTGCCCACAAGAATGGCTGAGATGATGATACTGTAAAGAAAAAATCCTGAGGCAGTAGCTCCTAATACCCAGAGATATATGGCAGTGTCTGGACAAGGTTCTGGATCTAAAACATATGATATCACACAAGTCATGTCACACATGAGCCTCATAAGGAAGGCCCTCTAGTCAGTAAGTCAGCCTCTACACTGCTTTTCTCTAGCATATGCTATACCACCAGGACTGCGCTCTGAGTCACTGCCTACTCAACCTCCAATGAAAAGAGACTTTATCTGTAGAAGAGCTCACACCTTACTCTGTTTCTTTTGCACTTCGGTATCTAACTGCATAGACCTACGTGTACACTGCATGGTGTTGTTTATGCTATCCTTCCATGGCTATGACTATGCTTGCTTTGGGTGTGTGCAAGGAGACCTGAAAGAAATAAGAGCTAATCAAGATTTTCAGTGCTGAAACCAGTATTCACCTTTACTTCTTACAAACAGAACCCTGAAGACCTTTGAGATGTAATAGCAACTCCCTTAACTTGGAAATGTCACAGCACTGTAAACCTGCTTGCCTTACCAATGACATAGAGATGTGTCCCATTTCCCTTGTTCATAAAATAGGGTGGGGGGTACATCCGTTCCATCTTGCAAATGTAAAGCCCGGTGTCATTTGCCTGCAGGCCAGCCAGGGTGAGAGTCACATTGTTTTGGCCAGGGGTGACATGGCACTGAATGACCTCTTCCACAAAGAAGGTTTTAAACTCCATGGTGTATGATGAGGCACAGATTTCTGTTAACTGGTTGCCAGTCTGTTTAAGCAAAGTCACTCGAATTTCCTTTGCATTCCCAATGTTCCTGTATTTACACACCAAGCTGGCGACTCCTTGCCTGTTGGCCAGCACCATTGCTGGCTGAGTCACTTCCATTACTGTAAGGAAGGAAAGAGCATGATGGTAAGTGAACTGTCAAGGAAGGATCTGGAGTCATTTACTTCAAACCTGCACAGTAGGAAGGGAGTCCTGCCACCTCCTATTATCTGTGGGTGATTTCTAGAAATGCTGCTTTCAAAGAAAGGACTCCAAGACCACAATTCACATTAGCAGTGCATTAATATTCTTTAAAAAGCTCTAGAAATGCTTTGATTACTAAAAATGATATTATAAATCTCAGGAATTACTTGTTGCTCAAATAGTAGGTTATTTGGCCCACTTAGTCAAGCAATAAATTACCTCCATGCTTCAGTTTCCCTCAACACAATCTTTTTAGTATATATAAGAAACCAAAAAATTAGACTATAGATGGTAAGGCTGAAATTTGAAATTTAAAATCAGACTTTGAAACCACAATTTATGCCTAGTAGAAATAAGCATATTTACATTTAGGAACAAAAAGTAGATGTCCTGTATGGAACATGGAGCAGAACTATTTAGGTAACAGTAAAACTGAATAGAATATCTGTTTGCATACTTTTGTTTCTGATCTTTTTTCTCCTTATTTTTAACTAGCTACTCCCAAGCCACAGTATAGCAACAATATATACCCCAAGCCAATATAGCAGTACACAGCAAAGCCTGATAAACACACTGAAAAAAAAAAAAAAATAAAAATAAAAATAAAAAAAAAATTGTAAGGGGAAATTACAGTACCATGTACAACCTCACTGACAGCTTTTTGCAACTTCTATATTCTATCCTGACACATGATGGGATGGCACTGTCTTTTGCTTTAGTAAGCTGTGAAGACTCAGCATGATTTTTTCAATCTCATTTTATATCAGTTCATTTTGGGGCAGGGTTTATCTTCTCAGTTCTGCAATGCAAGAATTCCAGATCAAGTGTAGAATTTCTCCATACATTCAAACCTCTATACCCATGTTATCAGCTGCCACAATTTCACTTGCAGGGCCTGGTTTTTCAAGATCTTTTCTTCCTTCTTGAGCTACTCTGAATGTTGCCCAGTGTCCCTGCAGATAGTAATGCTCTAAAGCCTGTGTCTGGTTTTCCAGACACCTTACAGTGCTTCAAGACCTTGCTCCCATCAATCCTATGTCACCTTCCTCTCCTTGTTTTACCAAGCCCGTGTCCTGCAAGGGCATGAAACTGAAAACAACTCAACACCCCCAGATACCTTGCCTCCTTCATCTACCCACCTTCAGCAATGGCAGTGGCTGTGCAGAGAAAGCCCACGGTGACCAATATTGAGAGCATTCCTGTGCTGGGACAGATGCTGAAGGGGCTGAAGGTGTCTGATGACTTCAGACTTTAAGACAAACTGGAACTCTCAGGACTGGAAAAGAGGTGGCACCTTTCAGGATAGTGAATCTTCGAAATGTTTGAACCCACACAGAGCCAGTGTGTATATATAGCTTTGATCCCAAATGCTTTCAAGCTTTGTTTTGGTTTAACATAAAGGAAACAGTGGGTTTGATTAGTACGCACGCAGTTAACCTTAAACAGCATGAACAAAAACAACTATTCAGCAAATGGAAAATATATATTCAATCTGAAACTGCTGTCTTCTTCTTTAAGAGTCGTGGGAGGAAAGTAAGTCATCATTAGAGCAGTTCAGGCCCTTTGGTGGTGCCAGCTTGCAGAATCATAGCACTTAATATTTTAGCAATCATCAGGTATTTCCTACCAGGGCAATATGCAGAAAACTGTACTTCTCCCTAATGTGGCAAAGTACAAGCTGGCTTTTTTATTGAGGACTTGCCTCCACCCCCAATTTCTTTGCTTGCTTTAATGTTAGTGCTTTTGATGTTTAAAAATTTCTACCCCCTTCAAAATACTGATTACACTTGCAATTACTTCATCTTTTTGTATCAGCAATGTGACTTGAATCAGAACCCAGCCTCTTTAGGCTTTTCTGTTTCCAACAAATAATTATCTAGGTTTATAGCTAATGACTTCCACATCTGTACAGAACTTTGCTACCTACAGACTTTACTACCTAACTACCCTGACATCAACAGATGAAAAATACTGCAGGAGCTTTGATTATTGCTATCTCTGCTTAGAGCACCTGCGTCATTTCAAATCTCAGTGAAACAGTTTTTGCTCATGGACCTTTTAAAAGTAATTTAAACCATGAAAATTGTTTTGCTTTTTTATATGATAAGATGCCACATCCATGGACCATTGCCTAAAGAATTCCATAAAAATGAATGTTCATTTCCTTTATCCTGAAGGTCAGCATTCTTTTTTTTACCACTCTTTGAGAAATTATTTTAGAAGGTGCTTCATCATTTATAAATGTAGATCTAGTCGATTGCAAAGAGCTGCTTTTGCACTGTGACCTAGAAAAACTAACAGCATTAGTTCTTGAACACTAGCCCACCCAATCCAAAGATCCAGGATGAATACTTAGTCTTGAAATCACATAAATACCTAATGATATAAATAACTTTACTGTTTCCATACCTAGGTTATGCAATATTTGTTTGTAATGACAGATTCACAGTCATTTTAATCTTAAACAGCATTTAAAGCAGAATGGATGATAAATAAAAATGCTGCTATGGGAAAATGAAAAAGTGCACCCTAGTAATGAGACAGGCACATACTGTATTACTGGTTAGACAAGCTTAAATCAATTTTAATATTAAATGTAAAATAAATGCCATTGCAACATCATGTACCAGAATATCAGTGAGATTTATGGCATGAAATTACCACATTATGCCTGACATTTTCATATCCAGAGTGGTAACTAAATTATCTGCCCTTTGTATCTTCTGGGCTTGTGTTTTGCATGCAGTTAAACAAATGATACATTTGAGCTTCATCAACTACGGTGTCATCTCCTGATAACTGATTGAGACTGCAAATTGATGCTGCAATTAGCCATTAAACACTGGCAAAGGATTGCCATGTAAAAGTGCTCATGCTACACATATCCACACAGGATCTTGCACTGCTAGAGTGACAGGCAGCACTCTGGCACTCCTCTCTCTCCTGATTGAGACTGCTCTAGCAAGTTTCATTTCCCGTGGTACTCCCCTTCTTTCCTGGCTATTTTGTTCCCAGAGCGCATTTTCAGATCCACAACTTTTTCCTCTTTACCCTTGTTCTTCCTTAAAAACCTTGTGTTATGATAATTACTCTTCTAAGTAAAGCACATGTCTCTCTGTGGAGTCTCTTGAAGTCATCTCTGTCTTTGCAGATAGGGCAGCCTGAAGTGAGCCCAGGCTGCCTTCGGTTATCCCTTCCAATGGATAGAGATTACCTTGCCATGGTGCCTTCCTAATGAGATTTTGGCTCTTGAGTTAATGTATGCAGACAGCAGGTAGGTCATGCAGTAGAAGAGATCTTGTTCCAAATAAGGTCTCACTTTCATTGCTCCCATCCTTCCCAGCTCAGTTATAGTATGGAACAAGGCATTGATAACAGAAGGAGTTCCCCACTAAAATAAAATCCACAAGAATCATGGGGGACACCTTTTCTCTCCTCTGTGTCCCTTTTCTAACTACTCTTCAGCTAGTCAAGAGTCTCTGGACGTCAGCTTGCCCCACCTTCCCTGAGTATATCATATGAAAAATACAGGCCATGCTTAGTGGGCTACAAAGCCACAGGACCTATCTTCCCCAGTTACTGCACCTTGTCTGTGTAGTCTGGTATCTTCCTGCCCTGACTCTTTTATCTTGGGAACTCTTCATCTTTCACCCTTTCCTGTAAATGGAACCTTACACATGGTCTAGTGGCCAGGCAATGAAATGGCTGAAGGAAGAGCTCTAATTTTGCTTTGAGATTCAGGTCCTTAAGTAAGGTTATTGCTCAGGCTGTTTCTAAAAGCCTGTGCTTTGTGCTCCAAAAGATCAATATGATATTCTTCTTTCCTTTAATGCACATACTTGTACTGGAGCACTCTTTGTTCTTAGGGGTGATATTAATTCCCAATTCATAGGAAACCTTTATACTTTACATATGCTACCACAGCAAAGTGTCAGAGCAGGAAAGAGGACTGAGGGCCTTGCAATGCAAAGCTGCAGAGCCTTAAACACAGGGTTCAGCTTAGGAGAAGCTTGGGCTTCACAACCTCTTTGAACTTAGCTGAGGGAGGGACATGCAGTTTCACACTGGACTACACTACTGTGATTACTCAGATTGCTAGAAGTTAAATAACTAGCTTTCTCATGTAAGTTTCTCTCTCATTTTGGGTTAGTCACTTGCATTCTAGTGATTTGCTTTTCTTCACTGGACACTTGTTAGGGCAAACCTTCCTGCTGATACTGTGTCAGAATTCCCATTGCATAATGTTTTTATTCACAAAATTATTTTCACACTTGTAAGCCTGTCTCACGCTGCCCATGTTTTTTTCTATGACAGGAACTTACTTGGTAAATTGCTTGCGATGTAATGGGGAGAAGAAATTCTTAAAATTTGCATAAGTATCTGGTTTCAGGATATTTTGCTATACTCAAAATATGAGATCACATCTTATTATGTTAAACTGTTCACGTTTTTAGCGTGTTAGTTTGCCACAAGCCTATTGGGGTTTTGAAATGCACTGTCATTTGAAAAAAATCCAGATCTCTAAGTGGTATGGCTGGAGAAAAATTCTTTTGTACCAAACAAGAGGTAAAGAGAAAAGGAAATAACAGAGTGACTGGAAAAACACCGTTACGTTACCATTAAAGGACTAAAATCTGGTTATTTTAAGTAAAGGTCTACATATAACCAAGTTTGGTGGATCAGACCTAGTTCCTGAAGGAACCACAATTCACATCACAAAACTGCTGATTTTTACGTCTCTCAGAGTTGTTGCCTTTTTCTCAGCTTCTAACCTGGTTTTCTAAATGCTGCTCTCCAGTCCTAAGCCTGTTCCCTCAATCCAGCCTCAGAAGAGGTGAGAACAGCACTGGCTGAGGAATTCTCTTTGTACTGCTTCTTAGGGCACACAGGGTTGGTCTTCTTGTCATCAGCTTCTGCTGATGAGCAGATTGTCCAAAAAGATTTGAGATGGGGGTGCATGTGTGAGTGTCCTTTTTTTTTTTTTTTTGTGATACAATCATTGGTATTTATTTTCTGGAAGCTAGGCTTTGTTTCCCCTACTATAAAGTCAATTATATCCAAGCTTTCCTGACATGCACAGCATCTATAATTATCTAACACAAAGGGCAAATTTCTTCCCAACTTTAATGCTGCCAGTTCTCAGTTAGCCTTGTGTCTGCATTCTAGCCCTTACTGGGCCAGGTTTGCTACATGTTATTTGTCATAAGCCATCTATGTCCCAGTAGCAACCAGCCCTGTGTGAATGTATTGCCCCCACCCCATGCAGCTTATGGTCAAAATGGAAGATTTGAAATGTATGGAAATAGATACTGACAGAAGTAAGAGGAAATAGAGACACAGGGCTGGAAAACAACATGGGCAGAACATCTTTGCACAGCAACTCCCTTATTCTTCTCCAGTTTCCTGTAAGGGGCTGTGGCAAGGGAAAGATTTTAGGACAAATTTTAACAGAGATAATAAGTGTCTTGGCAGATGTTTAATGATATTTAAAATGTTTCCTTTACTGGAAGGAGTTTTCCAAAGCAGAGCTCCACGTATTTGTTGTTTCTAGACCAATCACTTGGGATTGAGCACAGGATAAAACAGATATCATCGCCCCAAAGTGAACACTGAAAGCTAGTCTGTTTCCATGAATAAGCAGATAAAATCCAAGGGAACCCCCCCAAGCCTAAATTAAGCCATTAAGTGTACCCCACGACTGGAGAAATACTGGAGAAATGTTTTACTTCCACTTTCCTTTTCTTCTTAAACCATTGTGAAAAGGAAACACAGCAAGAGGTAGACATATTTCTAAGTCTCTGGCTTTGACATTGCAGCAGTTTGAATTTAATGAGGGACAGAAGAATAAATCATAAAGTTTACTTAAAACGTGAGAAGAATTCTAATCAAAAATGAGATGGGTAAGAAATATTTTAAAAGGGTACAGATGAGGAGCATAATTAAGGCCCTACTTCCAGTTTACACAGGGCTAATTAAGTCCCTGATGTGTAAAAAAAAAAAAAAGAAAAGAAGGAAAATTATGGTCTTTCAAACTATTAAGATCAAAGCAGGACTTCTGGAAAACCTAGAATTAAACCTTTATAAAGCAAAGTACTCAATAAAGTTTATATAAAGGAGATAGTGCTCCAGTTCAGTAGACTTATGGAGAATCCAAATGTTTGAAAGGCAGGAGACCTGACAAAGAAAGGCATTTTCATAAGCTCACAGAATGAAGTTCATCCAAGGAAGGAGATGGAGCAGATTCTAAAGTACTTCTTTGATTTAATGACAAGTGAGTAATTAGGTCAACTTCATTTGCCAGAGTCTGGAGGCCATTTTGGAAGTCTGGATGTGAGCTGATAGTTAGAACAGGATGGGCTAGAAAATGAAAGTAAGTTAAATTAAATTAAATTAAATTAAATTAAATTAAATTAAATTAAATTAAATTAAATTAAATTAAGGGAGAAGTTGGTAATGTAGCAGAAGGCANATTAAATTAAATTAAATTAAATTAAATTAAATTAAATTAAATTAAGGGAGAAGTTGGTAATGTAGCAGAAGGCAGAAGTCACTGGACAGGCACAAAAAGAATGACAAGGTGTTCAAACTGACAGATTCACACCAACATTTGGAATACGCAGCAGTGAGCCAATGTTTGTCAAGGCCAGCAGTGATTGTTTCAGCAGTTAAGGTGAACAAGAATCATGAGCTAAGGCTTCTGAAGGTATTTGATCACATCCATCCACATCCACATTTTGTCTGATTTGCCTTTGTAAAGACAAAAGACTACATCCCAGAAGTACAGCACAGTATGCATCTCTTCCCAGGGGCACACCAAGTTTGGGAATACAAGCCACAAGCCTTGGACATTTTAGGGGGACCAGCTTCTATGAAGAACTCTCGGGGCTTGTGATGAAATGGAGGTAGGGAAATGAGAATACCAAGGGGAGGAAGGATGTTTTGGCAGAAATATGAGTGGCTGGATCAGTGAAGGGTACATGTAGCTTTTTTCGGCTTTCAGATGTCACTGTTGGGCTGAGTGAAGTATATTCCAAGACACAACCTGCCCAGAAGTCTCTTATGAGTGAAAAAACATTTTAGTGAAGACCAGATAATGCACAACCTGCATCTCTGTCAATAATGCTCTTTAAATTTTGCAGGACAGAGCTAGGCAATACAGAAACACAGCAGTGAGGTATGGGGACCATTTCAGAATCCCTTCCTGCTATAAACCTTTCCTTTCTTTTCTGTTTGAGACACCTTCTCCTTGTCCCTTTGCTGTGATAAAGCCACTATTTATTCTATGCTTACAGAAAGCACAGAATGAATAGTGGCTTTATCACAGATTGTTTATTCAGGGCCTGTATGATAATGTAATCCTGGGAATTATGTTTAAGATCTGTAGGGCTGATGCCCTGATTTAAGGAACTTTAGTGTTCAGTCTGTTTTCCCTTGGTCCATGCCACCACATGTTACTAAAAATTTACAGTGATGTATGCAAGGATTGTGAAGTGCCATTAGAATGGTTATTACATCATAGGCTGGGGGCTCTGGAGACCAAAGATACAGATTTTCTAGCAGAGGATTGCAGAATAAATCCCAGACTTTGCAAGAACCTTTCTGATTTTGAAGTGTAGGAGTTGCAAAAAAATTGTCACTCCATAAGGCAGACATCTCTGCAAATGGGATACTATAGCCAAGAGTGGCTTTATTATCAGCAAACTAAAAGCAAGTCCCATACCTTCCAAAATGTATCAGCTGCAGAATTTGTTGTTCAACCCATACTTCCCCAAAGAATCTGATCTCATGTACAAAGCCTTACTTTTGGATTAGTGATAACTCAAACTCCCTTTGTCTTCCCTAGTTTATGAACTATTTGAAATGGTATTTCTAGGACTTAGCAATTGCCCTTTCCTAAAGTGCCTACCAGGGCTAAGTACAAAAACAAACCCTTGAAATATCTGAAAGGCTATATGTGCAAAGGGACGCTGAAGTCTTCCATTAGCCAAAGTGAAATTTGAAATAGCTGACATGCCTCTACCTCTCTGCTCAGAAGCTCCTTCTTACTCTCCGTCTTTGCTGACAGATATTAGTGCTCCCTAAAAGCTTTGTCTTTCTCATATTCTTAGGCAATCACCTCATAGCAACTCTTAAGGATATTAACTTGAATGTGTGAGTGTGGCCAGTTTGCTTTCCTGGTTATTTGAGTTCTGATTAATGCCTGCTAGAAAGCCTCTGACTGCAGTGAGCATTCAACTTAAGGGCTTCATCACAGCTCTAGCTGGTTCCTCCAACTGTCATACCTGAAAACACAGCTAGGAAATCCTACATTTTTAAATTCAAATCCATCTTCCAAAATAATTTTTATTTTTGGTCACAGGGATAACATACTACAACATATGATAGTGATCAGTTTTGTTGGCCTGTGTACTAGGGATGAAGGGGAGAATCAAGGAAGTTTGCAAATGTATTCCTAGAGGGGGAAGACATTATGAAAAAAAGCTGAAAAAACAGTAAGAGAGGATGGGTTTGTGGGTAACACAGCACTTGGGGAATTCTTTTTTTCGATATCAGTGAGATTATATCCGGTACATAGAAAGAAAACAAATGTGTTGGATGGGGGCCAGTAAAAATCAAACTCTAAGCAAAATAGGAAAAAATGGTTTGAATTTTATGATTTTGAAGAGATGTTGAAGGACAAAGGATTTTTTTGGGAAATGCATGTACCTATTTTCATAAAACTTTTTTTAAGCCCCCCCCAATATATTTCATTTTTAAACCATTAGCTCTTCTGCAAAACAAGACCCAGCAGTGTCTACTGGCAAAATACATTTTTTCTTTTTTGTGAAAATGATAACGGGTGAAATGAGAAAAAGGTGAAGGGAACCTTTTTCAGCAAAAGCAACTGCAGTTTAGCAAAGCTTTCTTGAGAAAGTTTCACTTCCTAAGGTTTTTTGCTATGTTTGCTCATTTAAATGGCCATCCTATTAACCCACTTTTTGTGAGTTTCAAATGTCAGCAACAAACTGACGCCTTTTAGAAAAACTAGAAGAAAGCAGACTGCCTGGTTCTCATCAATCTAAGAAAATCAACAAATTTTGCTGCCACAGCTTTGTAATTGGTGTTCCTGCAATACTACTTGCCTCATGTATCAGCCTGCATTGGGTTATTGCCAGGGGTCAAGATTCAGTGAAAATACATGGTATCTCTGTACCAAGGGCTTTGGGCTAGAGGGGTTAAGCAGGACTCAGTCTCCCTCCATTACCATTCCTTCAGCCACTGAACTACAGCATTGCCCATTCCTGCCTTGAAGGGGTTTAACTACAAATGCTCTGTAAGAGCACTTTTCTTGCTGCTCTTTTAATACTGCGTCCAGAAACAGAGTAATTTCATTTTCAAGCTATTTAACGGTAGATTGTGCACTAAGTCATAATGCACTGAGCTGGCAAATGCGAGCTCTGGAGAGGAAGCAGCTATAATTTCTGTCTGTGACTTGGCAGTGAATGATTAGTGTTTTGTTAAAGTTCCTGGGCCACTGAGGAGCTGGAGACACATGGAGCTGCAGGCTCTGGAGTCTTGATAAATTTGGATTTGCCTGATATACTGTCAAGCCTTGGAATAAACTTCTGCAGCCAAAAGTTTAGGAGGGGAGATAGTAATACACTTCAGGAGTTTGGCCAGTACAATCATATTCTTTAATAACAAGGAAAAAAATAAGATTTTAAAATTAAGTAATTCTCAATGTTTTTTTCAAATTAAATTATTTTATTTTTCTTCCAAAGCATCATTTTCCTTCCAAAAACCCTCTATTTTTAAATATTCAACATATATAAATAGTCACCATCCAAATCAGGTCTTAATAGTTTTAGGATTAAATGTCTGTTTTGAAGCCTCCAAATTATTATTTTACTTCTCTATTCACAAAAGTAAATTATTTTCATTTCAGTTTGACTGAAATGAGTCCTCTTGACTTTCCAAATTTGCCAATGAAACACAAAAAAATAATTATTCATTGAGTTCCAATGAACACCCTTCGGAAAACATCTAAATCATGCAAACTAATCACCTTCTAGGAAATAGTTATAGATCATTTTATGATACAAGCTTGAAACATGACTCAATAACTCTCCACTTGCACACTCTAACCCTCCTCATTCATCTGATTATTCAGACTTTTGCCTTGTCTATGTTTTTGAGCTCATTTCCACACTCCCTCATACCACCATCAATCTTCTCTAGTTTTCTTTTGCTTACAACAAAATGTTCTTTATCTTTTGAGATATCAAATGCTGCCATCCTGTGAGGCAAATGCATATGAGAGGACAGAAATGGCTACACAACTTGGTTCACAAAGTTCCTTGTAAAACCTGTTACTACTCTGATGGTGTCAGCAGAAAGGGTGAGGAGCAGCCACCTGTCCCTGGGGCACCCATGGCACCCCCAGGTAGCACCGATACAGGGATGGCAGGGAGAGCAGAGATAGCAGGCCTGGCCTGCCAGCTGATGTTGCTCAGGATCTCTAGCAGGGCAGGAATTCTTTTTTGGCAAAGGGTGAAAGGATACTCTTCACAGTGGCCTGTCCTTGCAGGTGAACCCTGAGGGAAAACAAACACCAAGAAACACAACAGAACTGAGACACACAAGGTCGAACTGCGGGACCAGAGGCAGAGGAGGGAAAGGAAGAAGCTTTGATGTCCCCCTCCTTTTGCAACCACCCCGATCTCTTCATTTTCGTCTTCCCTGTGCCCTGTGACTATAAACGCTGCCACCAGTGAGTGTGGCGGGAGGCAAGGGCTGTCAGCTTCTTTACTGTCAATTAACACCCTCCTGAAGAGAATCACAGTCAGTACCTCCCCAGCAGCCTCTCTGAAAGAGGACCCTGGCCTCATTCACCCTTAGGCTGCCAGGCTTTTCAGCTGACCTTGAAGAGGAACACACCTGCTTCTTGCTTTAGTATTGCTGCTTGCAATTTGCACAAGAAATGTTCTGTTTCTTGCACTTCTCGCTCATGCATAGGATCAGTGGGGGCTCAGGGTGGCATCCCACGTGCCCCAGCTGAGCACAGATCCTTCCCTTTGCACTAAAATGGACAGAAGACACCTGCACACTGTTTACATGGTAATTCATTTGCTCTGCACTTTCAGGGATTAACTCCATTTTTAGTTAACCTGCATTTGCTGTTACTTGGATTCACTCGAATAAGTGCTCACAGTTTCTTCAAGGCTTTTGCTCAGTTACCCAGTTTAATAGCAAATGTCATAAAGGCCACATGTAGCTTGTACAGCCCTAGCTGTTAAAATATCTACCATAATTGTCTGTGTCATTGCTGGACATTTTTTTTCCTCGATGGGTGGAAGTTTTTTGCAGGAGTGTGTGCCTACAGCAACCATCATTGGTTTATCAGGAAAGGGAATGCAAATGAAAAGGTATTTTGTTATCAAGGACAGATTGGTTCTTCAATTTCAATGCCACCAAGACCTCCAGTTCTTGAAGATCAGGCAGGAGCAGAGGTTAGGCAATGGCACCTTATCCTCTGAGTTGCTTGTGCTCATTTCAGGGACATTGTGAAGCCCAGACAATCAACATGTCTTAGTGGCAACTCATGTTTCATGTGACTTGATTTCTGGTGGAGACGTGAGAAAAAGTTTGCCCTTGTACTCTTGAAAATGCAGGCAGCTCTAATTTGCACTGGCAATTGTCAGCCTTCAAGAGGAAATTCTCCTCAGGGAGCAATGCTGTTTACCAACCAACAGGGCCACCTCCACTGTTACATTGTGGGCACACATTCAGTGCAGGCACTGTGGGGCTGCTCTTGAGCTGCTAAAAGATTCCTCTTGTGACAGCAACCTTACACAAGACAGCACTAAGCCTTCCCTGCAAAGGGAGGAGTTGGCCTGCAGTTGGGTGTGTGTTACTGCCAGGTGTCACCTCTTATCTCTTAAGCTGAAGTAGCTATCACCCTCCCACCTCATAATTTCCCTCAGGCAAGCCCAAACCTTTTAATTGATTAAACTCATGTGATTTTACTGTATAAATTACTGTGATGTAAGTGGAAGACACTGCACAGGGAATTCAATTCAGACACTGCCTGAATTGTCTCGTCACACAGAGAAGAAAAGGTCCCTGCCCTGTGGGTGTGGTTTCACCGACAGCCTGACCCCATGGAAGAGCAACTTCTGCTGAAATGGGCAGGATCATTCCCTGTCCCTCCAAATCCCCAGCTGAGTAGCCCAGTGCCTCTCTCTCCCTTACTAAAGCATCAGCCCTTGTGCAGCTGTGTAAGCTAAATCCTTCCTTTGCTCCAGTTCATGCCACTGCCAAATTAATCTCAGTGCCACTACAACAGAGTGGTGGTGCAGCTGGAGGCCAGAGAAGCAGTCTGGATGGTGCTGCCTTTCCTTGACAATGCTGACTGAGATCAGGTAAAGCAGACCATGCAAACATGTCCTAAAATACGGCCTAGCACACAACACTCCTGACAGTCAGGACAGGACTGGAGAATTCCTCAAGGCTTTCTCCTCAACCACATACATTTTGTTTGTGTTTAAATCTTTCTGAGTCTTGACTCTCCAACATGCCATATATAGTACATCTAATAAACAGTGATGATAATTAAATCCTAAACATGCAGTCTATGATACGGCTTGACACACAAGTGTGATATTGCTCACGCTTGTGAGCAGTGTCACATCAGGGAATAAATGGATGGAATGAATCTTTGAAACTGAAATTTATTTCTGCACAGTTGCCTGGTGTGGCACTTGAGATCTACTCAGCTTTGACCTCAAAGGTCCTCTGAGCAATGACTGCTGTAGTAAAGTTTTCTAGCAAAATTGTATTTTTGCTGTGATAGAAAGGGGTGAAGGAGGGGCTGTGAAAAATATCAGAAATACTTAATTTGAACAGGGGAATGTCTTCCAGAAAGACACAGTTCGCTACAGAGACAGACAGACATATCAAGTGAATGTGATGGGGTTCAAGCAGGGTTGAACTCCCTCTCCAAAGGATAAAGGCAAATCTCGGCACGTTGTGAACCTCAAGAGGGAGGTCAGGGGAAAGGAGTTCTAGGAGCCCAGAATTTCACTCTAGTTGTCTGTGTTTATAAGATAAATCTTGTTGGATCAGCCATAGCTATAGGAATGATGGAGATGTGAGGAACTGTTACTTGTCTCTGTGAACAGCAGATGCTGCTTTGGGTGTTTGCCACAAGATACTTGTTTCTGGAATGAATGGCTCTGGGCTCCAGGAATACCCTGTCTGTCCCCACACCATTCTCCAGCAGCCCTGCACGTTGTAAAGTATTTAAACTCAAAGATCAAGTGTTAGTTACCAGCTGACAGTTCTGGCAGGGGGGACAGCCAGCAAGTGCCCTCACCAAAGAGCCCCACACTTGTGGAGTGAGGATGTTCCAGGACCAGCCCCAGCCAGATAAGCAGTTTGGATGCAGCTTCCCAGATTTGGAGGTTGAGAGGTTTCCACAGGAGTGTCTTTGGGCCCATTTGATTTACTGACAGACACAGAGCAAGATTTAGCCCCAGGGAAACGGTGCAAAGGGAATTTTTCTTGCAAGCTTTCTGAGCCGATGTTCCTGTAACTCTGGGGGTTGGGACCCTGAGGCTTTATAAGGAACTCACAAGGTTCTTCCCTTCTAGGAAGAACATACCTTTCACATTAAAGAGTGGGCCTCAAATCTTAAAAGCGTTGTTGATTTTTCCCCTAAAATACACCCACACCTTCAAGAAGCATTTGGACAATGCCCTCAGGCACATGGTATGATGTGTGGGGTTGCCCAGCACAGGGCCAGAAGTTGGACTTTGATGATCCTTGTGGGTCCCTTCCAGCTCAGGATATTCTATGATTCTATGATATTTATCCTTCACATTTATGGTGTTGTAATCCTCACATTAAGACCAGGTTTGTAATCTTCTATCTAGTCCTTCTAAGTGGGGGTGCAACAAGAAACAACAGCTGCTGACCGCTATAACCTGACAGCCCCAAAGAAAAGGGAAGATAAAAAGAGATGAGGAGTGAATCTCAGCCTAATTTCTCTAAATTCAGCATCCCTCCAAAATATTTAAGCATAGCCAATAAGGTAAAAACTCTGGCGTAAATGGGTAATAAAAAAATAACTTAGAAGTTAAAAAATGAGCTGAGTGTGGAATAATGTCCTTATTAGCCTTCCTTGATAGATGAACAGGGCAATATATATTTTTTAGCTTTTCACCTTTGGCCAGTTATGTGTTATCTTGTAGTATATTCTTAGAAAAGCCTCACCATCCCTTCCTGAAGAATTCATTTCCCACAAGCCTCGCCCTTTTCAGTTTGAGAGCTGTGGGTTTGTACAAAGCGTCACTGTAAAATAGGTCTACCACAGCCAAATGTCACCTGACATGCTGCATTCTCAGAACCAGCAATACCATGCCCTTGGCAGGAATGATGAAATATCAAGGGTAACTATGAAATGTGTGTGTGCCAGCCAAGTCTTTCCTTTCGTATCCTCCTCAGCACCGGTGGTCTCTGCTTTAGTGCAGAGTGGCTGTGTGGCTGGATGCCCCTCCCAGGTATCCTCCAGGAGGGAACGTGCTGCCTGCTTTTTTTACTCAGTGTTGCTCACTGTTGTGCTGGGCATAACAGAGCTGAAAGGTTGGTGTCCTTCTGCAGATCAGAGACCATTTGCAGTGGAGTCCAGTCACAGAGATTTGCATGGCCCCACACAAGGCCCACAAGGCGTATCATGGCAGGTGCTGCATGTGACAGGGAAAAGGCTCTCTCAGTATCATAAGGGTCCAGCCCAAAGCTTTAACAAATCCAATATGTCAAGTCATTTCTCACTGCACAGTCACTCCACCCTTCCCCAGTCAGCAGGTGAGGCATGGAGAGTGTAGCATCCTTGCAGGTATTCTGGTGGGAGTGCCACACAAGAAAACAATAGTGGCTTTTTTCCTTGGCCAGGTTTGTGCAGAGCCCAATTCTCCTGACAGGGAACATTTCATCATTGCTCAGTCCTGTTGTCTTCATAATTTACAAGGCTGAAAGAGTATCAGTGCATGAGGATGTGAGCTGAAAAGCCCAAAGTTTATCAGTAGTTTGGGAGCTCATGGGAAATGCAGGGACTATTTCCTGCTGTCCTAGGATGGAGTCATACTTTGTCTTGCAGAGTCTTAAACTGGGAAGCAGAAGTGTAAACCTGGAATAGTTGACTAGATCGAGCAAAGGTTATTCCTGGGGTTTGTACTATCAGGCTTTTTTCAACAACTGAGACAAGTCAGCACTATGGAATGAACAGAGTTGTGAGGACTGTGGTGAACCTTCTGGAGCCTCCAGTTACCTCATTTGGCCTTCCTATAAAGAATGAGCAAACAGACCCCTGACCTCTTTCTCTCCTCCCCACATCCTCTCATGTGGGAACTGTCCAAGCCAGTCCTGGGAGACCTCTGGTACTCAGCACTGGATGTCATTGCTTTCAAGAACATTTGTTACTTTTGGAAATGCATCAAATTCCTCTGGACCCTGGGGAAAGGCTGCATGGGATCTCAACCGAAGAGGCACCTCCCAGCTCCTTTTCCCACAAGCAGTTTTCCTTGGCTCAGCTCACAAAGTGCCCATATTGAACAGAGGACTGCAGCCCCTTGTGTGCAGCAGCCCATTAGATGAGGTGGTTTTCCAAAAGGAACGCACTACTCTCCTTCCAGCTACCTAACTTAGCTGTCTTTGCTTGCAGCAGAGCAGTTGGATGCATGGCCCAAAGCTGAGACAAGGCATATCCCAGAATCCGTGGGGTGCTGCTAGCTAGCTCCATCTGCGCCTGTAAAGGCAGGAGAATTTTAATCCACATGGATCAGCAGGTGGAGAAACACTGTTCCTTGAAATACCAGGGACTGCCCCCTTTCCTAGCTGCCCTCCTAGGGGCATTGATTCACTTGTCCCCAGGTGAATCAGTGTGAATGTGAAGAGAGCCAGAATGAGCCCTTGGCTGCGCAGGGAGACGGTGCCTACCGGCGGTTTGCAGACTCTAGGTGCAGAACAGCAGCTCGTGGCTTTTTGCAGAGGCCCCTGCGTGGGCAGAGGCAGGAGGGGACCTGCGGCGGCTCGGGGCTGCCGGGCCGGGGCGAGAGGAGCAGCGGCGGGCGGCGGCCGCG
>VWZU01009549.1:747869-765346 GCA_013397095.1 Sterrhoptilus dennistouni
CGGGCACGCTGCGGCACGGGGGGAGCGCGCCCGTGTGCCCCGACAGCGGACTGCGGGGTTCGCGTGTGCGAGCGCTGGGGCAGCGCAGTCCTCAGCCTCTTGTCACTGACTGCCACGCAGAACGGCAACAGGAGATGACAGCGTGAATGCAGCTTTCTGTAAATTGTGGATGCTACTGAGGTCCACTGCTATTCCATCAGCACACCCGCAAGCAGACCTGCAGCAAGCAGGAGCGTACTTAGTCAACTTTTTTTTTTTTTTCCTTTTTTTTCCCTATTTTCTTCTCTTCCCTCCTCCCCCCCGCCTCCCGAACAGCACTAATGTGCTGTACGAACACTATAAGTTTAAAGGCGGGGAAATGGTGTGCAGAATTTTTAAATATCATTTTAGTCATTAAAAAATCACTCTGCCTTGCACACTTGTATCACTTACACTTAGTAAAGCAATTGAATTTCCAAGTGTTGAGCACACAGTGATCTATTTAATACTATGATTGTTGCCATTTTATTCTGAAAGCAGTAACGCCATAGGTGTGCTATTACATTTCAGGATCATATTCTGTATTTTCTCATTTCCTCTGTTAGTATTAGATGCTCCTTTTAATTCTTGATTAATTTATTTCCTTCTGGGGTTTTTTTGTTTTGTTTTTGTTTAAATTTTTTGTTTGTTTTTGTTTGGTTTGGTTTTGTTTGGGTTTTTTTGTGTTGTTTTATTTATTTATTTATTTATTTATTTATTTATTATTAATCTCCTTCTAGCTCAAAGGCTGTCCATGTGTTCAGGGGGAAAAGTTGAGTTTCCATGCAGCCAAGTAAAAATTGAAAGGAGAAATAGAACTGTTGCTTGTGCCTTTCTCACTGTGACACATAACTACTTCAGGCAACACCTCAGGACCATTTGGGTGTTGTACCTCTTAGAGGGTGGCTGGGCTTGGATAAGCAGTGCAACTCCCATCCCCCAAATGACCATGTAAGAGTTGCTGTACCACTGGCATGGTTAGCTGAGCAGTCATAGTACAGACACATTTTGTGAGGCCACTTGAGCTAAGTACTTCTTTGGCAGCTGTTTGCTTCTGTCAAGCTCTGCACACTGTAAAGCCTTTTAATTTTTTTTCTCCTATCAAGCACTCAAGCCCAGAGTTTTTCTTCTTAAATTCCCTTAACTGTGTCAAAGAATAAAGGAGGCTTCAGAAGATTTTCTCTTCTAATCTGAATTTTCTGCACCAGCTTGACCAGTCTTGCTTGGAGAAGCAGCAAGCAGTTTTCTACCCACCTGTGAGGGAACACCTGCTCTGCTGCAGATGGATGTCAGCAGTGATAGCTTGCTACTCTCTGCCCAGATCACTTTTCCTTTCCAGCTGATGTTCTGGACTAGGGCAATGATATTATTCTCTTAGGATTTCTGACAGCATACACAGCTCAAACTGAAGATGAATCAAAGAGAAGGTAGAGTGGAGCACAAGAGGTGGGAAGGTTTTTTCTGAGAACTCCCTCAGGCAGGCTGCTAGCCAATGCAAGTATCTGCAGTTAAGATAGTTCTCCCAGAGCCTCTCCAAATCAGCAGAGACAAATCCTCTGTTTACTGATGTCAGATGTTAGATGAGATGAACCCAGTTTCTTTAAGCTCTCTCATAGGCCATGAATGGACTCACTGTAGTGCCAAGTATAGATCTACATAAATTACTAAAAGGAGTGAAATACCAGTCATTTTAACATGTGGTCTGGCAACTTGCCAGTCATGCCATTTTTTGTGAATGAACAAAACAACTAGGAAAATGGGGAAAATGTGTGTCTGTATCCTCCTGATGAGAAACAGGATCAACCTGATAGGGATGAAACAATTGAGTTCAGAGAAGGTCGTGGAATCATAGAGTAGTTTGGGTTGGAAAGGACCTTTAAAGATCTCTAGTCCAACCCTCATGCAATGAGCAGGGAGATCTTCAACTAGAACAGGTTGCCCAGAGCCCTGTCCAACCTGACCTTGGATGTTTCCAGAGCTGGGACATCTTCACCCTCTCTGGACAGCCTGTTCCACTGTTTCACCACCATAATTGTCAAAAATTCATTCCTTATATTCAGTTTAAATTTACCTTCATTTAGTTTGAAACCTTTGCCTCTCGTCCTATTGCATCAGACCCTGCTAAAATGTCTGTCCCCATCTTTCTTCTTTAAATTTTGCAAGGCTGCAATAGTCTCCCTGGAGTCTGCACTTCTCCAGGCTGAACAACCCCAGCTCTCTCAGCCTGTCCTCATAGGAGAGGTGTTCATCCTTCTGGTCATTTTTATGGCCCTCCTCTTGATGTTCTCCACCAGGTCCATGCCTTTCTTGTGTAGAGGACACAGTACTCCAGGTGGGGCCCCATAACAGCAAAGTAGAGGGGCAGAATCCCCCTCCCTCACTCTGCTGGCTTCACTGCTTTGGATGCAGCCCAGGATACAATTGGCTTTCTGGGCTGGGGGCACATGGTGCTGGCTCATGTCCAGCCTCTCATCCAGCAGTATCCCAAGTCCTTCTCAGCAGGGCTGTTCTCAGTCTGTTCATGCCCCAGCCTAGATTAACAGTGGGGGTTGCCCTTACCCAGGTACAGCACCTTGCACTTGGTCTTTTTAAACCTTATGAGATTCCCATGGGCCCACTTCCCAAACTTGTCCAGGTCCCTCTGGGTGGCATCCCATCCATCAGGTGGGCCAACAGGACCACTCAGCTTGGTGGTGTCTGCAAACTTGCCAAGGGTGCACCCAATTCCCCTGTCTGTTGTAACTGATGAAGATATACAACAGTACAGGTCTCAGCACAGACCCGAGGGACACCACTTGTCATGATGTCCATCTGAATATTGAACCATTGATCTCTACCCTCTGGATACAACTGGCCAACCAATTCCTCATCCACTGATCAGCTCACCCATCAAATCCATCTCTCTACAATTTAGAGAGAAAGGTGCTGGTGGACTGTGTCAAAGGCCTTTCAGAAATTCAGACAGATGACATCTGTAGCTCTTGCCTTGTCCCCTGATGTAGTCACTCCATCATAGAAGGACACTATGTTGTCTGGGTTGATCTGTTCCATGATCTCCCCACGCACTGAGGTGAGTTTGACAGCTCAGTAGTCGCTGCCATGGTCCTCCTTTCTATGCATCTTAAAAATGGGTGCAGTATTTCCCTTTCTGCAGTCACCTGGGACTTCACTTGACTGCTGTGTCTTTTCAAATATCACAGAGAATGGCTTGGCAACTACATCAGCCAGTTCCCTGGGGACTCTGGGATGCATCTCATCAGGAGCCATAGACGGTCATAAATGTGATCTTCTCTTACACTGGGAGGCACTTTGATCCCCCAGTCTGCCTGCCATGCAGTCCACCCACCTAAGAGATATGGGAAGTGGACACTAAGGCAAAAAAAGTTTTTGAGCCTTCTCTTCATCCATTGTTACCAGTTTGCCAGGGGGCAGTGTGCACTTTCTTTGACATTGATGGAGAATTGGCATCAAATCAGGGCTGAACTATTTCTAAGGCAAACTATTAATGAATGCAAAGTGCCCAATTGTAGAGGACAGCTATTACATTTACATTATGTGATGAAATTAGTATAATGAAATTGAGAAACAAAAGTAATAAATTATCTCTCATGAATGTTTTGAAGTGCTCCCTTACTGAGGACCCTTTCACTATTTTAATTTTTTTTCCACATCAAATCTTCCAAATCTTCCACCAGGGTGTTACTTTATTGTGCACCAGAGGAGGGAGATACATATCCACAAACCTTCTGAGAAACACATTTACAGGAAATAAAAGACAAACAAGCAAATCTTTCTGCACCACACTCTGTGTGAAGAGACTGTTCGGTCTCACGCTGGTTAAATAGCTTAGTTAGGGATTAAACAAATGCTGGCTACTGAAAATGTAGTGAGCTACATAGTGATCATCACATGGCCTTCAGGTGCTGCGATGCATGAGTATTATCTGTGGGAATCAGAGCCCACTGAGTGTCATACACAAACGACAATCAATGCTGTTCTAAGAAGTCCATCTTTTTAATTGCTTTGCTGGCTGATGGATTCTGCACAGTCTCATTTTCTCACAGCAGGCTGCCTTTGTTTTTTCTCACTTTCTAATCAGATAATTCAGTATGGTTTGCAGACACATCACTCTGCAGAGACATATACACCACTAAAAAGGTCTCAGAAGTTCTTTTCTGCAGCGTTGGAGTTGTTCCATTCTGGTGACTTAACCCTTCAAAACCTAAAATATCTCAGTAGAAAAAGAAACAGATTTTACATATGTTAGGGTTGCCATTTTGTTTTTGAGATAATGCAGCCACTTCCACTTTCTCTCTGTTCTCCTTGTCTGAAAGTCATAAGAGGTTGATGGTCAGCCTCTTCATTTACATTAAAGAATCAAGCTTCAAGCTGTCTCCTGAAATACTTTTCCAGTAAGAGCATCCTAAAAGTTTTTGCAAAATTATTTGCTTTTTTCATCTAGGAAGAGATAAGATGACCTGACATTTTGCCTCTTTCCAAGTGTATGAAGAAGTCAAAGGCTTTTAAAAGAACTCATGTCCTAAAACTTAATGGACTATTTAGGTGGCGTGCATAGTTCAGCCTTGTAGTGCCTACAATGGTCTCTCTACATCCGGTGGCTCAGGTGTTCCTGTTTTATTTAAGCTGCTTTCAGGTACTTGTCCCATGCTGATTTGTGGGTTTGTTCCTTCAGAGTACCAGATCTCTTGAAGAGCGCTTGTTTGTCCTTTTTTCTTGTAACAACAGAAGGTTGTTCTGATGTGCCACTGTTCTTTGTCTCACTCTTCGTAGCGAGACTTCACCTTCTCATGATGCAGGCTGTTGTCCAGTGGATGGCTAAATTTCTTCTGAGGTTTCAAAGGAATGCTTACTCCCATGGTTGCCCTCTCTGTGCACAGGACTCACCAAGCCACATCAAGAGGGCTTCAGTAGCAGAGACCTCAGATGTGAGGGCGAAAGAACCGTTACACAGCCTTTGTGTATTTTTGTATTAGTTCTTCAAAACTACTTATGTGTTGCCATACTATTTCCCTTGGGGATGGGATTCCTGCTATAACGTAGAGATATCTCTTCCTATGGTTGATGTCAGCAGTGAGATTCTGTGTTTGCTAAAGGAATACCAGCACATGCTGACATTGTAAAGAGGGCAGAGTACTGGTGCTTTCATTCAGCATCACTGTAAGCAATTTCCCTATTCTGTCAGTTAATGTTTGTGAGTGCAGCTGCAACCTGGAGGCCAATGGGCTGGAGATGACAAATTTGTTTTGATCCAAGGAAGGAAGGGTTCTTTTGAAATCAAAGTCATTGATGTTGAACTCTAAATTAAAATGACCCAATTGCCAAGGCTTCGTCAATGCAGAAGGATGTTAATTAGGCAGCCATCCTTCTGAGCAGTCCCTGCTTTGGGAGAATGAGTAACAACATGAGCTGGAGTCTACACTACATTATACCATTAGGTTTATTACTCTGCTTTTACAGCTTGCAGTAAAGAGAACTGTTGCAATTAATGAATGAAGTGAATGGAATGCTGCAGTCAAGGTGCAGTTTTATGCCTCTGAGTGAGGCATAAAATACAGAGCCTAGTTCTGCCAGTCACATACTGGCAGGAGAAAGCACCATAGTTTTTCAGGAAAGGAAAATGGGATCAGGTCATCAGTGAAAGAAATCTCTCCCTTGCATTTATCTGACAGCATCCTATCAAATCTCTCCAGGAATGATAGCTGGGAGCAGAGAGGAAGTTAATGAAGGCTCAGAGGAAGAAAAAGACTGTTCAACCAATTAGCCAGAAACTGGAGACACTCCTGTGCAGATTGCTGGCTGCAGCAAGCAGGTTATATGTGGTGTTACAAAAAAAAAAAAAAAAAAAAAAAAAAAAAAAAAAAAAAGTTTCCAGTTCCAAATTTCACACTCTTGCACCAGTGTAAATCCCAAACAGTCACTGCTGACTGTTCACTCTTGCGTAGCAGAGAGATGTAGATTGTGTTCCTCTTCTCAAGCATTAAACTGGTGTCTGACTGAAAACAAAGCCAGCCAACTCCAAAAGGCAGTAACAATATATATTCCTCTCTTTTCATTCCTTTTTCACTGGTTATACACCAAATTTAAAAGCAAACAGCTACACATGCCAATCACATCACAATTCCTTACATTTTCTTGTATTCTATTTCCTAGTCAGTCAGCTGTCATCTGTTTTGCTTTTACCCTCTAAACTCTTTAGGATATGAAATATCACTTTTCAACTTGTACAGCATGGAAAAAAATAGATCTTTTATTATTACTGTAATACAAACATGTATTTGTGATCACAATGATTGCAATTGCATAAAATGGAAATCATAAATATTATTTCTCAAAGCTCCTGTTAAAGGCCCTGAGATGATTGCTAGCTAATGATAGAAACACATTGCTTTTGGGGCAAGCTAGGCCATCATAAAAGCTTAATATCTTCCACTGGAGCAGCTAGGTTTGTTGGAAACTGGACACCATTGCCAGATGGAGCACAGGTCTGTGTATTTCTGTTCTGTTGCAAAAAGCCTCATGAGTTCTGGGTCCCCTAGGATAAGGCAAGAGAGTTTATATGATCTAGTTTGCAAGAGGAGTGACTGACGTATTCAGAAAGCAAGTTTCTTCAGGCATGGTTTTTTTCCATTAGAAAGGGACACACTTTGCCAACCAGAGAGCAGGGCAGGCAGCAGTCACTGATCAGCCTGGACAGCTTGTGCAAGGAGACCTTACACTGAGCAACACTAGGGACATAGAAAACCATGCTGGCATAATTCTAAAAGAAACATTATATTCTCATAGAACTGATTATATGTGTAAATGTTTACCCCCTCTCAGCCATGTACAGATGTTTTCCATGGGATAAAGCATTTTCCATATGTTCTAATGGTGGCAGTGGGGGTGAGGGGCAGAAGGGGTGTGAGGTGGGTCTAAAGCTTCCTTCTGCCCTTTGAAAAACACTCATTTGTCTTCTGAGTTGTGTACATGTGTTTGATCTGCACTCTGTTCTTCCTCCTTATTCTGCCCTCAGTACCATGATGTTGCAAATTTGTTGTGAGTCCAGCATCAGCAAAGTTCTCTCTTGGTGGAGCTATTTCAGAGCAATGCTGTGCTTGAATTCAGCGTGAGGGGATCACCTGTGGTTTCTGGGTTGTGTGGTATGGGGAGATCACTTTCAGAGCTCTCTGTTGATATTGTTTTCTTGGCTTCCCTTTGATGTTGACACGTGCAGACATATAAATAAATGATAAAGTGAAAAATAAGCTTTGGAAAGACCAAGACCACAGTTCTGATGGGCAGATGTGTTCCAACTGGTAAATAAGAGATGTCAGAAAGGAAGTGAAATGTGTGGAAGGAAGAAAATAAGAACATTTATGTGTTTCTGTATCAGCCTCTGCAACTTTGCAGGTTTTCTTTTATACTTTCTCCTCCATGGCTCTCAGTGCTGACATTTACTGACGAAGGGAATGAGGATCTGATATAACATCTTCTGAAATTATCACTGTCATTTGTACTACAATATGAAGACCTTGACCAAGACTTGAAGTCCCAGGCACTGTGTAAAAATGTAGTCACCAGTAACAACAGCCCAAAGAGCTTGCAGTCACAATAAGGAAGATACAAAGAAAGTGCCAATGAAAGCTCAGGAGGCAGTGCTGACAACAAAGCTCACCTATCTGCTTCTCTGTCATCTTTACATTACATTGCTTCTGCCAAGTCTTTCTGATGACTTCTTAGCATGGTGATCTTGGGCAGCAAGTTATTGAATTGTTGGGACAGCAGCGACCCAGAGCTACAGGGTATGTGCAGGAATAGATGAAGGAATAGACTTCAGTCATTATTTTTGCTGTACATGAATTTGCTTGCAATCTGTGCAAGAATAAATTGCAGACTAATTTGTCCTTTGCATGCAAAGCAAGTTCCACAGTTTGAAGAGGAACGTATGCCAAGGAGGCTTGTCAATACCCTGGCAATCTTCTTGAGGAATAAAAAATGTGAGTCAGTCTGAAGCTCCTGCTCCTAAGTCAGACTCATCACTTTCACTTGCCTTCTTGCTGTGTAATGGTGTATTCCCTATCATTCCTGAAGAGCAATGTGACAGATTTTGTCTGTGCCACCAGGCTGGACCCTTCACAAGGGTCTTTGGCTTTCTGCTGCCTTCAATTTGCCATACTCTATTATCACAGTGTAGGGCCATGCTGCTTTAGTACTTTACTTCCACAGCACCAGAGATTTCTTTTTACATGGAAATATGTTTCCCAACCTTGTCATCTGATAACCAAACACTGTCATCCTCTGTCCATAGTGCTAGGGGACAACTTGAGTTACGGAAACCTGTGGGAGATAGTCAACTGTATGACCATAGGAAACTTCATTACAAAAGAAATCCCAATCCCAAAGCTTTTCAAGTGATGAAATTATTATGCCCTCTAGTTCCTGTGGAGCACTGAGTCCCTCACAGGGTGCACTTGAACCTGTGGTGGGTCCAGTGGATAGAGTTTACAAGCAGTGCGAAGAATGTCACAGTTGTGCTTTCTGTCCTCACAACTGCTGAGCTTTGTACGTGTGCATAAGCACCATACCTCTGTTTCCCCTTTCACTTCTTTTTACCATCTCTCCTCTCCTCAAACAAGGACTGGCACATCACTCCTGTGTGTGTCACATGTATCTTCTATATATGTCACAACTCCAATGTCTAGTCCATCCTAGTGCCAGCCCAAGTGCCTTCCAGATTATATCCTAGCAGAGATGGAACATGGAGAGGCCAGGCAAGATGAGCCAGCTGGCTTCAGCTGGGAGAGGAGGGACATTAGAGTGCAAGCCAGTGTCGCAGTGACAATAAGTCACCCAGGTATGCACAGTAATTACAGTGGTGGCCCTTCCAGCAGCCGCAACATCCTTTGCACTGTCTCTTGGTTTCCTGTTGCCAGTACAAAAGCAGTTTGCCTTTAGCAAGTAAAACCCTTTGTTTCTGTGTATTTTCCCACTCGGATTCTTTAGAATTTTACTGTGTCTTTGCAATCTATATGCACATGAGATGCTAAACTTTGAGAGATTACAATGTAAACTCAATCCTAAGGGATCTGAGAGTGCTACTCAGCTGCTAGTGCTCATGTCATTCAACAGAGGCAGCATTGAATTGATCAGTCCCTCAAACTTCACAGGTTTTTTTTGGTTCTGATATTTTTCTTTTGCTCTTCTGTAGTCAAAAGTGCTAAACATTAGTTTGTTGACCCAGATTGCAACCCAGCATTTACATGAGGGAAGAAGACACTCCCACACCAAGGTGCACAGATGTGCAACTTCCTCACACAACTAATGATACATCAACTGGATTCCTTCCCTCATAAACAGACACAAGAACTTGTTGTTTGCAAGAACAAGGAGTTAATCTTTATTGACCAAGCACTCGTTATGGCAGCTATCAACAACAAGTGAGTTTAATTTTTATAAAGAGGTCTATTTGGTGGGGAAGATGAATGTCCTATTTTGCACTTGGGCAAAAAGGGTTTGTCAAGACCCTTGTTTTCCTGGGCTGTAGCTGGGGCACAAGAAGAGTGCAACATGCACTTCTGACAATTAGAATAGCTGTAGAAGAGATAAGTCAGCACACGGACAAGTCAAACATTATTAATCTAGAGATACCTTAGATGCAGTGAGCATACTGTGCTCAGTGTGCAGTCCAAGACATATGCTCACTGGTTTGTGGTTTTTTTTTTATTTTATATTTACATATATACATAATAATGGAGAGGAAAGGCCACAGCTTGCATCTGTGTTTGTACAGTTGTTTACACGTCCATACGTGTAGTATCCATCAGTATCCGGTGTAAGAGATGTTTTGCTTTAAATCTCTTTCTAAAGTAGTGATTTCTGTGCAATGTATGCAACAAGCAGTGCTTAAATGTGTGCAGAGGTTCATTCTGTCACAGGCATAAACATGCAAGGACAGAAAAAACACATCTTCTACATGGACACTAACACTTCTGTCATTAACCCAGGGTTTCCAGTTTCTGCTAGCATCCATCAATAGCAGACCAAACAAAATGTTATTCTGTAAATTGATTGCACAGCAGATAGCTTTTCTTGTTGCAAAACTCCATAGTTCAGCAGATTGGAGAAGGGGGAGGGAAAATCAAATTCCATGCCCTGGGAGCCAGGCTATCTTAGTGATTTACAAATGACCTCAGTGATTGAAGTCATTCTGGGTGCTTAATATTTCTCAAGTCTCTCTGTCTCCTTCTCTCTTGCACTCTCTCTCAGCATAATAAAGCTAAGGAAATCCAGGAGACTAAATTCAGAGCTGCAGATTAGTGACAGGAAGGAAACTGGATATGCATAAATTAAACAAGACCATTTGCCTTTTTGGATCTGCAGATGTTTTTCTCTCAGAAATGCAACCTCTTTTTTTTTTTTTTTTTTTTTTTTTTTTGCAGGTGACACCCACACATCTCCTCCACTTACTGGCGATGATAAAAAAGGAGATAAACAACTGGAGCTCGTGCAGTTAGGCTTAATCTTTGTATGTCATCATTGCCAAGCAAAGCCACAGCAGTAGGAAAATAGAGCTGGTTTCTGCTGCTCGTTTCTAACTGACATTTCTTCACCAGGTTGCTCATGTAACCTGTGGACTCTTTGAACTCCACTTTGTACCTGCTGTCTTTTTACAGCATGTGGGAACTGCCATGCTGGGACTGGACTGAGCTGCAGTCCAAATATACTCTGCCTATACCCTGGTCTTCATTTTGCCTCTGCCTCAGTGGATTGAAATCAGATTGCAAAACTACAACATAAAAACCTTAATAAAAATTTTAAAAAATAATAAAAAGGGACAACAAAGGAACACTGATTTTAAAAACCTCATATTGCAGCTTAAATGTAGTATTTCTAAGTAATCATTTAGTACAGAAAAGAAAAGAGGCAAAAATAAGGGTATTTTTAAATCTTTTTTGCATATATATGGTTATTTTGACTTAGCTATCCTGAAATAATCACTTCATCCTTCCAAGAGCTGTTTTTACTGGAGGAAATCCACTACAGCTGCAGTTCAAACTAATGTATTTCTCTAGTTGCTGGAGGAAAGCTCTAGAGTTGCTTAACTTCACTTTTCCTTCAGTCATTCATCCATCCTACCTTTCCAGCCAGTTTGCTTGTCCATTGCTCTTTGAATATAATTTCTGCTTTTATTTCAAGAGATTCTTGAGAGTCAGCTGTGCACCCAAGTCATGCACCTAACCTCACTTTCACCATCCATGCAGCTTATGTTTCAATGATGCAGAGCAGCCAAACAGTAAAAAGTACTTCTTGAGGCAAGAAGGACTAGGGTGTTTTTAAGAGTTATTTCTAGTGTACGGCTAGGGACAGGCAAAAGTCTGAGTTGTGTAGTACATTCTGCAGCTGGTTTGTTCATTTCTATTCCCTGAGAGACTGTTCCAGAATTTCACTGAAGAGGTTTCAGAGCGATTTCTCCTTATTTACCCCCTTTTGCTTCTCCCATCCTTACTGGTGAATTGCTCCCTTACAGGGCTGGACTTCAAAGTAGTGTCAACTGTGTGTGTCTGCAGGAGAAAGAGAGGTTATTCCCCTGCTGTCCAATTCTGTTATCTTCACAGTCTCATTTTTTGTTGTTGTTGTTAAGAAAAAACATTGGCATTAGTTCAACAATCAGCTAATGAGAGAAAAAGCTACAAGGAGGGGATAATGCCCCCAAAGGCATCATTCCACGCTGCACTTCAGCCTCTGTCCCTAAGTATCAGGAGCTGATGAGCTATGCAAACAGAGAAACAATTTCCTTTCTGCAGCCAGTTTTGATTTGTCTGGGGAAGGTTGAGAAGCCCAGGAAGTAATGTGAGCAATCTACTTAATCATTTTCATGAGGAAAAAAAAATAAATCAGCTCTCATCTTGACCGCTGGTGTTTGAAGATTAAAGTAGCCCAAGGGCTGTCACAGGCAGCGAGCATAGCAGGAAAATTATTTCATTCTGACTCACGACAGAGTGATCTAATTTAATGGGGCACTGACGAGGCTGTCGGGCACTAATTTAGCTGTTATCTAAGCTAGCCTCATTGCCAGTTGTGCCCTGCTGCAGCCCTCCATGCGCAGGGCTTGAGCTGCTCTCGGAACGTGCCGCCCGCTGAGCGCCTGCTCTGGCCGGACCCGGAGCCTTCGGCAGCGCTGGAGGGAGCGGGGCCGGCCCCGCTCGGCCTGGGCTCGGCTTGCCGGGGAAACGCAGCGCAGTTACAGAGCCCCGGGCACACCGGCGGGCAGGAGGGAGGCTGCATAGGATAACTTCCTTCTGGCCTTTCCTGCCTTTGATTTCTTAAATTCGCGACCTGATCTTTTGTCTCTTAAGGTACTTTAGTATATAATTTCTTAAGCTTCTTCATTTTAGAGGAAAAGGAAATTATAAAAAGACTATTTGATCCTCCTACCAGATTGAAACCACTACGTTAATTTCCACAGAACTGTTACTAATCGCTTGCTTGCATCTTTGATTTTGCTAGTCAGGTAGTAATCTTTCCTGTGAAAAACTAGATTTGTCCCAACCCATGAGAACATTTCAACCTATCCAGAATAGTTCCCTTTAAGGAATAAGACGACAATGAGGAAAAGGAATGATGTAGCCTCATAATGCACTGGCTATGACAACTGTGGTATTTGAAAATTTCTCATAATTTCAATGGTCAGATGAAGGAAACTGAAGAGTTCCTGGTAAGTTTATGTGACCTAAAGTTATATTTCATTTATAATAAAACAATAATAACAACAACAAAAGCAGGAGGAGCAGGAAATAAGAACCAATGCCTTGATCCTGAATATCTGGTAAGAAAAAGAAAAAAGCAAGCAAACAAACAAAATCCCACCATGAATTTGAAATCATTCAACTTTTTGTTTCTTTGCAAATGAGTTAATATGAAATTGGCAGCCTCCTAATGCTTTGTCAGCCAAATTGGCCACATCATACTATCTGCAAGCCCTTGAGGCTGGAATAGTAACATACTGTAATGTGATGCTCTAACAAAAGCACCTAATTGTGAAGAACAATTCATTTGCATCAAGATAGGCAGCTAGCTTCCCTCTCACAGCCATTTAAGACACTGACTTTGGCTACAAATTACTGCCTAGTGCTGTTTTCAGCCTTTCCCAGTCTTTACTGGACCTTAACAAAGCTGATCCTGCTCTCATCACCCTAACATGTTTTCTGGTTAGTATGAGTGACTAACAAAACTATGTCTTGGCCTGTGATTCATCTTGCATAATGCATTTTCCAGTCACACAGCAAAAGCCTTGCTGAAAGTGGAAATATTTGATCTTTAGCACTGAAGCCTTTGCCTGTGTGCTCTTAAAACTCTAGCTTTTTGTACCATGTTTTTATTAGTCAAACATACCATCAGTAGCCAAAGTTGCTTCTGTTGTCAGAGCATGTCTGCAGGCATAATGAACTTGGCAATAGGCAAGAACCTGCTATGCACAGGAAATGAAATGTACAGAAATTAAATGCACTGTGAGAAGCATGTGGTGTGTGGGATCCCCACGTGGCTGTTTGGCACAACTGAAAAGCTGAAGATGATGGGAAAAATCAAAGGGATGAAAGACCCCCAAATCCTTCAAACAGAAAACATGTACCTATCCAATCACCACATGGCTTCAGTCTCCTATGGCAACTCCCTACCTCAAGCTGAGGAGGAATGTGGCATTCAAGACAGTCTTTGTGAAGCAAGTAACCAGTCAGGCAGGAGCATATGTGGAAGGCTGCACAATGGTGTTAGAGATTAACAAATAGGATACGCTCCTGAACTGCTGAGTCTGGAGTAGAAACGAAAGGGAAAAAGATGATACACAAAGAAGGAAGATATGATACTGTTTGGCAGAGATGCAGAATTCACATTTATAGCTACAGAAGAAATAAGAAGCATTTTGGAAAAAATGTTATACAGGAGGATGATATTGGAATTTGGTATATTCAGACTAGGAGGAACGTCCAAAAGACTTTTGGCTTTAGTAAGCCTGACCACCCCAATGGGGAAGGTTCAGGATACTGCAGAGATAACACAGGCTATCTCCTTGGCATTCGTCTTCTAGGGCTTTGGTTCCTGGAAGCAAAGAGGAGCCGGGCTGTCGTACTGTGCTGTGCTGGAGACGTGCAGAACAGGAATCAGCATGCGGGGGGCTGGAGCCGCACAACCCTTGGTTGACCCCTTGCAACATATGTTGATTGCTGTTCAGATGTGATGACTGCAGATCAGATGTTCATTTGACATTGAGACCCAAAAGTGGGGGAAAGGAGGATGAAAAATTAAATCATTCTTTGGCAGGATTATATTTGCATTTGAATTAAAACCTATGTGTAAGACAGAAAAGCCTATTGATTTACCTCTGCCCTCCATGAGGGACAGTTTCCAAGTTCAGAGCTGCAGCTGAGGGAGGTTTCTTTTTACATCATCCCATAAACATATAGACCCCAAAGGCAGGACCAGGGAGGGACAGGGCTGTCCTGGCATGTTATGCATTGCCTAAAACCAGATGGAATAAATTAAAATTGCTGTTTGTCGAATATGCTAATCCACATGTGCAGAACCAGACTCCAGGCTTAGCTGGCCTGCTTCTCTGCAAACACTTTATTTTAGTCCTTTACAGTAGTGGATAAAAGGAATGTACTGGTATCCCAACTCCAACAGTCTGTAATTCATGTCCCTACAGAGCTTGAATATAACAGCAATGACCACCTTAACACAGCACTGGGGCTTCTCATGTCCTGATTCTCCTCATTTTTTCATTTTATGTTTAGGATATTTCCCTGTATCCCCCTTCCTTTTTGGTCAGTCTAATAAATACTTGTTGCAGATGTTCCAGGACTAACTTTCCAGTATCATGTCCTGGGAGCTACCAGCATGTCTTAAATATGGAAAGTACCAAAGTGTTAGAAGAAGGAAAGCAAATTATACCAATATTTGCTTTAGAAAGTAATACTTTCCTCTTACTAGCCTTAGGCCTAATACATTCATTCAAGATTTAATTTACTGTATCTATTTAATAATTTTAAAAGGAGATTGCTAAAATTATAATAAAACTTGAGGGAATATAAATCCAATTTAAAAGATGCATCTATACCTAAATATGTATATATGCAGTTTATGTAAAGAACATTTACCTTGTTTCATGGGTTTGATATGCATTTGCCATCTCCCCTTATACTTGAACCAGAAGTTCCAGATTTTTCCACAGCACACTGTGATCATACATGTCATTGTGTCATATAGTGACAGACTGGAGCTTGGTGGACAGTGCCATACCCTGACAGACAGTTGTGCTCAGCCTGCTGCTCTCTGCTGGGAGTGTCTCGATGCCCCAGCACAGGATCATTTGTATCTGCCCTCCCGTGAGGAGGGAGGTGGCAAGGCATCAGCATCCCCTCAGTCAGTGCCAGCAAGGAAGGCCAGGCTGGGACTGTGCAGCAACTGCCATGTGTCCTGCTGGGCTCCCTCCCCTCTGCTCTGTGCACGTGTTCCTTGCTGCTTCAGCTGCAGTACAAATGTGCAGTGAGGGCTTTTCAGGAAAAGAGAGTAAAATTGTATGTGGAAGAGTGTCAGCCTTGGAGTGTTTGTGCATGTGGTGACGGCAAAGGAGAATAAATAAATAAGACTTTGTTTTGAAGTTCTTTGGGTCAATCTTAAGCATTTGAGTTTGCTGAACTGAACCAGACCAAGGCTCTCGGGGCCTGCCGGGTCTAGGACTGGGTTCCCATGCTGAAGGCCCCCAGTGCCTCTTGGCCTTGCTTACCATCACCATTGGGGCTCTGGTGTCCCTGGCTGGGGCAGGGGGAACCTCACTGCTGCTCAGCGGTGGCACAGCACCCTCCAGAAACATGATTCATGGTGGTATAAGACTCAGAGTGGAAGGTTTGTGGCCCAGGCAGCAAATTCAAATAAAACTTCCAATTTGGAAGTGCCAAAGTAATTTTCTTGGGTTAAGATGTCAAAGCAGATTGTTGTCATGCTTCCACATCTCTACTTTTGTTCTGTCTCCTTAAAGAGAGAAAGAATCTTCTTATCTTTGAAGGAAATTAAATGTTGTACAATCCAAATTTTATTTCAAGGTGGGAATGTGTGCTTTGTTTTTTTTTTCTTTTAATTGTTTATTCAGTAGTCTTTATAAAATCAACATTGTCTCCTCAGTATGAAAAGGGACTTTATGCCAAGCCAAACCTAATTACAATTTAGGATGTCCTGTTATTGTAAATATACTAGATTGAAAGAATGGATCATGTTTTGCTAAAGACTCGGTCCTCCTCTAGCCAGTCCTGAAGAACATCTTTAGAGAGGAAAGTAACTTCCAGATAACACAAAGTTCCTCAAAGTTCCCAGAGCAGATCCTGCAGATGTCTGAGAACTTGCAGGTCCAATTTACAATGCCGAGAATGAAGAATCCTCTCACACCCCAAAAACCAGACACTTACAGGAAAAAATACTAAGTGGTCTTTAGTTGCTCGTAAGTCAACTCAGATTTTTGAAAGAGCTCTGGTACAACCTAGGCTTCAGAAGATGAATTTTCAGGAGGACTCAGGAGAATACCTTCTGAATTCTCAAATTCAAAAATAAAAGTAAAAATATTCTCAAAATCTGAGCTCTCTGTCTTCTAATGCTTCATATATGACTTTGCATTCCCTTGCAGAAGGCAAACAAAAAAGAAACGAGGTTGTTCATGATGAAGACAGATCTTTCTCCCTCTCCCACTTGTCTTGATTTTGTCTTCAGGTTGCTTGCTTTTTCAGTCTGTGGAGTTGCTTGGTCATAACTGCAGATGGCCTTATGAACATTTACAAAGTGTCCAGCCTAAGGACTCACATGTTGAAGGTATACTAGTTTTCTATTAGCTTGATTTGTCCTGGCAGATCATTTGTTCCATAGCGTAATAGCTTGGATACCTTCTGACTGACCTTTTCCTCTTTCTTTTAAGCATGTGTTTTGAACTTCAAACTGTGTCTTCATCTTATTGAGGAAAAAAAGATTATTTTTTACATTTCACCAGGTTTAACAGCAACAATCTGATGATTACACATACAGGGAAGGCAATTAAGGGTAAAATCTAAGGCAGCAGTTATTGGAAAAGATCACAAGTTCTGGTTCTTCCAACAGCTGAGCAAAATCACAAGTGTTAGGAAGAAACCAGCTCTGAGGTTTGATGCCATCTTTCCATCTTATCCACTGACAACCCTCAACACAAGCTGGGCCTCATCTTCAGCCATCACAGAGAAAAATTTCTTCTTTTAGATCAAAGTTTAGTTAATACTTGCTATAGTGTAGGTGTCTGTGATCAATAGCAACAAACACAATGAGAAAATGAGAGGCTGTCCTTCGGTGCCCCAGACAAGTGACTGCACACGAGGCTCCTGGTGGGGTCAGGGCTGCCAGGACCGATAGGCCGTGTAGTCTCGTGTGGGGGCATAGGATGGGTA
>VWZU01009549.1:765364-831374 GCA_013397095.1 Sterrhoptilus dennistouni
GAGTCATGTTCATGTAGTCGCTCTGGTGGTACACACTCTTTTTGGATTTTTGCTGTGGGAGAAGGGTGAAGACAACTGTGAAAACTCTCATGTTAACTGCTGATAGTTCTGGCCTTAGGTTCTTGTTCAGGGAAGTAGGCATGTTTGTAAACCCATAGCATATTTGTAAACCTGTAGCTTCAGATTGTCAGGTTTAAATACATTTACAAAAGAGTTAGAACACACATTCTCGTCAAATAATCTATGGAATTTGCCCAATCTGAAAGTAAGTCTCCAGCTTATCTGGTGAGACATTTACAGTGTTAGTTCTCCAGGTAAAGGAATGCTACACACCAAAGATAAGAACTGATACCTCTAATCATCATCTTACCTCTCTCATCTCTGGAATGATTCAGCAGAAACAACACAGTTTGAGCTGTGAAGGCTGTCCTCATTTATAAGGAGGTAAAGAGAAATTAGCTTAATTCAAATAGAGTAAGAGCATGAAAAATTAGCCCAGACTATATGTACAATGGTTTTCCTACCATTTACAGAAGTAAGACACAATGCATATGTTGTTCTGAACCTTCCTTCAAGGAGTGAACAAATCAGAGCTGATGTTTGTCTTTTATGTCTCCTTATCTGGGCCTCAAAAATCTTATTTCTACTGTTGGATTCCTGCTGTGACACAAGGGAAGCATCGGCTCTTTCAGAAATAAGAGTAGCAGAAGACAGGTGAAATAATTTGCCTAAAATCACAGAGGAAAAATGTGGCTATAGCAGCATTTCAGCCTCTGACTGCTGCAGGCTGTGCACAAGGTTGGTGCTTTTTACATAGCTTAAGGCTTTATTGATCAGGGGAAATTAAAGTGCTCCCATGCTTTTTCCTTAATACTGTTCATACCTTCTTTTGCAATCTTCTTTTTACTAAAATTTCCTTCCCATGTACAGAAATAGCTGTATATGCTGCACCATATATGTAAATGATGCTGTGAAATTGGAGGTTTGCATTTAAAAAATATGATGGCTGAATTATGTTGTATGTGCAGAGCAGGGCAGTTACTATGAAATATTTTAAGCTTTTTAATATTAATGTTATATATATGTGAAGTGTTGAATGTAAGTTACGTACTGCTTAAGCCATGTAATGCAATCAATGCATGTAAAGCATTAGATACAAAAGCTTTATCTCTGAGTGTTCATCTCCATTATACAGGATTTCTAATTCACCTAGGAGGTAGTTTTGCATAAGAGAAAGACATTTTGTTAGTGTGAGTGATTGTTGGGCTGTTACAGGATCAAAGACTGATACATTTGCAACGGAAAACAGTTTTCCTTCAGGGAAGGCAGAACTCTATGAAAACAGACAAATCTTTAGCTGCTTTCAGGAACTGATCAGGCTTGCCATGTCTGTCGAGTGCCATAATTAGGACCTTTTTTACATTTCACAATGTCTTCTAGGCAGCTGTATTTACATTCAACAACACTCTAAATACATCCACAATCAGAATACATATTATCTGAAGAATACTACCAGCAGTAATAACAGCAGGTAAAAACTGATGCAGCAAACAGCTCACATGGCAATGCAGCCTTGTCACTCTTGCTGGGGGCAGACATGCTAGTGGCAAAGCGTGAAGCCATTAGGTAGCAAATGAGTATAGCACAGAGAAACTGGTTCAGATTGTAAATGATGGATTTGAAGCTATAGCATCTCATCTGTGGCACAGCCACACCAGCACAGCACTATAACACCAGCACCTGCTCGTGCAATCCTCTCAGCTCTCCTCAGAATCAGCCTCTACATTAGGGCACAAAGAAGAACCACTTAACCTGCCTTTGCATTTTCCTGCAGCAGCGCCCCCTTTGATTGTTTTCTATTGGAAATAGCCACAGATTGAGAAAGTGTCCTTTTGTGAAACAGCAGATCTCTATCTTCAGCTAGGAGTGACAATGGCTTTCTGTATACATGCAACATTTAACCTGGCAGGGACTCTGGACCCTTTATACAGGCTACCTCATAATCGTTGTTTTGAAAATTGCTATTTAACAACAAAGATATAAGTGAAAGTCAGAGTGCAAGGAATTGAATTCTGTATGTTCAAGTCTTTCTCACATAGACCAAGTAGTGTAAATTCGCTCTGGAGATCATAGTCCTAAGACTTGTCAAGGAAAATGTCCTTCTGCTGCCCCTGTATCATGCCAGAAGGACAACTGGATGTGACTTGGGCTAGTCAACTCTCCAGAGAGATTAGAAAGCAAAAATTATGAGCCATAAGGCTGTGTCAGCTTTCTCACTGTTGATGTACAGACAAGGGACTACTGAAATCCAGGTGCTCCTATTCCCTTGTGGTCAGGCTGCCGGAAACAGTGGTTGCTCAAGGAAATTGCAGAATAGCAGAAGACACCAGTGCAATATGGTCCTAGGCTGAGGGCTCCCTATAGATTGTGTTATTGTAGGTGAGCTCCTGTCAGTATAAAGGGTTTTGCCAGGAGTGCCTGTGGTTCTAAACTTCCCTGACAGGTTCAGCTGGCAAAGGTGTCCCAGTATTGCTGGTGTGCAGGGCACTGCCAACATTGGCATTACTATTTTCTGTAGGACTCTACTGCAGAGGCCTGACTGCCCACCTGGAGAGCATCTGGTGTTTCAGCTCTTTTGGGGTACACTATGGGTGTGCATACACAGCTGGGATGAAGAAACACTGTCATCCTGTACTGAACAGGTAGCAGTGAGTTAGTGGTAAACATGGCAAGTATAGCCTGAGAAATGAACGACTAGAGCATACAGAGCAAAGGAAATACAAGTTTCTTACCCAGTAGTTAATAAAAACTGCAGTTATTAGCATACTGTAGAGTGCAAGAATTCCAGTCACTGTTGCCAGAATCCACAAAGGAATTTCAGACTGAGGCTCTTGTATTTGGGTGGGTGTCTCTTTAAGGAAAGAGCAAAGAAAACTTTAAGTACATGAAATTAAAAACATCGATCTCTGCTTATTTACTCCTTGTTCCAATGTGTCATTTTTATTAATCATCATTTTAAGATCTCTTCTTCAGAAAGTCCAGAGCAGGAATGTAGTTTTACCAGACAATACAACTTTTTTTTTTTAAGAAAACAAACTGCCTCCAGCCATTATGTAGGGAGTGTGTATAGGGAGGATACTGACCTGCAGAGGTCTCTCAGCTTACCTTTCACATGAATGACAGTCCCGTTACTCTTCTCATTGTAGACATATGGGGGTGGATACATGACCTCAATTTTGCAGAAGTAGATGTCAGTTTGGTTAGCATTCATGTTCCGAATATTGAAGATGATTTTGTCTTTATGATGACCCCCCTGGCAGTTAAATTCTTTATTTGAATTGCCGCTAATTTTGGTTGCGTTCCATGAAATAGCACAAACTTCAACTGAACTGTCCGTTCCTTTGTGTAGCGAAGCTCGGAATTCCTTCCCTGTCCCATTGTAGGTGTAGTTGCAAACTAGAGTTGCAGTTTGATTAGCCACAATGAGCAAAGGGTGCTGAGCCACTAAAATCTTGTTTTCTGGAAGGGAGGGGAGAAAGTGAGAAAAGCACTTGTTTATAAAATATAGTATGAGACTTCAGAACCACATATCCTCCCATGCAACTCTGCTCCATATCTCCTCTCCACTGCTGACACTCCCTACCAGGGAGTACAAAACCACTCATCTGCAGAAGCAGTTTCTCACAGGAGCTATTGTTGCAGCAATTCACCTGTATGTAAATAATTACATCGTCTCTAGGGGAGACTGTGAGATCAAGAGTGTTTTTCTTCAGAGTCAGAACACTAGCAGAGGCAGTGGACTGTGATGAAGATTTAACATCAGAGCTCAGAATCCTAATCTGCATCTGTGTGCATGTGTGCATGTGTGTAAGGCCATCTAAGTCTATCCTTTACTTAGCTAGCAGTTTCCTGAGGAACATTATGGAGTGAAAATACTACGAATTGACACTGCAGTCAGATAAGAGAATATTATTCATACATTTGCTTTTTATTCAAGGACTCCTGAAGAGTTTGCGGGTGGAATTGCCAAACCATTTCAAGGGTTTGGACCTTGGGCAATGAACACTAAAAGCATGAACTGCTATCATTTTAATGTAAAATAAGTGATTTTTCTAGCTAGCAGCTGTAGTAGATTCTTAATCTCTCAAAGGACTCAGAAGCTGACTAATTTGACACTGCACTGGCACTTAAATGGCCTGAAAAAAGCATGTCACATGAATGTATAATTGAATTTTAATTGACCAGACTGACACATAAACAGGAAATGTTTTCTGACATGTAGACCTCTGTGCTATCATCTGCCAAACAATGAAACACAGTGAGGACTATGCAGAAAGACAACTTGTTCCAAGAAAACTCCTCCTGTACAAATGAGGTCCTTCTTTTCAAATGATGACCCCTAAGTAAGAGGAAGGGAGTTGTGGCTTTTAGGCCAGAGACTTGCCAAAGCTTTTATATGACTGCTTAAGTCTTTATGCAAGCTCAGCTCATGCGAGGTCTGGATAGTCTTTTACATGAGACTGTTGTCGGCTGTTAGAATGACAATTGTACCTCTTGTCCTTAAAATGTGGTGCAAACATAGATTCTTTCTACTTAATCCATGTGGTCAGACTTCAAAAATGCTAGTAAGAGAAATGAAGTGGGAAAGAGGCCAGATCCAGAATGCCCAGAAAATTGGTGTTTAAAATTGTTTTAAACAATATTTAGGACCAAATGATGCTTACTGTATTCATGCCTGCACAAGAAGATGAAGTACCCCAGACTCTTGAGCAGGATATTCCTTTGGGATGAATGTGGTCCAGGGAGGAAAGTAAACACAAAGAGATACATGAGATGGCCAGGACTAGTGGTAGGGTGTGGGCAGTAAAAACGATTGGCTAGCAGGTTCTCCAGTTACCAGCAGAACTTGTCCAACTCTGAAGTTGTTAATTTTCTCATTTACCCGCCCTTGCTTCAAATGAGAGAAGGACATGTGAGATTGGGAATGTTCTACTGCCTCATCTTTATCAAAGAAAGATTGTAGCCTATCCTCCTTGTGTCCATTTGCTCAACATAGTTAGTGAGAGTGTGGAGGAGGGCTCCTAACAGCTCCAAAATCCCATGTTTGCAGGCAACCAAAACACTGTGAAACTTTGGATGAAGGATAACATTTCCAGGCTTTCCAGCAGAAAGAGACAAGGATCTTTGAATCCTAGGACAGAGTGGCAAGGTAAGAACAGAGAAGGCGAGTCATTACACAAGGTGGTGCCTGTGGTGACTTTTCATCAAAATGAAGACATTTCAGCAAAACAATTTGGTTTCCTTGAATCAGCATTTTCCGACAAAAGCTCTCACATAGGCTTATAAGGCATTCTAGTGAGGGGTGAGGTTTGAATTCCACCCCTTTAAGACAACATATTTGATCATATTTTTGTTGGCCAGAAAATTGATCTTTGGCCTACGTGAGAGTTTGCAAGTCTGAGGTAGAATTGTTCCACCTTTAGCACAGCAGAATTCTACACATCTCACTTGAGACAGAGTTATTCTACTGCTTTGCAGTGTTTGTGCACTACTACAACCCTGATTGTCACAGGGATTGAATACACCTTCAGGGAATACCTTTTCTATCTCAGAGTTGACAATCAAAATAGGGTCCCAGAACTGATAGAAGCATTACACTTTGAAAAGTGCTTGCCTGTTTTCATTGCAAGTACTTACAGAAAACGAATGGATATTTATTGCTCACCCTGATCATGTTTTCTCTGTGGCCAGAGGAAGGTCAAAGAACACTGAAAATCTCATCACTGAGGGACTCCCTTCAGATGTTATTTAGACTCTTCTGCAGACCCCAACCCCATCTCTTTTGCTGTCGTCAGCTAACCTGGATTCCGGATGTTGAGACCTGCACTTCATGCTTTGAGCTCCACTGTTTAACTACAGCTCTGGACTATTTATGTCACTGCCATCATACAATGCTAATTGGCAACCAGTCTCTTTTGATATACCCACCTAAAATGATACATTCCTTCAATTTATTTTCACCTCTTGGATTTATAATCCAATCTGTTTGCCTTGTCTTGCAGGCTAGGCGCAATAACCCAGCTCCATGCTGCTGATGCTGGGATGCAGACTGGCTGAGCAGTGGGAAAAAGCTCATTTGTGGGTCATTAAAGGAAGACATGATTGAAGCTAAGCACCCAAATCCATTTTCACAAAGTGGCTCTTCTAGTTCAAATCTAAATTAAAGGAGATATTTTTGGTTTCAATTATAGGAAGAACTCGTTAGCACATGAATTGGTTGGGCTGCAATGCCAACAGGGACAAGGCAAGCTTACTCCACTGGCCTGTTGGACAAGCCCTGCTGTTGTCTTTCTCCTCTGGACTTGGAGGTTTTTTTGAACTAAAGAAAGTCAGTCATACTAAAATGTGTGTTAGTTTCGTGGGGAAGACCGAGTAATGCCTAGCATCCCTCACTTGACTTGTCATCTGAATAGGATTTGACTACATTCTTAGTAGGATCTAGCCCATTCTGAGCAAACAGGGCAGAGGCTGCTTTTGCCTTCAGAGACAGTTTTTCCTCATAAGTGTCACTTTGGGTTTGTTAAATGGTGAAACTCTGGAACATTTAGTAGGTGTTTCCATTACTGTAAATAGGGTTATGATTGCCACTTTAGAGGTGTATTCAGTCATGCTATGTAGTAGTAAATATCTATATACTGGCCTTACCTAGCCAGGAAAATAGCAGTTATGAAAAATAATTGTTTACAGTTTCAAAAAGCAGTGACTTTAAAAATATAAAATCATTTCAGTCAGTGTGCACAGGCTGCAAACTTTCTCAGGATCTTGGGGTTTATATGCAATGGTGTGTAAGATCTCTGAATGCTTTTTAAGCTTTTTTATAGATTATTTGTAATGCTGGACATTTCTTGTAATCACATGAAACAAAATGCCATCCATCTATATCTGTAAAATACTGACTCTCTGATCACCGAACCCAATGCAAGCAAAACTTCATTGAAGTTTTTTATTTTTTCTATTCACCAAGAAAGTGAAATAGAGTTGACAAAGTATGGAAAATAACTATTTTGATAGTTATTTTCCATAGTTTTGATAGTTTGTGTTGGTTTTTCTTTTTCCTACAGAACTCTTCATGAATCATCATCAGCTATTGGAAAAAAATATTCTGCTAAAATATTTAGTACTTTTCTTCCTTTTTTATGCCAGTTGACTTCAAGAAGCTATTTTACAGAGCAAGGTATCTAAGATAAGTTGGCATTTCTGTAAGCACAGGAAAGAAATGGCTCACCTAATTCCCTGGGGGGATAGGAAAAAACCTAACTGAAAAAACTGAAAGGAATTTGTTTAAGCCACAGGGAGAAAGGCACACAAGTATGTTATAAGCAAAGCTATTTTGTTTTTGCTGCTACTGGTCTGTTGTTCAATTATGCTTATTCTTCTTTTCTAGGTATAAGGCTCCTTCTCTTTTACTTTGGTTTGAGACCACCCAGCTGTGTTTCTGATGTGCAGCTGGGGAATTCCTTTTCTTCTGGCCCTTACAGACCTGCTTTCAGCTCAACTTCCCTGCTTTGCTGCAAGTACCGCAGGCAACAGAGTACTCCAGAAAGTCCAAGTGACACTCGTGCTTTAATCAAACCCAGTGTGAGCACAGGGGTTTTTTTTGGCAGTTTGTGATTTGTTTTTTTTAAACAAGGATTAGTTGATGTCATCCTACTCTCAGCTAACCTTGCCTCATCCATCTTTTGCATTCTGGTAACCTTGGTACGTTAGAGGTTGATTTTAATGCCTAGAGACCATAAGCCAGAAGGTTATGTGGATAGTAAAAAGATGAGGTCAGTTGTGGTACACTGCAGTGGGAACCTTCTTGTATTACTTATTTCACAAAATACCAGACACTTGATCCAGCTGCCTCTCTGACAGACCACAGCAAGGTAATTATTTAGCCAGCAAAAAGGGGAGGAGGACAAACTTTGTAAATGTTAGTGTTTCTGCAAAAGGAAATTACTAAAGTCAAATTTTAAGTCCCTTTCTATGATTTAAACTCAACCTGCAGCAGCCACTGATATAGTCTAACAACAGGACAAATTCTGTTGATTTTCCCAAACCAAAATACCTGAGGCTTATAATACACCTCATGGCTTGAGGCAGTCCTGCAGGGTTTTGACCTGCCTTAATGTTTTCCGTGTACTAAGGACCAAACATCTTGAAAATGAAGAGTGAAGAAAATAGATAGGGAAAGGATGAGAATCCTGAGAAGCAAATGACCTCATGTGCTTCTCTTTAAGAAGTTGAACAATCTTGGTGAGTTGGAGCAAAGCAAGTGTATATGTGTCTATAAAGCCATGGCATAATGCCTGTGTCTGAGAATCACACACTGTAATTTATTTTGTTGCAATTCAAAAACACTGCTTAAAAGCTGTTCACACCTCATGGAAATGTGTTCAGAACTGTTAACCTACTGCTGATACTTATCCCCTCCTGGAATTAGTGTCTTCTTTGACAATCCAGGGGCCTGCTGTGGAAATAATTATAATATTGCAAACACAGAATTATAAACATGGGAAAGGACAAGGAGGAATAAAACTGATTCCTTAAAGAAATGTAGATCACGGTGTCATGCAAAATGCAACGCCTTCACTGAGGAAGGAAAATAACATAGAAATAAGAAAAAATAATTTAGAAATAAAAAAATAATGTAGAAATAAGAAGAAAATAGTTTCAATTGCATTTCTCAAACTAGAAAAGGTGACTTTTTAAAGATGTTCTCTATGTTAAAAATTTTGTACTGAAACCAGATTTTTATTCCTATCTGTAACCTCCTGGAAAATACAAAATACTAATATTTGGAGGAGAGGCAATAACAAGAGTTCACAGACAGCAGTCTGAAAAATTTTCTGTCTCAAAATTATCCTAGCAAATGCCAGTATCCCTTGCCTTGCATTGCATTTTAATGTACCTATTGGAAAGAGATGTTAGGTTTGAACACAGGAACGCTGCATCAGCAAGACAACACCGAGATAAATACCCTCAGCCATAACAAATGAAGAGTCAGGAAGATTCACTAAGACTCAGGATTACAAAAAGATTTTTTTTCCTGAAGATCTTCAGAAAGAAACTAGATGTCTAGTAAATATCAGTAAACCACTACACAATGCAAAAATCAGAAACTTTTCAAGTCCCATCCTCCCATCTTTGAGCTCAGTAAGCAGCTCTGCTTTTGAGCATTTATTTGCTAATCCTGTGAGGATGTCGCTGTACTCAGCGCCAATGACACCAAGCCAGGCCATGGGAGAACCTAAAGTTTTATAAGCAGATTTGGGGATGTGGAGAGTCTGCCAGAAGACAGGCACTGGCACCATGTCTGCTCAGAGCCGCTACCCCCAAGAAAAGGTGCTTGTGAGCAGAACTTGTAAAGCCCTGGGAGTAGGTGAAATAAACACCCCTCTACCTATGCATGCAATTTTCAAATGGACCTACAGAGAAGTCAAATTAAAAGAAAGCTCCTGAGTCTCATATTGGAGGGATACTTGTGGCAGGAGGAAAATTGGCCTCTTGGTTATATCAAGTTGATCCATTTGCAGACTTAGCTGCATGCTGTCTCTCCCCTTTCATCCAAAAAAAAAAGAATTTGTGCAAAATTAATTCAGAGCTATACCAGACCTTCTACCCTCTGATGATCAAAGTGAGAAAAAATAGGGGAAAGGGCTGAAATGTATGGGGGTTTTGTTACCTGTTACATCAGCAGTGGGGATGAAGCAGAGCACCACGAGGATCCCCAGGAGCATGGTGCTAATGGTGGGCCCGCTGCCTTGTCTCCACCCCCTGCAGGCACTGCCACGACTCCCGGGGCCCCACAGCACCAGCCTTCCTTCCCTGTGGGGCCAGGCTGCACCCAAGAGTGCTCACACAATGTCTCTCCTCCTCCTTCTGCAGCACTGATACACTGCCGAGTAAAACAACTGTAACAGCAATACTTGAACAGGAAGTGAAATGGCTTGATGATTTTAGTCTTAGGAAGTTGCCTCTGTGAAGCTCAGTAATGCCTAAAAGGTGCTTGAAGCCTGCACTTCAAGATTGGGACTGTCAGCCCTGTACTGCAAGGTGTGGTTGTGTTTGGGGCTCTGCAAGGCTGCTTCTGTCAGGGAGGAATGGACTTCCCCAGGGATGCAGTGCTCTTTATTCACCAAGAGTACATACACATGTACACTGATCATGGGAGATGCAAACACCAGTTTCCAAGTTCCTGGTGACCAGGCCTGACCCCTCAGGAAATTGTGTGCTCAGGAACTTTCATCCTTACTCACTCCTAGGAGCAGAAATCTCTTGGCCTGCCGTGTTGTCTCTGCCTGTTTTCCCAGCCCCTGGGAACACTGACATTTTTTGGCAGTAGTTTGTTCATACTCATTTCTCTGCATCTGCTTGTTGCCTTGAATGCAGAGCCAATAGTGCAGAAATAGTGATCTGGAATACCTTCACATTTTGAAAAATATCCCAATTTATGAATGAGTGCAACTATAATCCAATTAACATCTAAGTAAAGGCAGCATGCAGCAGACACATTGCTCAGTCAGTGCTTTCATGGAGGCGTTCTTATGTAAAGTTTTTTCTTCAGCTCATCAAGTAAATGCTCTCTCTTCCTTGGCTTTGCAAGCTCAATGTCACCTCTTCCCTTGCAAGAGCAGGTTGTGAGAGCCAGGTAATGGCATTTATAACCATGAGGAGCTCTATTACTATTAACTATTTATTTTTGTCCACCAAAGTAGAAATATTTAACTGTATCAATGCCTGTCACTGTCTTTGATTTATTTGAGAGAAAACAGAAAGTATTTAGCAGGAAGACTTAAAGAAAATTGGGCTTAATAGAAAGGGATGAAAGACCATGTACTATTCTTTCATATCCCTTAGTATCTGAAGCCTTTAGACCACGTTTTATCAGAAATTACAAATGCAATTAGTGGCCCTAGCTGGTATATTTATTTGCAGTCTAGAAATTTAAATGATATTCTTTTGTTCCGTAATCAATGTTAGTTGCCTGCAATACTGAAAGTTTTGGAATTTCCTCAAAATTATTAAAAAGTACAAAAGAGAAAACAATAAGATTCTCTTTTCTTAGCCGACTTTTGTGGTATCTATATAAATGTCCTGACACATTTTTTTGACTCATATGAGTGTACCTGCAGTTACCAATTAAATAGTCTCAGTTTAACTTGCAGTGAGAATCCCTCAAAAAAGTTACAAAGCTCAGTACCTTTTTGCTGAACTGCTGTAACAGAGATGAAAACCCACTGCTGGCTCTGGTAACTCAACTTACACAATCTAAATCTTGGCTGTCAGATCCTTTCTCCCTTTGGGATATGGACTGGAAATGCACAAGGGGTGCATTCTACCCTCATCACAGAATTAGCAGAATATATTGCAGAGAGAGAGAGATACCGCCATTAATATCCCTGACAGACACTGGCAGAGGGGCACCATTCAGGTGGAAACCAGATTATGGAAACAGCTGTGTGGGAAGAGATCCTCCTCTAGGAATACCATTAACAAAAAGCTGAGGGAACAGTGTGCACTCTTTGGGTGAGGTCCCATTTATTTCCTTCCATCCCCTTATTGCTCCTCATGTGCCTTTCCCATTGTGAGGACAGACCATGGCACTGACTGCAGACAGGGACTGGACTGGTGGAATGGAGGAGAGGAAAGAGGTGCCACTGGGCCCTCCAGGGGGCCATTATCCACTGTGGCTCCAGAGAGCAAGCTGTGATGGATCATTTCTCTCTGTGTTGATGAATAGGAGTACCAGTATTGCCCTTTTCAGAGCTTCTTTTTTTCCGTTGTGATTTTAGTTTTGTCTAATCATTTCTTCTTTGGTTTCTGGAGTAAGGAAGGGTGCTTTTCTATCCTCGAATAGCTTTTGGCTCGTCTGCATTTCTTGGTTTTCTAAGATTTTTAAATCCTTATGTTCCTGAGGATATGGTTCCTTTCCTTCTTGAAATTGCATCTCTTCCTCTAATTTAAACAGTTTGTTTCCAATCACTTAGATACTTGGCTTTGCCACTTCACATGTGTGATCTTTTTCTTTTGCCAAAGTTATCCTGAGGGCAGGGAAAAAAAGATATTTTAGCTTTCAGCAAGCCATCTTGTACTTAGGACAAACCACACAGAAGTTTATCTAGGAAAAAAGAATGTATGAAAATGTCTGTCGGTATGCCCTCACTCTTAATTTTTATTATTCTCCCTCCTCTTGAAGTATCTCACCTTTTGTATCCTGGGCGTTACCCAAGGGTGTTCTGCAGTAACATAAATTCAGGCAGTATTGACTTCTATTCTTACCCTATATTCCATTCACATTTCAGTCTGTTGAGTCTGTCTGTACGCTGGCAGACAGGATCTGCTTGCTGTCACAGCAATGGAAATCCAGACTAACACTGTAATTTCAGTAGAACTAGAGCTGTGAGAGCACTGAAAGAGCTAAAAATGCCATTTGGCCATGTTTGGGAAAAAGAATGTTTCCATCGGCTGAAATTGCAGTCCAAGAGAAGTAAATTAAAGGTTTGTAAATAGTTTTCCAGGGTACACAAGAATCTAGAGTATGGGTTTGGGCTTTTTACTCATATGTGTAAATAAAACAACAGTCTAGGTATTTGATTATAGCTTTTCATGCTGACTGTTAAAAAGCCAAGCACTGACAGGAGCTATGACCTGAGTGTCAGCGAAATCTAACAGGATCCAGTATGGTTTCTGAAGGAAAATATCCTTCTAAAAGGTTTCTGAAGGATATTTCTGGATATCTTTAAGAGTACCAAGAAATCCCAAGCAGGCTCCCAGTTTGCCTTTACATTAAAGACTGAGGAGGTAACAACCCACATATCCTCAGCTGAGTGTTCAGCTGTTAAAGTCAAGAAAGACATTCCAGATTTGTTATGATTAAACAAGTGGATAGTTTAAAAGGTAATTCTAAAATAAATTAGGCCTCCCTTCATTCACTGGAAGTTGCATAGTGCATAATTGTTCCCAGCACATAGTCCTGTTCTAAAGCAAATAAAAATGTATACGCATACTAGAAGAATAATTGGAGCAATATACTATCATTCACTTATTTCTGAAGACTCCAGTCTGATGAGAGACAGTAGGTCTCTAAAATTCTCTTTTAACTACTATAGACAATTAACATTTATGTCCCTGTACTGTCCTGCAACTAAATAGTAAGATTAAATTTAACAGTTGTCTGAGAGAATCTTCCTCTTGCTTCCCTTCCATAAAGAATCATCACACAGACCTTGAGTGAGTAGTCTAGGTAGGCGTTCTTCTGCTTGTTCTGCATGCTTGTATGTTGTCAGCTGCTAAAGTAAATGCTTTCTTTCTTACAACTGCAATTTAAAACATCTTGATTCTTCCCTTGCTCCTCCAAGTAATGATTTGTTTTGAACAGTGCTATGCACCCTTGGTACAGATCGAAGGTTGATTCTTTCACATCTTGCTTCTAAGCAAGTGTGCTTTAACTAGCTGCTGTAGAGGTGCAGAAGAAGGGTGACAGGAAGAGTGCAACAAACTGACATGTTATTCTTAACTAGGAAGACAATAAATTATGCATGTTTTTCACCTCCTACGATGTCCAGTAAGTTGGCTCAAGTTGCATTTGTCACCTGAAGCTCTTCGTAAAGTGACATATTGTTATCTTCCCTTTACAGATGGAGAATGGAATCACAGCAAGGTGAAGAGACATGTCTGAGGACACGCCTTAGGTTAGTGGCAGGGCGATGAACCTCTACAAGTAGCTCTGGTAATATGTGTAACTTGCAAGGTCTGACCAAGTCCTGATGGCCGACATTCCATGTTGTCATTTCCAGTGCACAAAGATGAATTTTCACCATGTTCCAAGTGTTTTTATATCCTTTTTTCTGTGAGTCCAGGTACCATCATATCACAAGTGCAAGCATTACCCTTAGAAGGAAATATCAATATACTCTTTCAGATGGAATTTTAAGTTGTTTTTCTGTGACTTAAAATGTTACAATTGATATCTGGTATACAGGAACCTTCCAGGGCCAGAACTAAATATGATGTGTCATGGTGGAAGGGGAACTTTCTCTTTTGGAAAGATGGGACGTTTTTGTTTCCAGTCCTCAATATAGCAGTCCTAATGTGTCAATAACATAAGATTAAGAGCTGCCATCAAAAACATACAAATCTGAAAGAGAGCTTGAGAGGACCCTTCCCTATTTGGGGAAAGTAACATTTCCTTGATAGACTGAATATTTTCAATGCTAGTAGGTGAAGCTGTTCATTAGTGTTTTTGGGAAAGAGGCAGGAGTTCACACATGTACATTCCTGCCTCTTTTCAAGTTAAAAATCTCATCCAAATTTCAAAGTTGTAACCATTTCTTTTGATTCTACATATTCCTGGTTTGAACTGTTAGAACAAGTCTTGAAGGAGGTAGGTTAATGATTAGGGGAAGAATGGCTCAAAGCTGGATGATTAACTGCATCTGTCACCTGCCTGTAATCTGACATATGGCTGCTGCTTCATTAGAGGCCAGTGTTCAGGTAGGAACACCTGAAATAAGGCCCACAGGTGAGTACATATGTATGCTAAATGTTCTGTGATAAAAGCATTGAGAGATTAGGGCTAGAAGAAGGATTTTGGTTGACTGCACTGCCTGGCACTTTTTCCTCTTGGGTAGAGAAGGTGGAGAACCTTACATACTACAATGGAAGATATGGCTACAAAGCAGTGTTGTCCTGTATAGGAAGGAGTTTGGAATGTCTCGTTCTTTCAAAGGGAAATCATTTATTTCCTTCTCCTTTGTCCTGCTGAAGACAAAAGAGATTAATAACCAATTTTAAATAAGAGGAAGCATCTTCAAAAAAAACATAAGACCTAGAAATCTTGAGCAGACATACTCAACATTAATCTTTGTGCAAAAAGACTGCTCCCAGATCTGACTGTCTACATCTTCTCCAGAGAAGTTACATAGATCTCTAAATACCAGTAGAAAGATTTCTGTCTGCTAGGACTGTGTTTTCAAATCTGAGGGCAAGGTGGAGTGTCATGGGAGGTCCTGTCTGAAGATTTGTAGAGGGCTGCTGAGGGAAGAAGGCTTTCTGGGGCTGTGCTGAATGCCAGTCCCATGGAAAAGGAGCCCAAGCCTGGGAATTACACATCCAGTATGATCTGAGTAGACTTGGCTTCTCTGCTATCTGTGCCAGCATTTCCTTTTGGAGGGAAATAATTGACCAAAAGTTTTGCTGCCAAAAGCAGCACAAGAATGGTGTGGATAATCAGGAATCCAGGGCCCTGGGGCAAAGAGAAAATGAAATCAAACTGGTGTTGTAGACACTTGGGTCACCTGGCAAATATTACCCATAGTAAGGGAGTGCTGTAGTTGAGGCTTCCAAGGAATTGCCTTTATTTGTAGAGAACAGTCTATATAGCCTGTATTTATGAATAAAGCCTTAGCTAGATAAAACACTTCCACCTCCTCTGGGCTCATCAGAACCAGCCCAGGCTCAGCTCAGTATATTAGGTTTTAAGACTGTCATGTTCAAACTCATTTTAAAAGCTTTAACTCTTTCACTTCCTCATTGTTACGTTACTTTTTGTCTTGCCCTGCATTTCACAATGATGGTAGTAGTGCTGTCAGCACAGTGCATGGATGGCAAAGCACTGCACTTTTACAGTTCTTCCCATTTACACAAACGTGGAAGGAAGCATTACTCATGTTTATGAACAATTGAAACTAGAATAGAGCACTCCACACAATGAGAGCCCCTTTAAGGAAGTGTCAAAGGGCTGCCCAGCAACCTCACTCATCCAGTGGAATATATTCTTTGAGATTACTTCATTCTGAGTAGTCCTCACAGGAAATAATTATTTTGGTAGACACTAGCACACTAACTTGTTGGATAAGCATTTCCAAATGACTCCTTTCCCTGAAGACAGTGGCTTCTTTACGCCTAGGCAAACCTAGCTGATGTCCAAGTTCAACAGCTTTCTGCCTGAGAAGCGCCCTATTCTTAGACTGTGGTGTTGCCAACACCAAGCCACAGAGTTGTTTTCTGCCAAAATACTATGAGAAACAGACTTTTCATTGTATTTCTGCTACTTCAAAAAAGTACTAAGTCATAGCACACTGGAAATGTTTGTGCAGGGCTGCATAGGAAAATATCATAAACACATTAGAAAGAGTTTTAAATATTTCCACATAGGAACTAAGGACCAATATTTCTGATTCCTAACTAAAAAGTGCTGAAAGCAGAGAGAAGTCCTTTTCAAATCACAATAGGAAGCATCTGCTTACTCATAGATGTGAATTCTGATAAATGCTTATTAATTTTATAATGGATTTTTTTCTTAGAAAATAAATCCAGCATTTTTTCAGCATGCCAGCATTCCCGTAACTATTCCTTTAAACAGGAAATTGAAAACAATCGCTTTACTGTTACAAAGACCTTGCTGGGTTCAGAGGGTAGGAATCCTTGCTGGTTTAAAGAGGAGGGGGAAAGAATTGTATGATGGTTTATTAGAAGCCACATCCACACAAGAAGCAGAGAAAATTTCCATCCTTTATTTCAGAGGTGTCCAGTCTTTCTATTGGTGCAAGCCATGGGGTCCAGCAGGGAGCCACCTGAATGTTAAGGTGTCTCCCCTGATGTTGCTTGAGCCCAAGAAGTGCTGGTCTCCCAGATGTGCCAGCAGCACGTCCCTCAGCACAGGAGCAGCAGGCGTACAATGCAGTCTTGTGAGGCAAAGTACCACTCACTGTCCTTGGCATGGCCACTGCCCAGGGGCTCCCAACAGACAGCACAACTTGCTTTTACAAGCTAAACCTCACACCAGAGATCATCCCAAACTGCCTGACAACCAAGCACCATGTGCCAGAACTACCTGGGAAATCTGAGCCCATAGGCAGCTATTAGGATTGGAAAGCTTCTGCTTCACGTTGCTGCTGCCTTGTGTGCATACGTATTCCTCTCTAATAAAACCAGAATAATCTCCTCTCTTCCTATACACAAAGTTTGACCCTGAAGAGGTCCTGCTACATATTCCTTATTGCAGCTGTTGGATAATCTTTCAGATGATATTAAAATACAACCAAATTCTAATATCTCACTAAACTTTGGAGGTTATTAAAAGCAATGTAAAACCTCTGGTTTTGCTGATTTCAGGACAGTCTAAGAGTTTATAAAAATTGAAGTACATTTTTGGAGCCGGTTCTATTAAGGTTGCATGATAAAATTAGAATTTATTATTAAATTTCTGAGCTTTTAATATTATGCCTCAGAAACCTGAAGTTTTCTGCTGTCATTTTCCTGTGGCTTCAGCAGATTATTGTTGATTACTCTATTAACCCTAATTCTACATTCTACTTGCACATGCTTTTTTTAAAAGAAATATTCTCAGAAGTCTCCACAGTGTCCATGTGGTTCATAAAAAGGCAATAATTAATTCAATCCTCCTTTCATAATTGGCAATAATGTTGTAAATTTGTTTTTACAAAACAAATTATTCTATCACATTTTGCCTGCTCAGCCAAATTTCTCTTAGTTAGTATTACATTTCTGTGACTAGTTGTATGTGGGTTTTGTATTATATGCAGCATCCTTGGAGGTTTTCATAGAGCACCAATGTAGAAAAATAGACAAATTAGAAGTAGCAGAGCTTTTGGAAATAGAAGAAAGTAATTCATGACTACTCTCATGATCCCATCTCACTCCTGGTTTCCAGGGGTTGTGTTTATTTAAACTGTTAGTTTAACAATGCATTTGAGAGTCCTAAGCATTTTGTAAATGTATTTTAATACAGATTAGTATTAATAATTATTATCTGTTCAGTAGCTGATATGCTTCCATTATTATTCTCCTATTTTAAAGGTTTTGCTTCCTCTGTCAGAATCGATGGCATGTGAATTATGCAAACAGCCACATACCCTTGGGGGCTTAGAAAGTAATTTGGGTATTTTCGGAGACATTGGTCTGCTAACAACTCATCAGTTGAATCTGTTTGGTGAATATTTATGATTAGTCCTACAAACACAGGAGTCAGGATAATGTGATGGTCAAGTCACAAGTAGGAAAAATGTACTAAATTAAACGAATCACTTACTACCATAAACAATTCATCCAGCTCTGGGTCTGGGAACTAATAAAGCTAGTAGAAATAGATTTCTCTTTTTCTGAATGCCTAGAGGGGATTAACTGTGTGAGGACATACCTGTACAAAGAAAGTAAATATCTTTGATTATAGCAGGGAAACTATTTGAAAAAGCCCAATCTCTAATACTACTGCAATAATGGGAAGGAGAAAAAGTGTTTAGCTCTTTATTTGACCTTTATTGGAGTAAAAGAGCAGCCTTCCTTTTCAGTCTTTCCACTTGACTGTTTTGTTAAGAGGTTGAACTGACATCATCACTTTGATATTTCTTGGCTCTTGACTCTTCCTTTCATCCCTGGGAATAGGTTATATTAGTTTTCCTTTGTTCATTAGCCTCAAGTAACACATTGAGTTTAGGCTAATACCAGAGCACTAGAGCTAACATCAGTTCTGGACAGGCAGAAGCCTACAAAGCTGTGGAGAGCTAGAGCCAGCACAGGAGCTCTTGAATTCTCTCTGCAGCCTGGCAGTAAACACCGGCAGGAAGTGCAAAGAGCACACACCGTGCACAAGTCAGGCATGCACAGGCAGCCTGCAGGCAGGTGGAGTGCAGTGCTCAGCTGTAGCCACCTGAGGTGAGGAAGGATTGTTTTAAGACCACAGTGTAGATTGCAAAGCAGAAAGCACCAGTGCACCATCAGGACCTAGGTTGGCCCCTCACTAGGAATGCCTGTTTGTTATGGTCCTGTCTGTTGAGGAGCAGCAGTGGTCATGGGCTAAGCAGCTGGGAGAGAGCAAACTATCTGAGGCTCAGATGCCAGTATGCTGGAGTTCCAGAAAACCCCACTCAGATCTTGCAAATAGCATTGGCCTCTTAATCTGCCCGACAGGGAGACCTCTTCTGTTCCTGCGTAGCATTTGAGTTCATTGCATCTTGCTGAGAATGGTATAACTTGCATGGATCTAGGGAGTTAAGGGCTTTCACAGCAAAATCCATGGCTCTATAGAACACTCTCCTTGGTCACTGTCTGCCTGCACTGCAGTGTTTCTTTGTCCATGCTTTCATCTACAGTGTGTGTACTGGAACAGCAGCCCATTTTGACCTGACAGCAAAGTCACCTATTTATAGTTCCTTGCCCAAAAACATTCCAGTTTGTTTGAATATGAATGTATAAATGTATAAAACACTCTATGATATTTGCTGCTTTTTAAAAAAGGTCAGCATTTGGACAGTGTGACAAGACTGAAATCCTGGTCCCAGAAAAATCAATGGGATTTTTGCCATGGATTTAGTTTGGTCAAGATTTCATACCCACTCATTATTTGACCTATTGAATTCTGTTAAACTGGTAAGCCTGGACTGCAGACCCTATGAGAAGACTGTCTTCCCGCATTTTTACATTTTGTTTTCTGGAATATTCCATCCTAGTCAGAAATGTTCTAAAGCTTTTATGCTTTCCCACCCTCTCCCCCACTTTGTAATAACTAGCTAATCCTGATGATAGTTCAGTTCTAGACAGGACATGAAAGCAAGAAGAGATGTATGTGTTTTTCAGTTAATGTAAAAATGCAAATTTTTACTTTAGGTCTGCCCTTCCTAATGTTTGCAGGTACTCGGGGTTTGTGTGCGACATATTAGCTGTAGGCTGTGGTATTATTGTGTGGTTACATCACGCTTTAGGAAGTGTGCTGGAAGGATGTAGATTAGCTTGTTGATTTGTTATTTGGTTTTGGTTGTTCCGTCAGCATTTCATTGTTCGAGTAAGATGTATATGGGCTGAATTTTGATGACTTCAGACATATCATCTCACATGTCTTAGATATAGGCACCAGCTGAAAGGGTTGAGATCAGTTTCTAATCCAAACAGATTAGAACTTGAAAAATATGTGGAGTTTGCCTCTTGAAACCATAAGGTCTAATGCCTTCTAAATGTGCCCTCTCACCACAGACCAAATGCACAAGTCTTCTCTAGTTCATCATCTAAATTTTCAAAGCCATTGTTGCTATCAGGTAGCAGATGTGATAAAATGAAATACAATTTCAGGAAGATACAGTTGTACTACCTTGTGGGCACTTGACATTGATGATTTATATACTTGGGCAAATGCACTTTAATGGATATAGCTAAAAACCCACAGAGACAATTGTATGTCTCCCAGCAATACGTGTCTGAGAGTGACACAGCCAGCTGTCTCTGTAGCACTTGTGAAAACTCTGATGATATGAGCTGTTTTCTGTGATGGGGCCTAGAAGCACAAGATGCTTTTGCAGCTGGAGATGCTGCCATATTTTTTTTTTAACTTTCTCAAAGCAATCTCTGCACCTTGCATCAGATACCATGCACAGATAAGAATGAGTGAGAGGCATCTGCACTTTGGTGCATCTGGCAGAAAATATTTCTATGTGCTGGAGAAACTGGAGGCCAAGAGCTCTTTTTGCTGTTCAGTTAAAATGCTGGCCTTGTGATCTGAATAATAAAAATATGGTCAACATCTTATTGTTGACCATACCCCAGAGGAGGTAAGTGCTTCCAGCTTCCATGGCCTTCTTTTGGAAATTGAAGGGGAAGGAAGACAGCAAAATAAAAGTATAGACCTCCAGAATGCATATTTTAAAATGTTCAGAGATTTGATTGGGAAGATCCTGCTCTAGACAGATGTAAGGGAAAGGCTGCTAAGAAAGAAACAAGAAGTATTAAGAAACTAGAGGATTGCTGAAGATGAGTATACTAGTGTGACACTAACATATGGAATAAAACATAACTACAAGAGCACAAAATGAAGTAACATGAGCAAATTATGTAAAGACTAAGAAGAAACACTTCTGCAGGTACGCAAAAGAAATACACAGTAAACCAAATCCCAGGGAAATGGCTCATTACTGAACAGAAAGGGGAAATGATACTCAGAAAACCATGTGCTGTTTTTGTCTCAGGGGCTTCAGGACCCAACTGCAGGCAGATAACTTGCACAAAAGACACCACAGCAAAGCAGTATGATCTACACCTAGGATAAGGAGAAAAGCGGTTGGAAAGGGCATGAAGAAGCCAACTATATTCAAATGAATTGGTCTTGATGAATTACAGTTCAGAATATTTTGAGAATTACCTGATGTAATTTCAGAACCATTTATGGTTCTCTCAAGAAAGCTGAGGTATCAAGAAAGAAAGAGGGCAAACGTAGTACTTGTTTTTCTCTCTTTTTAAAGAAAAGTCAGAGCATTAGAGAAAGCTCAGCTTATTTCAGTTCCTGAAAAAATACTGAAAAAATTAGTCAAGCCATTATTCGTAAGTATTGAAAGGAAAACTCATGGCTCTGTAAAGAACAAACTGTGTCAAAACATCTGATTTCATCATTGGAAGAGGTGATCCTTAGCATGCTGAGGGAGAAGCAGTAAATGCCATATATCTTTATTTTGTAGGCTTCTGGCAGAGCTTTTTGTAAGTGAGAAAGAGAAACATGGTCAGATGAAAGTATAAACTGATTGGAAACAAGGCTCAGTAGTTTCAGGCAATTTGCTGTCGAAATAGAGAGATACACTGAGCTCCTTGGTTCTGAGTTCCATGGGAGTCTGGTCTGGTCTGGCACTGTTCATTAGTTGCATTAATAACTTGGATGATGGATAGAATCTGCTTTTCAAATCTACACACATAGTGCTGGGTGGGAGGGAACTGCGGGCATTTTGGGGGATACAATTCAAGTGGTAAAAACTTAACTGTACAACTGGTTTTACACAAAACCAGTAAAGTGCAAGGTTTACCAGCCATGCAGGAGCAGTCTGCAGGAATGAGGAACAGCAGGTGACATAACAGCTCTGTGGTGGGAGAAAAAAACGGTCTGTGAGGATCTGCATCAGCCATGCCTTTGGCTAAAGCGGCAAGTGGCAGTTGGGGCACTGCAGACAGAAAGCTGTGCGCAGCTGGAAGGAGATGAGAGAAGTGCGGTAAGATCAATCAGAAGTCTGGAAAGAATTGAGGAGTGTGTGTTCACTCACAGAAGAAGGGACTGAGGGGAGAATAGGAGTCATTGAATACACAAAAAGCTGCTGCAAAGAGGAAGGAAATCACGTGCCCTCCATGTCTGTCATAGGCAAGGCAAGAACTGATGGGATTGTACTGCAGCAAGCCAGACTTCAGCATTAGGAAAACCTCTCTAAAGGGCAAGAGTACCCCAGCAGAGCACCAGAGTGACCACGGATTTCCATCTCTAGTGCTGGAGTCTTTCAACTGGTTAGTCATCCCTCCAGAGTTGTTTAGGTGTTGGACAAATCCTGTTTTAGATCACAATCCCTCATGCCCCTTTTCTATTGACATTGAAAAGTGTGTAACACACCACAGTGAGCAGGTATAGCACTTGTAAAGCTTTATGGATCTTTTTTGGGTTAAGTCTGTTCATTTTACTTCAAGATCACAAATATAGGGAGAATATTTGCACCCAGCATCCCGCCACACAAGGAACAAATGACCTGGCTTTCTTTGGAATATTTCACATAAAAAGAGGATCCTTGATTGACTCTAAAATTAAAACAGTACACATCACATGTAGTTACAGCAATTTTTCACTAGCTTATTGAACCCATTACATTTTTAGTAAGGACTGCTCTAGTTTTGGAATGTTTAGTTCAAGAACAATCTATCCAGGGAAGAAACTCAGCTAAAATATGCAGTCAGGTAGATGGTGGGAAGTTATTACATATTGATTATAAATCTAATGGCAAGTTGTAGACATCAAAAGGGCAAGCTCACTAGCCAAGCATTGCTTGTTCACAAACACTTATGGCTTATGCATCTGGAAGTTTCTTTTATGGGAAAAAGAGTTATTTGAAGATTTTCAGTACTCCTGGGCTTCCGTTCCATAAAATCCAACAAAACAGCTGTTGTGGTATTTTTCTGTTATTCCTGCTTTTGGCCTCAGCTGAGACTGGGATATGTACATAATAACACAAGAATGGGAGTGCACAGATGCAAGGCATCTGACACGGCCACATTCAGCCAAGTCACCCTGGAGAAGAGGCTGGCCAGTGGCCTCACTGTCCCTGTGTCATCACAGGGTGTTCCTTATGTATTGAATTTTTTCCTGGAAAAGGAGGCATTACTTGAAGCAATAGAAGTCTTACTATAAGTAGTGTTTATTCAGAACAGAAAATCTCCATCCCAACCCAAGAGACAGTCTTAAACTCTCACATGACTTATGATAGGAAACTTTGGGGGAAAAAAAGAGCCAGATAACTCCAGCTATTTAGGATTTAGTGACCTTGTGACCTAGCAGTGTTCACTCCGCTTTTTTTCTGCCCCCAGTGGTTTCCTAAATGAATTCCTAAATTTTGCCCACTCTACAGAATTAGTATCTTCAGTTTACAGCTCTGTGGTCCCTGCTTCTCTTGCAGCTGGTACTATCTCTCAGGAGAACCTGCCCATCTCCAAAACCATGGGGCTGGAAACCTTCTGAGAGGTTCTCTAGGAATATGCCCATGATTGGGATTACATGACACACAAGGCAGTGCAGTTCTCATCTGCAATATAATATGCAACCTGTTATTCTTCATGCATAGGGAGCACTTCTCTCTCAAGTCTCCTCCATTCACCTCTTTGTTTTCTTATTCCCTTCTGCCTTTCTTCACTGTACAGGATTGCACACCATGGGACATTTTTTTCCAGCCACTGCCCTGCCTTGCTCCTTTTGTGGATGTTTATCTTACTTGCTTCATACCCTTTCCTCTAAACTTTGTAGAGGCCCTTACTAAATGGGTGAATCTCTACCAGTTTCTGTGGTTTCTTTTGCAAAGGACAGCCTGTCCCCAAGTCCAGCCAGATCCTTGCAGACATTTATTCAAGCTGCCAAAATCCTTGAGGTTTGCCCATTTAATTTCTAGCCAGTGTGCTGGAGTTGTTTGCAAAATGCCATGGTAACAGTGGAAAACACTGCTGTGTCATTTCATGGTAAGGAGCAGTCTGACAGTCTCAGAGGTCTTCTTCACTCTCTTTTTGTCCATTTCTCATAACTCCTTGGGCAAGGATGTTTCTGTGCAAGAACTGGCCAGCCTAGACAAATACAATCTGTTCAGATCAACAAGACATGATTGCAATACAAGTAATAGGACATGTCAAGATAATCGTAGGTAGCAGATGTATCATAGCAGTTCTGCAACTTCTGGAAGCTACATGGGCGTGTCAAGAAAGGTTTTTCTGGATGACCAATGAGATGAAAATGATTGTTAAATCTGCAAGGTATAAATAAAATACTATTCACTGACTTTTATCTACAAAGTTAATTAATCAGATGTCTTTTAAAAGAATGGGATTGTGCTACTAAGGTGAAAAACAACACCNCTCTGTTCTTCATATCTTTTTGGTGCTGCACCAAATAACAGCAGTAACTTTACCAGAGGAATGAACACTTGTCAGAGTGCAGTGGAGATCTTCAAGGTACTATTTTCTACTGGTTTTGTATCAGATACATCTTGACCTTTTCTTGATACTCGATGTTACCTCTGACTTGAGTATACTGATGTGTTCTGCTACAATATAATCATTCTCTTGGTGTAAGTGCAGACCCAAGAAGAAAAGAGTCCCTTTGGCTTTTTAACACCTTCATGGTTTGAGTCATGGCACCACATTTAATGGCAACATTAAAGAACGTATCCTCTAATGCTGTGAACATATACAGTTCTTAGTATGGCTCTAATCTCTTATTGTCACTTCAGGTTTGTTTCATTGTAGTGCATTTTGAAGACACTGAATTTTATCTATAAGACAGAGACAAATACAATTGTTTAGAAAACCTGCCCTGCATTGTCCTTTTCCTAATTAAAACCAGATAACATATGACAAAGCTTGTTTCAGGTTTGCAATGAGTTTTGTATAAAGGTTCAACTTCATGTTTGTTTTATCTGGCAGATTACTTCTCTGTACAGATTACTGCTATCAGTTTCCGGGAGCATCCCACTAGTAAATTCAGTAATTCATGTTGCCATTAGACTGCAAGGGATCCTAGCTTAGATGTTCACCAGCTCACAGGACTGCAATGAGCATCAAGCCTGAAAGTATGAATGATTTTTAGCAGAAAAAAGGCACTATTTTCTAACCTGCATCCCATGGGATAATCATAATTAGAGTACAGCCCTCAAATCACAATATAGTCTCAGGATGGGGCTGTGGAAAACATCAAATTTTCAAAATTAATGAATCTAACCCGTCCTGCAGCAAATCCCCGGACACTCTGTTTCTGTACAACTGAAAACCCCAATGAAGCAATATGAACTCAGTAACAATAACAAATAATGACCACAGTTTAATGAAGGGTGGCAATTCTGCTCTGGGGAGATACTTAATGGATGTGACTATTCTGGTAGCTTGATCTTGTGCCAATTCTCTTCCCTTCTTCCCTAGTTTGTTCATCCCTATCTTCTTGTATAGACAAAGCCAGGAACTGCTCCAGTGTGGAGAGGTAGGCCAGCAGCTAGATGATATGCTTGGCCTGGAACTCCCATGTCAGTCTGGTCTGAGGTCTCCTTTCCTTTGGAACAAGGCAAAAAGCAGGTGTGTCTTTACCCCTGTATGAAGAAATTAGCTTTTTTCTGCATATCTCTGAGCTAGAACGTTGCTTTCAAAGCATTGGTGTCTTGTTTAATTTGGTGTTTCAATTACTGAGTGCAATAGGCCGCTCACTAAGTGAGCTGAGCAATTGAAAGGAATCTGTTATGTGTTTTCAAAACAGCACTGAAAAACAGTGAGGCTAGAAATCAGGACATGGAACACACAAGCATTCATGTTAATAGACCTTTAATACCAGAGCTAGAAAACAAAACACAACTGAAAAGAAAAGCAAGCAGTCTCTCCTTCTCTTCATGTTAATTTATGGTTACTTGGCCTCTAGACTAACCACTTAGGGAAGGCAAATGTTTTCTGTCTCTCCTTGCTTTTGAGAGTGATGCCTTCAAACCAAATTAACAGTACTGGATATACTACTGTCTTGGAATTCAAAGATAACTCAGTAAAGAGCACATACCAGCCTCTGTGAAGGGCCTTTTTTCAGACCAGAAGTAAATAGCCAGTGTCACACAAACCTGCATAGTGATCAAACACTGGAAAACATAACTGGATGTTTTCCTCAGTCCTGAAAGGTTAGACTTGTTAAAATTGTATGATGCTTTAAGTCAGTGAATTGAACCCAGAAGAAAGATTTAAAGAATTAACCAGTGAACACACAAGCAACTCCTTGTTTTAGTAATCTGAGAATAGCCTTTCCTGTTTAATTCTGTTAATAGTATTGTTAATAATTCACCTACAATTCAGAAGTAGATGATCTTTGCTGCCATATCTGCATTCAAACATGATAATAAGCAACAATCTTTACAGCTGGAAACAAGAATGAACTTACAGAGTCCTGCTATAGCACACCAAAGAAAAAAACAAATTTGCCATTTATGCTACACTTTCTATGTGATACCTGAGATAATTATCTCTTCCTGTCTATGCATATACTATTTTAGGTATATGCTAACAAAACCTTAGATAAGCATTGCTCAGATCTTTGACTCGTTGATGCTGTGTAGATTTCAACTTCTTAAATGTTTTAGGGAAGAATGACTTGGTGGTTAAACACAAGTCTAGGAGTCAAGAGGTCTGGATTTTATTTCTGTCCTGTTCCAAGGTTTCCTGTACCCCTTTCGACGACTTACATGGCCCCTTTGCATTTTTATACCCATTTTCAGTCCCATCTACTAATTGGGGAATAATCATTGCTTCATACATGCTGCTGCTGTGAGGCTTAATTCATGTTCCCCTGAAAGTGTTTCAGGTTGGCAGAAGCAAAGCTCTTTAGAAATAGAAACTCATCTCAGATTTAATATTCCTTGAGCTGTCTAGCTTAAATGTAACCTCACCCAAAGGGAATGGTATTTGTAAATGTCATCCTTAAAATTAAAAATCAGTTCTCCTTTTTCTGCACCTCCATGCCTTTTCCACTTCCCAACTTTCACTTCTAGCAAGCTGCAGTGTTGTTAAAACATCTCCTCACCCTCTGGGACTTCCAGCTGATCAAAGACCTGGGTGTGGGGTTTGTTTCACATGGAGATGTCCATTCACTTGCATTGCAACTTTCTTTTCTCTGTCTCTGAGCAGGCAAACAGCTCTGCAGAAAGATTAGAGCATATCTGTATTTGATTTAAACAGGCATTCAGAACAAGCTGAGCATTTCAGGGAAATGATTGGTTTTTAGTTTCATTTAAGACAAAGGGATTCCCAGATATTTCTGTTCACTTGGGACTTTTTAATCATCTCTTGAGGGTTTCTAAACATGCAGAGATGAGATACTACAATTCTCTTGGACGTGAATGTTTCTGTTAATGACTGAGTACTGAGGGATCCATTACTGAAACAACATAATACAAAATTTACAGTGTTTGCATGTGGAGGAGAGAGGAGAGGAGAGGAGAGGAGAGGAGAGGAGAGGAGAGCTTGGTGGAAGCTAGATATGTTGTCTAGGCCTGATAAACTAATCAGCAACTTTTATTATTGATGTAACTGTTTAATTAGTGTCATCTTTGTGCTGGCTGGGCCAAGTATGGCCCTGTGCAAAGACTCCATCAGTTTTAAGGCTGGGTAAGAACTGCAGATACTCATGAGCTGTGAGATCCAGGTCCTGATTCTGAGTGTGCTGGATGTCCCAGGGGCAGAGGTATGGCACCCCCACAGCACCTGCTCAGGCTGACCTTATGGAGTAAAGGATGCTGGTGATTAGGGTGATCCTGCTGGTCGCCAGGATGCAAACATAGCACCAGGAGCATGTGGGAGAGGAAGGCCTTTGCACCCAGAACACGATTGCATCCTGATTGCTCTGGGCTAATTGAGTAGCACAGAGGACACCCAGCAGTGATGCACTGCTGAAGTCACTGTATAGTTGCTCACTTGTTCTCCTGAAAGCCCCATTGTCCACTGCTCAGGAAGGGGATCCTTGACTTTAATCTGCACGTATTCAGCAGTCAGTGCCTCAGAGAGACACTCAGTTCACTGAGCTGTGTGAGATAACCATTGATTTTCAAATCTGTAAGATCCTTCTGCATATAACAGAATGGCTACTGAGACTGCACTTTGGGGGAGCATCATTGTTGTAAATGCTTTGTTAGAGGGAGACTGTAAAGCAGAATAAGCATGAAAAAAAGAGTGGCATAAAAATTTAGCATGTAAAGAAGAAAGGAAGAGCAAGTTGCTACCAGTAGGTATAAATGCTAGTGCTAAAAAAACCTTGATGTTTGAAAGACCTGAAGAAGCCCTCATCAGAAATAAGAAAAGGAAAAAAGAGGAGCAAGGTTTGAAATATTGAGAGCCATGAAAACAAGAAGAGGAAGCTGGAGCTTGCTGCAAAAGGGAGAGGAAGCAGGAGGCAAAGCAAGCAGGAAGCCAGGATTAAGAGAGGACACACACTTACTGTGGGGGTGTCAGGGTTGACAAGTTCAAGATCCCATATTCCCATGCATTGCGTGCCAAGTATCACCAGCTATCAGTGGTTTATGTGTGGGTAGGCTGGTTATCAGATGAAGAACCTTTGCTTTCTGCCCATTTCTCCTTTTCTCTGTCATTTAGGAAGGGAAGATGCTGAGGGAGTTGCTTTATGCATGCTGTGGATATAAGCTGTCAGAGCTGCAGCACTCAAACCATTCAGTGTTGTCAGGGAACACAGGGCTCCTTTATCAGTAACTTTAGGAAGTTGCATTGATCAGTGGGAAATTTATTAAAAGGCTAAATGGATAAATTTATGGTATTTGGCCTGCCATAAATTGTCTCACACCAAACATTTTCATTTTCCCCTCAGTGTTCTCCTGAGGATTAAAAGATACAGCTTTCAGAGTGACAGGCTTGGGAGAGCCTGGGAAAGCAGTGATATTGCAAAAACTATGTGCCCCTCCTACACCTTCAGTACATTCTTCTCATTACCACAAAATGGCCTCAGGAACACTTGATCTGAATTAACTACTAGCTCTGAAATATTTTTAAAGATCTCTCTAGGCTGTTTCCTGCCCTCCCCATGCTCCTCTACTTGGGCAGATATCCCAGTGAAGAGCCATGGGAGTTTTGCTTGAGACATCTGTTCAGATTCCTATTTCTTCTTTATTCTTTTCAGCCAGTATTTTACTCCTTTCCTTTGACTCCTTGTTATTCTCCTCTTGTTGCTTAGTGCAAAGTGAGGAGATGAAGTGACTAGATAGAAAGAGAAGAGACATAGAAACCTGTCAGAAAGGAACAGAAAGGGCTCAGGGTAATGGAAAAGGCTGGAAAGCAGGAAAAATTAATTCCCTAATACCTCTCAGCAATGCTGGACACAGATGGTTTGGTGTAAGCATTTTGAGTTTGGTTATCCAATTCTTGTCCCACTAAACACATCCTTTTGGCTTGTAGATGTAATTACCAGGTCAAAACCAGTTTAATTAAGTGTGATGAAAAACACAATCTGTTGAACGGGCAGCTGCCCCTTGCATTATTTCAGGTCTGGGAAGGTTTGGTCTTAAAGCAACACTAGGGAAGAACTGGATTTCTGTAAGTCTGAGCTACCTTTTTAGTGTCTTCTCAGAAGATGCCTATGCTTTTGTATACCACCAACTCCCTGCATCAACTCAGTAGGTTAAACAGCTACTCAAAAAGAAATAGCAGTCAAAATGAAAATACAGTTAATTCTTCTTGATCATTTGAACCACCAGAGAAACTTTTTTTCCTCATCAGAAGAGGCACATTGTAGCACTTCAGCCCGGAAGCAGGTGAAAGTCAGAGATGTAGCTATGCTTATTTCTTTTTCTATGATGAGTTACATGTCCTTGTATAGACACGTAGGTGGCTGTATACATTCTTTTCTCATTTAAACATATCTAGCAGCCACTTAGCTTTATTTTCCAATATGGATTTAGGTTTATTTCATTTTTCAATTCCAACATAAGAGATTCCAAACTAGCTTCTTGTAACAAATAGTCTGCTTCATGTTTGTACTGCATAGTAAGTGTTGCTTAAATATTTTAGGGATTCGATTGCTTTACTTATGAATTTCTGTCTCCATGACAACCCCTTTATGCTTTGTAATACCTTTGGCAAACACAGTGGAACTGACTATTATTTATTTCAAACTATGTAACATTTAGCAGTGAAGACACAAAGAGAAATGGAATAAAAAACAAAATACCCAAAGGACTAATTCACACCATTTGCTTTGAAAGTAATTTTCAAAATGACCACATCATTTACTGTATAGAAAGCTTGGTCATGTTAAAAATGCCTATTTTTTTCCCAAAACCCACTTCTGTGCCTGTTCTTTTCTCTCCGCTGTGTCTGCAGAATCTGTCCTTCAGTGTCATCTCCATAACCATTAGTGTTCTGTGAAAGAAAGGTAACTTCCTGTTGAAGGTGCTTCCCAAGCATTATGTAACATTTTTTCATAGGCATCCAACTCAAATGCTCCCATACTGCAAAAAATCTGAAATCTGTCCCTGCCTGAGATGATGGATCTGCCACATCGTGGAAGGTGTGGCAGGGTCACACAGTTCTTATGAATCTCAAAAAAGATCCCCTACTTCCATCATTTGGAAATTCAGATATGCAAATAATATCCTGTGTATGGAATTTCAGTGCTGTGGTCTATTGCTCTGTTGGGATTCTAAAATTAAAACACCACCACCACCACTTAAAGTAATTTGGTTAGGATTTTTTCCACTCCATTTTCAGACACATTCCTACATTTGTACCTTTCTTTTTCTTCCTGATGCTAGTCTGTATCTGCCTCAATTTTCTAGTTTATGTCTGGTTCATAAATGCAGGCTAACCTGCACACCTGCCAGATGTCAGACTTCTGACAGTTGAAGTTAGCAGGAGCTCTTTGTGAATAAAGCTCTTAGCAAGCAGCTTATTTGTATTTGAACAGTGACTTGACTTGTGGGTGCACCTGGAGATGCATCAAAATAAGGCCTTATTTTCACATGATGTTAAATGTCAGGGTCTTTATAAATCAGACCACACAAAAGTGCTTCAAGTTGGCAATGCTGTTGCCCCAGTCCCTGCTGAGGGACCTTCTGGTTAAGGTTTTAGCACTCTCATACCTCTGAAGAGCAGCAATAATAGGCAAAGACTCTGTTGCTGACCTGCTCATGTATCACACTGGAACTTTCTCAGAAAAAACAGGAGCCAGAAATTACATGTGGCCCAGGCATTTTGATAAGATATCCATAAGAGCGGTGTTGTTTGTATTAAAAATACCATCTACCTGATAAACCTTTCCCTTATTTTTCCCCTCTGTTATGAAAATGAAGGCACATTTAGACCTTAAAACTTCATGCTGAGTACATAAATCAGAAACACTCTTCATGTAGATGTTTTCTGTTGTCTAAGCCACCCTCTTATTCTTAGTACATAGTGGTGTTACTTAAAATGAACTACAATGGAGCCCCAGAAGTCTCCCATGTTCTCCTGATTTCTTCTCTCTTGATTTCTAAAGCCACTCATCTCTGTCATTCTGTCTCCTCCTATTTACCAAGCACTGTAGTGTTCTGTCGTGAGAGAACTACTATAATTTAGAGGTTTAATGACTCCAGGTGATGCCACCTTAAATATAAAAGCAATCTAATTAGGCCACCTTCTGGCTGAATCTGCTTTAGTCTTTGACTTGAGAGAGACAAGGAAGACAAGTGAGCATGTGTATATAATACTGAGTCTAAAAGAGCAGACGTTGCTGAACCCATTTCTCTTTTGTTTTCATTGTTTCCTTGTCGTGCTTGAAGTATCTACAGAAAATCTTGGTGTAATGTGATATAGCACTTAGGACAAGCAGGGTGATTATAAATGGCTCTTGCCTCACTTCTGGATCCAACAGATGTTACTACATGAGGTTTGGTTCTCCCTGATTCTATAATTTGATTTTAATGGCTAGATACCATTGAAGCATGCAAGTCCTACAGACAATAGTGTCCTTTTACATTCAGAAACATCTGTTAGCTAAGTGCTCTCCTACAGCCTGAACTCTAAATGAGCAAATCTGTGTTTGAGCACCAGCATTTATACCAACCTGGCAGACAGCATTCTCAGGAGAAACAAACTCTAATATACGTCTTTTCTCATTTGCTAGAGTTCTTTTCTTTTCCCTTTCCTTCATGTTTCTCTTTTTATCATCCACTACTTCAAGAGATACAAAGTCTGAGTGCCTTTCCTAAGGACTTAGTGCAGCCTGAGGACAAAATGTGTAATTCTAATAATGGTGTTTTGCTGTTCCCTCAAAAGACAGGATAGAACTGGTGCCACTCAGAGTAATATTTTTGGCTGTCACAATTTGATTAAAGAACTTGGACTGGATCTGCCTGTGTTAATGCTTTTAGGATGGATGACTTCTTTGCTTTAGAAGGAGTTTCCTGTAACCGAGGGCAACACATTTTTGAAATTTCGGTATTTACAGAGTAGTGAACTCTCCATGGTAGCGCATTTCAAGCCCCCTGTGGGGAAGACACAGGTTAGAGAGCTCATTGGCACATCCCTCCTTTTCCTTTTCTAATTTGTGCTTCTTCCAGTTTGGTCTTGTTTCTGTGGGTGCCTGTAGTTTCCCATAGCATGCAGCGTGGGGAACAAGCCTGAACTGAGGCCCAGTGAACAGTTTACTCATAGCCATAGGCTGTAAGTTTTAAAGGTGCCTGAGTTCCTTGGGGTTGGAACCACAGCACAGCTTTGTCAGTTGAATTTATACCTTAAGCGCTGTACAATAAGTGTTCTTTATAAAACAGCATATCATGTGTACTATTAATGCCTGCAGATTAAAACAGCTGCCAGGAAGTAAAACTATTGCATGCAGAAAAATCAGGCAGACGCTCAAATCTGAAGCTTGAATTAATTCTCTCTTTGGGAGCTGTGAATCTTAAGGGAACGTCAAACAAAGAATCTTATAGGGATTTTGAAATTAAAATCACAGGAATTGTTCTCAAACTGTGTTTAGTGTTTAGGGCAGCCACTTTTGTTCTAGACTTCAAGAAAACTTGCCTGATTTTCCAATTAATTAGTCTAATAAACATCATTACTTCTCCTTAAAAACACTGCATTATAGTGGTGTGTTTTGGGGTTTTACTTGTTTTCTATATGCATCTGTTTGTTTTATACTGTTTCCCAATGGTTTTTCCCATGTACCCCATGTTTTACTCCATTATGGTTTACCCCAATTACTGTTATTAATCAATCATCGTTTATATGACACCCGGATGCTATCTGTCACTTTGAGGCCTCACCCTGAAGTCTAGAAAATTCTGGTGGGGAATCCCAATGATTGGCAGGGTCCCAGTTCTCCTTCCCCTTTTGTTCCTTGATTTGTTCTATGGGTTGTCACTTTGGTTCGGGGTCACTCCCTCCCATTCTGGATTGGTTCCAAGCTGTAACCTCCCTACTCCTCCACCCCCATATTAAAGTTGAAACCCCTCAAGTTCAGCGGGCTTTGGCGGGCTGAGTCCTGGGTGACAAGCGATATAATAAAACCCAGTTGAAGGCCCCCACCAGAGTCTCATTCCTTTATTTTTTTGCATTGTTCATGCTGCTGCTGAGACAAGAACCCAGAGGATCAGAACTGTATTCCAGGATACAGAACTGTACCTGCTTGCAGCACTGGTGCCAGAGCTCACCAGGAAGCGCAGGCAGAAGCCCCAAGAGAAGCACAGCACCCCAACTCTGCATCACGTGAAGTATGGTTAGGTCATAATAAAGCCAATACAAGGTGTGCTTGGAACAAAGCCATTTAACACTTTCTTCTTTGTATTCAGAATATCTCCCTGTGGAACAGCAACAGTTACAGCTTTCCAGGGAGGTTAGCAATTACTGGGAAGGCATATTTGCTTCTTATACACCAGCAGCTGCCCACTTACTTTTCAAGTAAGTCACTGCAGTCAGTTACCAGATTTCAGGCCTGTTTAGAGTATTTATAAAGAAAATAATTTGACTTATTTACTTTACAATTTGTCTATTTAACTGTTAATGTAAATTGTACTAATTGAAATTTATGTTCGTAACAAAAGTATATGTTCGGTAGAACTAGTTCTGAAAACCATATGTAAAATTCGTACAAAGATCCAACAGTTAACTTCCCTGCCATCATGCTCAGGATCATTTCTTAGTATCACCTGCCCTTTCTATTGACAGAAAAAAAAAATAAAAAAATTGCTTCTTCATTGGGCAACAGATAGATACATTTGGCAAAAGAAGCGTATTATGAGTTCTACAAAGTGTAAAACACAGGGGAAACAAAAGAGATTGGGATTCTCCAGAAGAACTTCTCTTTGCAAAACTTCATTTCCATTTCCCACATTTGAATTTTAAACACAACCTCATATGTGTTGCCACTACACTTCATTGTACCTCAGATTCTCACTGTCACTTAGTCCACAGACAGTTCCCAAAGTATCAATATTCAGTGTTTCTTCCTTGTTTCTCAGCAGATTGAATTGATCTGCTCCAACCTGCCTTCTTGAGACAGAGGTTATTTCATCTATGGCTGACATACATTTCACAGATAACATTTTAATGTAGTCCCACTGGTCATGACTTTCATGAACTTGATTTACTATCTGGTTTATTGACCTCACTTGGCAAGGCTTTACCTCCCTTCAAAACAGCTGTGAACACATTGCCACAACAGGAGTCTGCCTTCTGTACACCAGTAATTTGCCCTTTCATGTTCTGAAATCTCCAGAGAAACATTAGTGGTGTTAATCTTTAATTCCTGTGAGCCTATCTCATATTTAAGACACTGAGCATCTTAATAAAAATTTAACAAAGGAAATAATTTAATATAACTGGGCAATATTCACTAAACCACCAAAAATGCAAATTACATTTTCCAAGCAAATTGTTTCTTAAGAGTAATATCCTTGGTCTCCAAATGAGTTGGAGTTCAAAATAGAGAAGAATGTATCTGGGAACATACAGGGCATGCACAATGTCACCTGTGACTAGTTTGCTCATGCCATCTGCACCTTCATATTCTCTCATGTCTATGGGTTTCTATTCCACATTGGAATATAGAGGTACTGAGATCTCTGCAGCTGAACAGCCACTCAAGAGCTGATTGAATCTATATATATATTTGTAAACTCCTACTGTATATGTGGAAATACCAATAGGAGTCTACTGCATATGCCAGGAAAAATAGAGCTGGCAGCTAGGGAATGAAGGGAAATGGGATTTCAAGGGGCAGGAGGAAATGACTAAGAACTGTATCAGAGGTGAGATCACAGTAGTACACAGGCTGAGCAGTAGAAACACTGGCAAATCGAAGGTGCAGAGGATGTGGGAAGATAAGAAGAAGTCCATAGGATATACAGAAGTAGAAGTGAAGGAATATTCTCTTGGCTCAAATAGCTGTTTTATTGAAAAGCACTTCTGCTGGTTGAAAGTTAAGAAAGCCAAGGCAAAGACACAAAAATACAGAGAAAAAGGGAAAAATGGAGTGGAAATAGTCATTTGTGATGCCAGTAGACAGTGGGAGTGAGTAGCTTCCATATAAAAAAGAATGATACGTGGATATCAGGCACAAATTCCCACATCCAGTGGTGTCCCTCTCAATCATCTCCTTTTTTGAGGAAAGGCCATTATTTTGTCCTAGATAACCAAAATTAATCAAAACAAGGAAAATTACAGGCATCATCAGTATTATTGACTTGGAATCCACAGGAAGAAGCTTACTAATGAGTTTACTGGCAGGCTGGGTGGGAGAGAGTGGTTAGGGGCGGAGTGAGGGAGGGACATGTTGTAGGCAGCAGCCTCCCAAACTGTAGCTTCCTGTCTCCTGCTCCCTCCCTTCAGCACTCAGCTGAATAGCCCTTTAGCAGAAGTTCCCAAACTTTTTTTCTGTTGCTTCTTTATCAGCATTTTGATAAGATAGCTTGTTGGTACTCCTGAAGTAAGGAGTGTTTCCATTAAGTGCCTCATTCTGTGTTACTTAAAGTCACAGCCTTCCCTTGCTGTGGAATTAGCATATGAACTTTCAAAGGCCAGTTACAAGAAGTATCTTGGAAGCACATGAGAGTCACTTCTCATCCCAGCCCTTATCCCAGCCCTGCTGCTCTGTCATGTGTCCATAACAAGACTACTTAAGTATAGTGTCTCCTAGTTTAGTTTGCAGGGTAAAACATTCTAAGATGAAAATATTTGACTGGGTCATGACAAAAGGTCTGTGGTTGAAAAAAAATAATCTTCAATTATTCATATGCTGTCAGGGGAAAAAAAGCCATATAATACTGGATTATGCATATTTTATCATCAAGTTGTGTAAGTGAGCTATTAAACTGCATACAGTTCTTCCAAGTCTTTGTTTTATAGATTAGTTCTACAAAGCATTTTTTGTTCCTGCTGAACATAAACAGCCTCTCATATCTCCACCTACTACACCAAGTATTCTCCTGATTAATTCATGAAGCCTATAATGAAGAGGAACTAGGGAGCAGAAATTAGATTTTAAGCCCTCTCCTATCTTTGGCAGAGCAAACTATGTGTGTTCAAGTCAGGAAAGCAGATTATTTGATCACCTTCATTCAAGACAGCGTGCATTGTTCTATCATTAGCACCATATCTGGTCCTCTGTCTTTGCAAGGAACACAGGCACCATGGTGATGGCTCTCAGAGTTATCATCATTAGGCTAATGCTAGAAATGGAGAAAGCATCAGGAAAAAATCAGCGTCACTGGAACCTTCATACACAACTAGGTGAAACCCCAAACTTCTGCTTTTCCCAGATGGGAGGGCTCAGGCACCCCTCAGTACAGTGGCTCACAGGAACTGGTCAGGCCATCTTGCAGAGGCTCTTCTGGACACAAGTACAGCCACCCACAGCCACATCCTGGCAGAGGGAAAGGACAGACACTCAGTGAGGAGGTTTAGAGGCTCCTCAAGCAGGTGGGTACAGCACCATGGCAGACTGAGCTTCCTCAGCACTCGTTGCTCTGATTTCCCTTGGGCTTTCCCCTCAGAGTCCCTCCACCTTGGAGTGTATTGAGTGACTGTAAGTTAATGCCCAGGCATAGAAAATGGCTCTTGAGACTTCAAGGATGGAATGTCAGAAAAAGTAAACTTCCCCAGGAGCCAGGACAGCTGCTTCACAACCACTTTATGACCAAATATAATGTCATTTCAAATAGGCATTCTCTTATCCATAGATGTCTTCTGGGGCCTGTAGCAAAGGATATTCCACCTGTATTACCTTGTTTTTAGAAAACTAATTATCACAGGCTGAGCCTGCCTGGCCACAGGCATACAAGAAAGCCAGAACAGTAATCCCAGTATTTCTGACCAACTTGCATAAGGGAAGTACCAGCAGAAATGAGGGGAAAGCCCACTCTACTTAGGCTTTGCAGCCTCCAAATTCTTGACTGTCTCACAAAGGCTGGATATTGAACTCAGCCAAACACCCCTTGGAATTTCACTGCTTATTGGACAGCTCTTGGAAAACCTCTGTCTGAAGAAGATGGAAAACCAGTACCTCATCCTGTATGTTGTTTTTTTCTGATGGGCTGTAGGTGTAATGCACATGTAGGACATCAGTGTAAGAGATATTGATTTGGAAAGTATCTGGGGAACAGTGTTGTGATGTCTTTGTATTGTCTGTAGTCTGACAGGAATGAGAAGGAGGCAGGGAAAGGTTGGTTCAAGGTGCTGGCTGTTGTATCCTCATCTACACATTGATTTCTGTAAGAAACTGAGTATCTGTGCTCTTGCTGTGATGATAAGCTGGGCTTTCTCAATGTTTTAAGAGCTCAGTTCAAAGTGGATGTTCTGCTAAATTAAGGAGACATTTAAAAATAAATCACATGACTATTATTGGTATTGATATCCTTAGCCCCCAGAGGCTCCAGGTGCTCCTAATTCTCACTGGAGTGCTAAATACTCAACTTCTTCAGAAAAAAAAGAACCTAACAAATAAAGGTTAAGTATGTTCAACTCATAATTTTTGGCAATGTCCCTTTAACTCAGGTGTCAGTTGGAGGGGTTCTTTTCTTGCCACAGCTTCTTCTGTTATTCTCTTAAAATCCCACTAGATACCATAGCAACAGCTGGATCACATGCTCCTTGGTGGGCTCCCTGTAAGCAGATGTGAACAATGCTGGCTAACAAAGGCTCAGCAAGTGTTGGACAGGGAAAGGACTTCAGCCTCTACATTTTTTAATAACTCACAGCAAAGGCTTTCCATCATTACTTATGACACAGATAAATCCAGATCCAAATGAAAACCAGATACGAGTTGTTTCATCACTTAATAAAAAGATCATCAACATAGCTGACATTTTCTCCCCATCCTATGTAAGGAATTCACAGAAATCTGAGGCTGAAATAAATTTCCATATTCAAAGTGTTTACAGTGGCTGGATGAATACTATGTCTGCTTTATTGATGGGTTATTCCTGGTATTAAATTGATTACATTCTTTGGTATTTTTTAAAACTTTATTCAAAGAAGGAATTCAGAACTATTCATCTGTCAATTAATGATATATATTCAATTGTGCTCTAACATTTCAAGTAATACAGGTCTGTTTGGCCTAATAACGCTGTCATTGCTTTTTAAATCACAGAATAAAGCTTCTCACATGTCAAATGAGCATTTAATTAATGCCATCGTTTAGAGGAAGTGTTCATAATCCTTTTCCTTGACTAATGCGGAAAATCTGTGTACAACCTTATTTATGTTCATATTTAGGAGAGCAAAACATGATAATTCTCTCCTTTAATCTGATTTCTGCTTCCAAGTATCTCCCATAAATTCCTCCCATGTAACACCAAACCATATGCAGTCTCAGCTGTGTCACACTCACTAGATTCAAAACCCACTTGCAGTGCAGAGTCTGTAGCTATGTCAGACATTGTGTAATCAATGTGTACTTTCATTATGGGTTCTTACAAGGACAAATAAATCATACTTCCTTGCAGCATGATGGAAAGGCTAAAATCCAAAACAGGGAAAGAGAATATTAAATTTATTCTGTTATGCAACTAGATTGAGGGTCAGTAAGAAATCAATGCTAATACTTCTGATGAAAATCCAGACTAGATTCTGTGATTTGTAAAATATAATGTGTCTCAAATTGAAGATGCCTGTGGAGGTCTCATACACTAATACATTTTTATAGTGTCTTCATCAATTTAGATGCAAAAACTAAAGGGATTTAATTATTTTCCTTCTCTTTTACAAAGTCACTTTTCATTACATACCATCAAGTTAGAAATCCAGGGCATAAATATTAAGCAGTAAAGCCTACTGCTGATTTTAGCTCTCTTTTCTATATGAAGACTAATGAATGTGTGTGTGTTTGTGTGTGTGTACACTTCTGCCACTCTCTTGGAGGTGATGCAGGAGATTTTTGCTGATTACTGATGGTGCTCACTGGTAAGGTCAGAGTAAGGGAAACAGCCTCGAGTCAAGTAAAATGACAGCCCCTGCTCCAAAGCCTGAGATCATTGCACAGCACACTGCCTGACAGGCACTTTTATCCAAGGCTTCCGTAGGTCTGGAACAGCCTCTGAGGTGTGTAAAAAGGCAGTGATGCTTTAGCAGGTTGGCATGAAGGGTGGAAGGAACACAAGATATTAATGGCTTCCTCAGGTTTACTTGGCTGGGCAGATGAAGGTTTAGCTGGGATGGTGTCTGGCGTACACAGGGTCTGTGTCTGAGCCTCTCCCACATGTCTCTGGGACTACGGGGCATAAATGGGAGGGACCTTCCTGGCAGGCAAAGAGGAGACACCAAAGGCACGGAGTATCCTAACGCCTCAGAGCAGCTCAAACGTGCTGCCAGTCTTCTCCTGGACTGCCTGCCACTGCCACAGGCTGCTGTGTAGCTCTTCACAGCAAACATTCTAGAGGGTGACCCATGCTGTCTGGCTGCAGAACAAATCAGCCAGGCCAGGTGGGCCAAGGGTGCTCATCCTGCTCCTGCCCCTTGTGGGGAGACACAAGTCTATGCTCCCTAGACTGCTGGTTCAGCATTTCTCCCAAGAACAGCAGATGAGAACAATGACTTTATGAAAAACCAGAATAGTCCAGGCTACAGAGATGAGCTCTTCCATACAAGCTGGAGTGGCTGTTAGCCCCTGTCATGCCACCAGGGACTGGTCTTCCCTGCCAAACCATCTAGCTCCAGGGAGGACACAGGCACAGGCCTTTAAATTGATACTGCACTTAAGTGATTACAGACTCTTCATCTTCAGCCTGACTGCAGCTGACTTTAGGAAAAGCAAGTTCAGAAATCTAGTTCTGTCTGTCTAAGGGCTGCTGAATAACAGGGCTAGTTAAACCAGGCTAAATTAGAAATTAACAGGCATTGCCCTGGGAATGGTCTTACAACCCATAAGAAAGGAAACAGGCAAGCAATCATCAGCAAGTCCTAGGAGGATGAATCACATGCACATTGGTTTAAACTCAGCAATAGCTATTGTGTTTATAAGTGGAAATTATTTGTTGTTTTATTTGTAGTCATTGTACACAAGCATTTTTGCTCAAAACTTCTAGACAGACCATGTATGTTATGTTTGTGGAAGGACAAAATCATTCTTAAAGCCTAACCATAATCACAAAGAGATTGTTTCATCTCAAATGTTTACTGACCTTTCACCACCAGAAAATGCTTTTTTACTGCAATCTGTGGCAAGAGAAATTCCAGAGAATTGTAATGTGTGCAATTAACGGTGGGTCAACATTGTAGCTGGCATAATCCAGGATGGCTACAGCTTGGAGATATAGTTACTTACATCAACTGAGTGTCTGGCCACAAGAATGTAAAATAAGATCTGCTCTGCAGAATGACACCACTGTTACTGAGCACCCCATGACTAGCCTTTGTATGTGAGAAAATGCCCAGTTAATAGGATTTTGCTATTAGTGAATTTTATCTGATACCGTGCTTTATTTTATTCCAGATCAGCCTGGCAGATATTTAGCCCCAACAAAGCCAAGACTGTAAGAGCATTTTTTAACCTATTGCAAACATTTTCCTGCATGTCCTGTTAGGCCCCAGGAAGCAGGAGCTCCAGGCACAAGAGCCTGCAAGTGGCTGGGCTGCAGGCAGTATCAAAGGGTGGCCTTGGGCAGCCTCACCCCACCAAGAGTGACCTGGACCTAAGGCTGCCAGTTCAGCTCTGGCACAATCACAGTTCCCACAAATGTTGAGATGCAAACCAGAAAAACCAAGCTGCACTTTTCTATTTCTTGACAAGTACTTTAAATAGAAATACTCTGACCTATTTTTTTTTAACACTACTCCTATCCTGATATTCCCAAGTAGAAAAAAGCTGTGTGTCACTCTTTGCAGCAGCCCTGTTCTGGAAGGCTTAGGGCTGGATTCAGCCCAGCAGCCCTGTACTGGGGAATAGTCACCCAGCTGCACCAAAAGCAAGGGTTATTCGACAACTGCTCAGAGCAACCTTTTTCAAGCCTTGAAGAACACAACAACTCAAATAATAGTCACTGCCTGCTTTGCTCTTTTCATGCTCTGTCCTAGCTTGGCACTGTAATAATAAAAAGGCTCCTTTAGAAGATAATGCACATTCTGTGTTGCTCACCCTTCCTCTAATTTATAGGAGCTAAGGATGCCAGGAAAGCCCAAGAATAACAAGCATTTCTGCTGCATTTGAAGATACTTTGGCAAAGTCTTGTGATAGAAGAAAAAATAAGCAGTTTCAATGCAATCTCCAGGCTGCATCATCCACATCTAGCTTAGAATGTCAATAAAGTCAACTTGAAGAAGGCTTTGCCTGTACGGTGGCTGGTGCCTCTGTGCCTCAGGACAACAGAGCAGAGAAGGGAAACACCACAGGGGTAAATGCCTGAGGGTCAGTGCTCAGCTGGGCAAGAGCTCTCTCCTCATGTAACAGTCTGAGGACTGGGTACAGTCTCCAGCACAGCAGAGCATCTCTCATGTTTTATGGAGCCTCTGTTCTTGTTTCCCACCAGCTGCTGCATCCACTCACACACAGTGCTTTCCTTGTTCCTCTGAAGCAAGGACAAGCTTTTCCTTCTCCTCCTGCTAATGGTGGAAAATCCATAAGCCAACATTGTAACACTCATCATTACAAGATAAGAGCTTTTCTTCTGGCTGAGATATAAAGAATATCTCTCTGAGGTGTTTAGAGACAGGAGGAGAGCTGTCTTTTCCTGATACCTTGTCTGATGATGTGACAACCTGGACTATCATCACAGGGCAGATGTTTTCTGCAGCAGCTGGGGAAAAATAATTAGTGCAGCAGAGGTATAAGAAATCCTGCAATCCTGTTCCTCAGCAACAGAGGCCTTAGGCTTTGGTTGCCTGAGCAGCAACAGGAAAAGTGAGGTAGTTTGAAGGATCTATTACACTAGCCTGAATTTAGCTTGCAGCACAATTTGATCATTCGACTGATTGAAAACACCCATCTTTGACCTCATTGCTTCTCAGTTAATGCCTTCTGCTCCTCCTTTGTACCAGCATGAGGAAAACAGAAGCCTTCTGGAGGGGAAAACAGAGGTCCCTAATCTGCTGTGGAGACTGTAGTAGCTGGACTTAGAGGGGCAGCCCCTTGCCAGAGTGGAATTTGTTTTGCTTTTCATGGGCTACAGCTGCTACTGAGCAAAATTATCTCTCCTTCTCTTCTTTGCATAGCAGACTGCAAACTTTTCAGGCTACTTCAAATAGCAGTCTGGTTGAACATGAAATCCTTGCGACCAAGTGATCTGTCATTTGGCAGATGAATAACATCATTGCTAAAGTTTTAAAAGAAATAATAAATCTTCCACCCTCTGTCTCACAGTTATCCTGAGTCTGTGGAGCTCACAGCTGTTTTTTCAGGAGGGAGATAGATTTATGTAGACAACTAATGTATGTATAAATCTCTTCCCTATATATGCTGCCCCTTCCTGTTTTGAGTCTTGGACCTGGTATGAACTGATACAACAGTCAGAACTTCTTAGTATTGATGGAAGTGACTGTCCACTGTGAAGCTGCTCCTCTTTTGGGTCTCCCTTATTTGGGGGAGGAATAAAAACTAATTCAAAGATAGCATTGCAATCAGTAATAGATTCACACTGATCAGATTCAGAAACATTCATATTGAAAGGCTGAAGACTGTTCCTCTCTCTTTCTAACTGCTGTTACATAAATTGATGAAGGATAAGGACTCCATCTGCATGGGATCTTCCAAACAGAGGTCCTTATAATTCTGCCAGGTTCTCATCTCACTCATTTGAATATTGCCCCTTGTCTTGAGAAGCATACATTTCAATTTGCTGTAAAGTCTTGTTCCTATCCCATAGAGAATTTTCATTACCTGTGATACAGATGCTGCTCCACGTTTTTACTTGGGGTTTCAAGATTTCAGAACAGACTGTAAGTGCTAAGAGAAACAACTTCATGATAGAGCACAGGAATCATTAAGTCACATAAGGGTATAAATGCAGACTACCAGGCAGAGCACTGTCTGAATGGGGCAATTACTTTCAGCCTGGATGGTATCACCCTGCCCACGAGACTTGCCCCAGAGGAGCTGCCACTCCCTGCTTCTAAAAAAGCAGAGAGGTGGAGGGCTGGATCTGTCTCCTGCTGCCTGTCAGAGCCCAGCTTATCAAATCTAGGGCTGCTGGCACTGCAGCAGAGCTCGTGAGTATGCACTGACCATGATACAGGATGCATCTTGAAGTATTTGCATCTTCTAGGAAGACCATGGAAATCTAGGAATGCTCAGTGACTTCAATCTTGTGTGTCTGTGAAAGATGACAGAAGGTGAGAGTTGTAATGCAGTGTAGCTGCAATTTCTTTAACTCCAGCCATGAAGAGGCTGTTCATTCATAGAACAGCACCATTCCTCTCTCATGTGTGCCAGTTCCGGAGATGAAATTTCTTCCAGTATAAAAGGACCTGTTGCCTATTTACTTTTTCCTTCTGTGCTGAATGAATCCAAATCTAGCGCTATCTCAGACTAATACCTTAAATGTGTCTTTATTTCACTTTCAAGAAAGGGTCAAAGACTGGATCTGTTATGTTGTAAGCCATCATCGTAGGCAGCCTATTTTCCAGTGTCAGTATATCCCAAGAATGGCAATATCTGCAGTTGGTTTACCAGCCTCTAGCACTGACAGATCAAAAACTATGTCTGACTTTAAATCCACTACAGATTACTCTGGGCCTAAGACCAAACAGTGTACTCTGTCTCAAGCACAGGAGAGGAGCTCCACCCTCCAAAACCAATTTAGCCTGTTATGACCTATATACTGAAAAGCATCCACTGGCACTTGCATGCTGATTTAAACAAAATCAAGATGTTGATTAACTAAAATTAAGATCCATAGGGCACAGAAGAGTCCTCTTCTACTTCGTGTTTCATATTGCGCAAAAAAAAAAAAAAGAATGAGGAGAGATGCCTTTTGTTTTCTTTTTGCTGTTTTTTGTTTTGTTATGTGATAACAGAACAAAAAAAAAAAAAAAACCAAAAAAAGAAAACATTATATATCTCTCCACAGTATTACATAGAAAAAACTAATCCCTTTCATTAGCAAATCCATTTTGTTTCTTGGAGGGTTAAATCTTGCTTGCCTCAAACAAATGAGTAATCCAATTGGCTTCAATGTGACAACTCCCAAAAGGCAAATAGGATTTGACTCCCTCCAGAATGCAGTACACAGATTTTTGTGAATGAGCTGTTTGAAATGCTGGATACTTTGTGTGCTAGCTCTGGTGCTGCCCCATAAACCCATGACTCTGTCATCCAGTTTTTATGTGATAAAGGTTTAAATGGCTTCCTATGGCTCTAAATTTAAAATAGACTCCAAATACAAATGATAAATTTGACCATGTTGATTTTGTCAGAGGGAGACAAGAGGGAGGAGAAGAAAGCAGTCTCTGAAATCAGTAGTTAGGGCTAATTCACTGGTTGTTTTAATTTGTTGAGAACCACATAATCTCCTAGGACTTTTGCAAAACTATAAGCTCTCTATCTCTAACATGAGAGATCAAGAGCGACTGAGGCACATTGTATAAACCTCCCCAGTCTGCTGACACCGGGGGTTCTCTCAACTCTTCACTGACTGAATTTCTATATACTTATTAAGACCTTTCACAAGAAAGCAGACAATTGACCTTGTGTTTGTCTCACATTTGCTACTAAGAGTGTAGGCTATTTTCAGAGTAGCCTGAATTTCTCTTTTTTGACACTTCTTCACAAAAGACAACTAGACACCTCCCAGCACCCACCTGCAATGCCTGCACCACAACAGAAGGGAGATCCCTTGACAAAAATATTTACACTGGCAGGAGACCAGATCAAGAAGGTAGTCAACAGTCCATATGCATGAAAGCCATCCAAGGAAAATAGCTTCAGTGATCTAACTTTGAGAGCTGAAAAAATGTTGAAAAATCATCTATTGGCTCTTTAGAAACAGTGAGATGCATAGAGGCACCAAGTCTAAATAGCAAGGAAGAGGAGAGAAAATCACAACAAATACTGTGCCAAACACGTTTTATGTTGATTTAACTAAGCCAAAAGACAGACCTACTGCCATCAGACAGAATTACATGCCCTAAACTCCTATTTACTGCTCTGATTGCTAGAAGTGTGGTCTCCCGCTGCCCCATATCCTTTAAAAGGCAGCAAGGATCAGGCAACTTGCATTTTTAGGAGATATTTGTAGCCTCTATTTTTTTCTTTTTTTCTCAGAGTAGACCTTACAGAAGGAGAGGGGGAGCAGAGAAAGTTGTTATATAAGCAATGAGGATGGGGAGTTCTGATTAGGCTTGTACTCTGGGCTGCAAAAGAAATAATAAGATAAAATGAGGATGCAGGGGCTAACACCAGGACTGAATATAGCTCAGGGTTTTGTTTCCTGGGCACTTCTTCCCTGATAATACAGGTACTGGGAGGGTATTGCAAACTGACAGTCATTTTTAACATGTACTGTTAATTGCTAAATTCAAATACTGTATTTTAAAGAAAAACCTCTGTATTCAGGATGGGCCTCAATCCAAAATGCTGGATATGAATACCTCCTGTCTGCTGTACAAAGCTTGATTTAGGATCACTTTGGAGCAAAGGACTCTGTATTCCAGTGCTCTGCCCAGGCTGTGAGGTGACAGCAACTACAGCCCTATGGCAGGAGGAGGGCCCTGTGGCCAATCTTGTACTGATCTTGGGAGAATAAAATGGTGGAAATTTAGGGCAAGTTTGCAGGCTGTGCCATTCTCTCCAGAGAAACTTCACAGGCAGGACCATGCAATCTGTGACCATTTGAAGAGGACTGTTGCTCACCCTCTTAAATTACTTACAAGGACTTTGATTTCAGTAATATAGTAGCTTTCACTTTGGTAAATGTGAAACAGACTCCCAAGCTTTCAAAGGGCAAATATCATTGGAAAAGAAGACAAGAGTCATCCATGAGCTAATTTGAGATAGACTCCAGGGAACTATTTCTTGAAGATTTTTTTTCCTCCAGTCTAGTCAAATGTGCTAATTAATAGATCTCAATAGAAAAAAACCCACAAAATTAAAATAATCCAAATCTCATGGTATGATCTGAAGTGCTTTCCAGTTCCACCATGTGAAACTTGCCTCCCACCAGCACGTGGGACGCCCTGCGAGGCTGACTCCTGCAGGGGCAGTGTAGAGGTGGACTGGGGTAAGGTGAAGCTGTAGGAAACTCTACAAACCTCATCCATGTGAGTCTCCCAGGTTTGGGAAGGGGGGGTGGTGATTCTTTGTCACATGGAGGGCATTTCCAAGCTGCTTTCTGGGAAATTACTGCCTCAAATCTTGTTCATTGGAACTAGGTATTTCAAATCCCCTACTTAGCTCTACAAATCTTTAATCTTATAAAAACTTTTAAAATCTTTGTCTTAAAGGCTGTAAAAGACAAAGCAGTACTCAGCTGCTCTCTCCTGAAATCCTGTTGAAATTGGAGTGAGATACCAGGCTGAAGGTGATTTAAAGGGAAAGGAAGGAGACAGGACATTTACAGTTACAATCATGACTGTTTAAAGCTAAAAAGCTTCTGCTTTGAGAATTTGCAGTGTAGGAGAAGTGCAGCAGGGTTGTTACCATGAACCCGGCTAGTTAGCCAACAGGCTGCACTTACAGAAGATTCAGTCCAATAAAAAACTACTGATTTCTTTCCTGTGAAAATGGGGCAATTATTTCAGTAAAAACTTCCCTCTTTTCAACAAATATAAATCTAGAAGTATGGGTTTTTTCCAATGTCAACTGCCTGTAAGCCCTATAAACATATACTGAGAACAAAAAGAGGAACAAAACCCCAATTTTTTTGCTGGAAGATACCAAGAGTTCAGCTGAGATGTCTGAGCACATTTGGTGGCCAGTGGTGCTGCTGGATTCTAATCCTTTCCAGATAACTCTTGGAAGAAAGCAAGCTTAACCCCATTTGACCTATGTTTGCTCAGGGTGTCTTTTCCACTCCAGCAGCTTGAGCCATATACAAAGGACCTTGTTTTTGCAATGATTTTGATAGATTTTGAGGGAAACAAATGTGTCTGATTCTGAGGGAAGGCTGATGTGGTTTGTGCCTCTAAAAGTTGACTTGCAGTTCGTTAACCCTAGTTGCAGCTGTTGAAGTCAGTTGTGCCAAAATAATGAAATGCAGCCCTGATTTTCTTTCTTCTGGGTCAGACCTTGAAAGCAAGCGGCCATTCTCAGCTCTGAGAGCAGCTGGGGCCACTGGCTCTCAGAGAATTAGGCTCTCTGTCTGCTATGGAAAGTCTTTGGTATGTTGTGGTTGTTGCTTTGATTTTCTAGTGATGTGTATCTTTATACATGTCTGTAAAAACAAACACAGTTTACCCTACTACCACATGGATCCCTTGCAATCCCTCTTCAATAACGTCAAGTCAATGTTACACTCAAGCCCAGGAATGACTCATTTTTTACAACTGTGGTCCTCTGAGAACATTACAAAAGCTGCAGAGGAATGGTTTAATTTAGAAGTATTTCCTGCATCACCATTAGTGGTTTATTTTTCCTGGGTCTCCATTTTCCTTGCTTTTCCAATAGTTTGGGTGTTCTATATTTAGCCAGTTACTGAAGCACACGTGGGTAACCGAACTAAGTGCTTATACAAAAGCTTTCCCCTGAATTTTTGCCTTCGTAGTAGAACCCCCTGTAATTTTACTGTCTTGAACTCCCACTCATCTCTGCTGAATACAGCTGTTTAAGATTCTAGCAGTGCATATTGCATTTTTAATTTGCTGTGTGCCTCTCCCTCAAACAAGAAGCAGATGACATCTGCTTGCCAGGGTGACTCAGCACGCGAAGAACTGCAATCACAGCCTATCAGCCTATGCTAAATGACCTGACCCATTTATACTTTGAAAGTCAGTCAAATCTAAATGCCAGATACTAGATTAAGGTGTGGGTGGGTGGGGATTGGAATGAGCCTAGGAGAGGTAAGGGAAGGGACAGACGGTGTCCCTAAACTACACAGGCAAGCGCTGGAATAGGGACCAATGCAGGGTGATGCCTGGGCCCCTACCCTGCCATCCTGGGCAGGGTTGTGCTGGTTTGTAGCCCACCCAAACAAACATAGCAGGCAAAGGTATTACTGCATTTAGAGGGGGAGAGAGAGAGATGTGCAGGGGCAGACTGGGGGAGCATGTATGAACTTGCCTTCTGCTGCAGGAAGTATAGGAGAAGGTAAAATGACTGGTTTCACAGGTGGCTCAGAGAGGATGGCCTGCAGGCAGTAGAAGCTTGCAGGGAGCAGTTGCTCACTTTATCACAGCAGTGTTTTTGGAGGGAGAAGGGAGGGCACAGTGCAGCACAGGCTTTGGCATATGAACAAAAGATATTAGGTAGTCAGCAGTTAATCCAGTGAAAAGGTGCTTCCTTGCCTTGGTAACTATGGGTTTTCATTTCTAAGTGGACAAGATCTTTGAAGGGATAAGAGATTAGCAATCTAATGCTTCTTGGTCTGCTGGATCAAGTGTAATTTTCCAGTACTGCTTATCAGTGTCCAGACTTGTTTTTCATAGGAATGTAATGTTTTTACAAGGTCATGTTTGGCAGCTGAGCCTCGAAAGGACCTGGATGTGAGAAGATGTCATTGATTTTACTACATCCACTGGAAGGTGCTGACTGTTTACAAGACTGTTACAGGGAAGGTGGGTTTAATGCTGCTTTTTTTGTGTATGTCACAACATTGTCATATACTTGTCATATTTTCCTTCAGAGTAGAAAGAGCTTTCCATGGATCTCTAAGGTAAAGCCCTCTCTGCAAAAAGATTTCCTTATTCAGAGATGAGGAAACTAAACCAAGAAATGATTCAGTGGTTTTCTCAAGTTGCCGGAATGATCTGGAACCTACTCCATGTCTCTGGTGGAAGATGGCAGGTTTTGTGGCTGAACATAGTGGCAGGAATCCTTTACCCTTTCTCTGACCTAGGATTTGTATTACAGCTATGTACTTCCACGAGCTCATCTTTTTCTTTAAAGCAGTCAGGATGAGTTCTAAATTTGCATTGATTTTGTTTGGAAGAATTAATGGCTGAGGTGATATGCTCAGGAGCTCCTTCAGGAGTGAAAACATAAAGAATTTTCATGTTCTGTTCTTCATTCAAAAAGCTCTCTTGTCCTCTAGTAATACGAGTCCAGTTTCAGGGGTCTCCTTTTTTAGGAGCAAAAGGTCCTAGATTACTTTCCCCTGAGATCATTTGCAGAGTTCTCTGCAAGTCCTGATGGCTTTGACTGTACAGTATTTCAATATGTGAGTGAGAAGACATGGAGGCAGCTGGCATTCATTCCAGAAATACGTGGGCACTGGACTTTGCCAGGGCCACGCCTGGGAATGTCTCAGCTCTTCCAGTGCAGGGATGCAAAAACACAGGCTGTTTCTTCCTTAGAGCTGGTTAGTTCAATCTACCAAACTCACCTCATTTTCTCCTTGGAAAATGGGTTTGTGCTTTAAAGGTCCTTACACTTCAAAGATGTCTAAGTCTTAGTGCACACTCAGTTAGAGAATGCCCTGGAAAAGGAGAGCTCTTGGTCACAATGTACATGATAAAATACAGCCCTAAAAAGGGTTTTAATTTCAAAATGCCACATCACATGCATTACAAAACGATATAAAAAGCTACAGCTGCTCTGCTAATAATACTCTACATGCTTTAAAATTAAACACTTTATGAACTTGCTATCTTCCTTAGACATCCTTTATCACAATCTCTGTGTAGCAGCCTCAAGCTAGCTACATTATCATATCAATAAACAATGTCCATCTTGCTGTCTCTTCCACACAGATAGCCTTTATGAAGTAGCAGCCTCTCTGAAATCAACTAAGCCACTTGCATGCATGAAAATATTTGCAGTGAAATTTCAAGGGTCAATCCCAGCTTTCATTTTGTTTGATTATGTTTCATAGACACACACATTCAGCCATTTCCCAGCCCTTATCTATAAAACATCCACCCCTCTATTTACATGGGAAGGAATAAAGAAAAGAGCAAACTACAACATGAGAGCTCTTCAAAGGCAGGGAACGTTGCTGTCTGCAAAGAAACACATACCCACAGCCTGCTGTCCATAAGGAGCAGTCTGAAAAGACTAAAGCAGGATAGAGGGGAAAAGCAACACAGAGAAGGCCAGCTGTGTCTCAAGGCATGGTTTTGGTTGTCGTATCTACAGTAATATAGAAGATACATCTTATTTTCATTAGGATGAAGTGAAGCTGAGCTGCCAGGCAGTGCCTTTAGATCCTGAGTGCACTCTTGAAACACAACTTGTAATGAATGCATGAAACAGTTCTACTTGAATGGTGCAGCCATTCACAGTGTACAGTGTGATTACCCTGTGGTTCCATGGCCAGCTCTGAGCAGCTCTCATGTCTGAGCCTGTGTCATTGGGGACTGGAAGGGATGTTGGCCACTGCCCAGCCCTTCCAAGCAGTATATAAGGACAACTGAGGACAAGAAGTGTGTCAGAGCTCTAAGCTGCCCATCGGATCATTGAAACTTGAGATCTCTAAAGAAGAGTGAAAATATAAGCTGTTTTAATTCAGTAGTGTACCACAAAAATGTTGTGTGAGCTTTGTTGCAAGTAATCAATACTTAATGTCACAATGAGCCTTTCATGGTTTCAGAAATACCATCTTAAAGGTATAAAGCACTCAAAGGATTAAAAATAATCTTTACATGTCCTGCTAAGATAAACGGGTCATGTTTGCACTAGGTTGATCCTGTTGTGTTAAACTCAGGCTGTAGCACACAAGACAGTGTTCTATTGTCTTATACTCCAAAAACCATCTTCTCCTCCACTAAAACAGGAATTATTCTAAATTGAAATTAGCAACCTTATCATCATTTTAAGGTGAGAAAAAAAAAAAAAGGAGTCACACCACAGATTCCTTTGTCTTCAAGTAACAGCTTCCTGTATTTATCCCTGAAGTTCTCACATGTAGTTGATTTGCTGGAGAATAAACTGTACATCAGCACTGGAAATCCAAGCATTAGGCACACATGAACTGATCACATTAACGCATAATTAACACATAATTTTCTGGAGATCCCATATGGCTCCAATCATATCATTATCAACAGCAGCACATCATATCATCCAAAACAAGCAGGTCAAGCCCTGACCTTTTTCTAGGATACATGTTTTGATAATAATAGATATTATTTTAGGCTAGAAACAGATTTATGCTGTAATTTATGACCCAGTTTTGTTTTTCTTTTCCTTAAGAGTGAATGTTCTCTTTGAGGATCTTGGTGATGATGTCTGCTATCTTGCTGCTGTGGCCGACAATAACATAACAAAGCTGACTAGATCACCAGCTCAGTCTTACAACTGAGTAAGAGTCTGGCATTTTACCAGCTCAAATAGTGCTGCACTGGCTGCAGGGCACAGGAAAAAAAATGCAAATATTTCAGCTGTGTAGATGGCTATACAGATAGCAAAGCAGACAAGGCAGCCCCATCTGGGAAGACGAAAGATATCTGTGATTACCTCCTTCCTTCAAGTTAAACAAGTAAAATCCTATCCTGGGTTATTGTCACAAGTTCCTCTCCTCTCTGAATGTGCACAAAGGGCATTGCACTATATCTGCAACTTGGCAGCCTGACAGGAGCCCAGAGAGGATGTTTTGCAGCCGGGTCTCACCATGCCCTGTCTGTGTGCCTTCTGTGTGTGTGTGGCCAAGGTGCCAATGGCTGGCTGAGGACACAAGGCAGCAAAGCCAGTTCAAGCTGTCACATTTTCTTCTGTTCTGCTTCTCAACCAGCATCTTTGATGTTGCCATCCCATATTGACATTCTATATGTTTGCTCTACCTCCCTGTTGTGCCCTGCTTTTCTTGCACTCTCATTTTTTTTCTTGAAGGAGCACTGAAGTTCGTCAGGACAAGTGGAAGCTGCCTACTTTCTGCTGCATGTCCAGTATTTTGGTCACTCTCCCTTTTTTGCAAGGTAGACATGGATGTTGGGGTGTGATAGAGTTTCTTTGCCCATTTCTGTCTATCAGGCCTGGCACAATGAGCAGTCTGAGCTGAGATATTTTTGGCTGACAGTGTTCCAACGTGCAGTGCATGGCGCAATTTACTTGGCTTTGCTTCTTCCCACAGAAATTAACAAAATCCATACAATGTTTCTTGCCTGTCAGGAAGCTATATTCTACATTAATCTCTCATTTGGGAGACAGGCTATGTGACAGAGAAGATTAATCCTAACCACAGATAACACTTCCTGTCTTTAAATAGTTTTGGTAGATAAGTAACTTCTGTAATGAAACACTATCCCGCAGCGAGGTTTTGGTCTAAGCCAGGAACTTTTGAGTTTTAGTTCTGGCTTTCAGACAAAATCTCTTTGTGGATAGAAGTAAGAAGAAGCCTAGTTTGGGGGTTTTTGTGGTTTTTTGACAGAGAAGGTACACTCTCAGCTTTTTTCACGCTCGTCAAAAGTTCCAGCTCTTCAGCAGAAATGAATCCCTGCTTCTCTTCCTACTTCTTTTCCTACAACCTAGTCATAGAGTTTTCCCTGCAGATGTATTAAAAGAATAAATTACCCAATGTCAGAAAGATTTCTGAAGATGCAGGTCATGGCTTGAGGCAGATTCGGTCATGCAGAGTGCTCTGAGGTTGCTCTAGGGAGCCTCCATTGTTGTCATGGTCCCCACTAGTACTCACTATTTACCTGCAAAATGTACCCAGCAACCTCGTTCTTGAATCTGGGACACACCAACATTCACTACTACTCATGGGTAAAATCTAGTCCAGAACCCATTAAAATCAGAAAGGGTCTTTCCTATGTTAGGTGGGTTGGAGTCAGTGCTTTGCAGGATGCATGAACACCAGCCTTCCCCACTTGTGAACAGCACAGTGAAAACCTAACACACAGCTGCTTTCTGAGAGCTTTTTTTTACACAACTGGGGAAGCCTTGGCCTCTAGAACATAAAGGACCATATCATTGGCACTGTCCAAACAATATTTAAAAATAGGATTCAGACTCCTGCAATCTCTTGGCAGTACTTACCATTTAAATACTTTTTCAAACCCTGCAGAAATAGACCCTGCATTGTAGTGATTTTCCTCGATTTCCTTCCACCAGACAAATCAGGAAGAGTAGGCTGTGACCATCAGGTGTTGGTGTTGGGGCAGAAATAAACAGAAACGGAAAATGTTGTGTGTAGGAATCTCATGCTTACAAGGACATTTCAAAATAAGGATCGGTGATGAGGTAAATTCTTTGAAAGAACTTGTATTTGTTTAAGGGACCTTTTCTATTCTAGCATGCAAAATAATGGGCTACATGCTGGAAGTTCATACTAAAGGTAGTTGTGCAGATGCAAGAGTATCAATGAGACTCCAGAAACATTGTGACTGCAATTTTAACTTAAACTAGCACAAAATTACAATCTCCACATCTCTGTGGCTGTGCTCCTGCTTCTGCTGGGCCCCAAGCCAGCTACACAGCACTGCAGACACTTGCCTGGGACTACTGGTACCTACGGTACCTTATTAAGCACAGGCCAAAATATCAAGCAAAGATTGGTTTCTACATCCATAAAGCTGGTTGCCATGAGCAGAGCTGCGTGTGATGCTCTGAGTGTAATAACCCAGTATTCTTCCTTAATGGTAGAGAAGGGACTCTATGGTGGTGACTGTGAAGTAGTGCTGTGGTTACTAGCACTGTCTTCTAATGCCCCATGTGACAAACAGAAAGATGAAGCCAAGTTCTACCCTGTGGCATAATGACTTTGCATGGTCAGGCACAAGGAATCTTGTGCACAAGATTCAGGCATAAAGAAAAAATACAAGCACAAAGATCCCAATGACTGAAGGAAAGTGTTCCTTGACATCTTTTCAGAGTTAAGTGGGAAATACGAACCAGTGCCTCTGCCTCTGTACCCTCAAGAGGAACCAATCACTATAGTAATGGTTAACTGAAAAAGGAGATCACCTGTTCAGCCTCCCAGGCCAAGCAGTGAGAAGCAAATAAGGTTTCTATTTCATGGGTTAGAAGCAGGGAAACTCCTTTATCTGTGTTTGGTTTTGGCTAGGTCTTTACTGGCAAAGGACTTGGCCAATGTAATTGAATGATTATGCCAGTTAAGTCCTGCCTGTTAGCAGTTGTTTGAGGTGATTTCCCCCAAACCCTCAGCCTTCCCCCTGCTGGAAGTCCAGACAGCAGAGCTTCAGAGCACTGAGGCTCCAGGCACCCAACTCTTTGCAGAGGGCAATGGTACCTCTGTCCAGGATGGAAACTGCACAGCCACTTTTTCTGCTTTTTTTGATTCATTCTTTTAAACCAAATGGACCAAACAGCACTTTGATAACAAATGCATTCAAATTTAATGGAAATGCTGACTTTTAGGGCTAATAGCCATGAAGAACATTGTTGTAGAAAGGTTTTCCAGGAAGAGCTCTCAAATAAAGTTTCTTGGTTAGCAGCCTAGGCTACAGCTAAGGTATCTCAGTATCAGGGTAATGTTTTTGGAGGCAGTGGGGGGTCAGCATAAGAATCATTTATCTTAGTTAACTGTAACCTCTAGCACTAGATCAGATATATGACTTAAAAATAAGCTTTAGATACTCTGATTTTAACTCTAGTAGTTGAAATTTTAAGCTCCAAATATTTAAACTCCTAACTGTAAGTGGCCTGGTTTTCCAAAATGGTTGTAAGACATCCGTATTTTCATTGAAATCAATAGGCATTGCATATGCTTAACACCCTGGAAAACCAGGCCATTGCATTTAATCATTGATACATAGATTCCTAACTTTAAGCCAGATTTGAGACCTTTTCTAGCTTCCTGTGGTTTTGCTTCAGTTTCATCAGAAACTCACTTTTATGAAGTGAACTCTTAAGCACCCTTGGCTTACTCCCTTCCAGCCCTATCTTCCATGCTGTGGTAAATATTCACTTACGGCTGATTTTGCAGAAGCAAACAACACCACCACATAAATTTTAAGTACTACTGGGGTGACCTTGTATTTTTATACAACAATTAATACTGAGACAGAAGGGAATTTGTGCTGCAGAAGTATTCTCTTTAGTTCAGATTACACATTTCAGTAGGAATATCACAAACTAAAAACAAAATAAATAATACTAGAAAAATTAAAATGGCTTCTACAGCTTCTCTGCTGTAGTCTAGATTTATTGTGCTAATCCCACATGACGCTTGATCAGAAAGGAACAGGAATAGATGTAGCAGGGAACTGTGTGCCAGGTCTGTGCTAGATTGAATCTACCAACTGTTCAAACACAATCCTACTGCAGGGACAACTAATGCAAAGGAAAATAAATATGCTTTAACCCGTGTAGCTTACACTAGCTCAGCATTAAACATGGTGACCAAAATATTTTCCTCCAAGGACACTCACTTATATGTTAGAGATATAAATGCTGTCAAAATTTCCTTTCTCTGACTGATATTCATATAATGGCACAGACTTTCAGTGGACTTAGCCTTAATCTTAGACTTTCAGAGAAAATTAGAAGCATGTGTTGCTTGCATACATCTTGTTGCCACCTGTGGATTCTCCAGGTTCAAAGGTTCAAAGTACATTAACACTTAGGGAGCCGTTTGGATCTTGAAATCCTAGTGGGAAGCACTTATAGAAGGTTGCAAATAGGCTGACCCTTCACACTGGAGTGAATGATGTACGCTAAGCTGTTCAAAAATGGGTGAACAGAAATAGCAAATTGATCAGACATACCTTACATAGAGCAAGGGTAAGATGGGGACAGAGCAGGTGGGGTTAGGGATGTTTTGGAGACCAAAGGATGTGGTAGAAGGAGAATTATCTTTTTTGAAAGGAGGACATTCGTTTCTGAGGGGTAAGTCTGAGTTTCAATACATACACTGTTCTGCACATAACTCTCTGAGCATTGGTAATTCAGGCTCTGGGCACTCTGGGCACATTCTCATCTGGAAGAGAAGTTATTCTTCTTCCTTCAGTATGCCCCAGGATTCTTGTGAGTCCACTGTCACACACTGAAAGGTGGAACTGCACAGGAGCAGTCAGATGAGCAGGGAGTAGGTAACAGCAGTTCTGCTATTGGCTGTTTAACACAAGGCACTGCCAGGTTACTCAGTGAAAGGGAAATCTAGAACAACAGTGATGTGGGCTTGGCATGCTGAGAATCTGGTTGCAATCTGACACTTGTATTTAGTGGCAGGATTTCTATTTAGCTAGCTAAAATTGTTTACAGTGGTGTAAGAATAGCTCAAAATGCCCATTTTTCTGACTTTTCAGACACAGCCCTGATGTTTTAAACACAGGTGTTGGGCTCGGTCTCGTGTCTTTGACAATGTACACAACAAACCCATGACATAGTCATAGCTAGATCCTAAGTAAACCTGTACAATAAACATGCCCAAGCAAACAAAAGAGAAGGAACATATGGGGTGCTGCTGGGGCTGCTTTCTGCTTGGTTGTAAAACAAAACCCAAAGTGAGCACCACTCATAAACTATTTAAAGGAGACACAGCTGCATTTTGAATCTTTACTTCCCCAGCCTGTCCCAGCTGCACAGATCCTACTCACCACCATTTTTAAGGCTGTGGTAGAAGAAAGTTTCTCAGGAAGCAGCCATTACATTAAGAGCCTTACCACATCCAGTGCATTAAGAGCCTTCCACATCCTCCTGCAGTTGCAAGGGGCAACCATCCCTCAATCCCCTGCTCCACAGTCCTAGCAGAGGAGCAGGCAGTGCAGGATCCCTGCCTGCTACAGCTGCCCAGACATCTGCCCAGCTTACAGAGCTGTAACCCCCACTGCCACCACAGCACAACCTGCCTTGGGGACAGCCATGCAGCTGCAGCCCAGATCCCATTTCTGGTGAGACTTGAGCACAGCCTGTCACCTTGAATGTTCTCCAATGTGTGTATAAATCAGCACAGGTAAGCCCCTAGAAGACTAGGCTTCTTTTATACCATTTTTTATTGTACTGAAACAGAACTCAAACTCCTGTGCAAAAATTTGGTCCTGATGGAATAAGATGGATGGAGCTATTTGTCTGGAGCTGCTGAAGCAGCCCTGCAGGAGCTGTCACTCTGGCCAGGTAGCTCAGTAGCTGAGGGTCTCCAGGCTGGCCACTTTAACCAGCCCAGCTGCCCACTGTTTCTGAAGGCACCAGGTGTATACTGCTTGCACACTGGCTGTTAGGGCAGCCAGTCTGTTGTGCAGCTGATGCAGCCTGGACCTGTGAGATTTGCTGCCTGCTGCCTGAGTCAGTATTGACAGCACAGGCAGCAGTAGGGGTGTGGTAACCCTGGTCCTGCCTCTGCTCTCTGTGCTTGTTTATGCCAGATACTCACACATATGTGGCAGGGGACATATGTTTTACTAAAAAGCTGAAATGAGTTTTGACACAATGAAAAAAGTGGAAAAATATCCTGTGGAGGAAATAAGAAAGGAAGGACAAGAATAGCAAAAATAAAACCAGGCAGTTGCACACATAGATTTTGTGCACTGTAAGCATCAGCAGATTGCTACTCTGAAACATTTGGATTCCTACTAGTTGCTTTGGTGGTGTTATCAAATTTACAGATGTCAAAATGGGGAGCATATGGAAGAGGTTTGTAATGGACCATGCAGTGGCTTCGTAGATTGGTCCAGAGAGTTTATTTGAGAATAACAAAGGAGAAGATAACTTGTAGTTATAGGAGGACAACTAATCAGTAGAAGTGGAAGAGATGGTTAGATTTTGATGAGTTTTACAAGGATTTGAAGCTTATGTAAAGAGGGTGAACTGGGCTGGGCAAATTGGTTAATGTTAACGGACCTCTGGGAGGATGTGGAGGCCCTGGAGGGAGTAGCAGAACAGCAGAGTCACCCAGCATACAGACATACACACAGCTCAAGAACGAGAAGTGCCAGTAAGGTGCTTCCAAGGTGACCGGAAGAACTCACTGAGGTTGCTAAGCATGAACTGGGCTACACTAGATAAATACAAAACCACAGAGTTGCTGGGAGACCATGGGCTCTGTCCTTTGATGTTATTTTCACACTGTGTTGTCTAGTTTGTTACTAGTTTGCATATAAAATGGATGTTGCAAGTTTTTCACATCTGTTTTACCCTTAGTTGTCAGGTAAATCAGGAAAATCATGGGATTTAAGTCTAATTTCACAAATAATTTTTTAAAATAAATGTATAGATTTTTCTGATTGAAAATCATTCTCTTCAGTGTAGGCTTATGAGCTTTCCAGTTGTATTTATAAAAAGATGTTTAATAAGAAGGCAGCATTCAGTTATGATTGTAGCGTGCCTTGCAAAAAACCTACCGGAGATAACATGAGTCAAAAGAATCCACTGGGTCTTCTCTTTCTCTACATGTACACACTGATACAGTACAAGTGGAAAATGAGTATCAAGAATTGAATAAAAGACAAGATTCATTTCACTTTGACAGTACAATTTTGCAGGATTTGTCTCATAACCTGTGAAACTTTATGCCTGTCAGTTCCTTCCTCAGAAAGCTTGTCCACACAGACTTAGAAGTAATCCCCTAATGAGCAATATAAGTGTGGTAGAGTAAGATGGAGGGGGATTTTATTTTCAGCTTTCTTAACACCATATGTTCACTTAATCCCAGTCTTCATTTAGTTAAAGGTAATCCCTGAGTACTTGAGAACAAATTACATGCAAACATACATTATGTGTATGAGTGATCTGTAAATAACTCTGCACACGTGTCTTAGACTAAGAAAAATCCCACTGATAGCTAAGGGAGTTGAATTTTCCTATACAGATGCTCCCAAGTCATATACCTCAAAAGTACACATTAAGATTCAAGAAGGAAATTTACTCCGAAGGAATTAATAATGAGGATTGCTTGTATTTTTGCTCATCAAATCTTGAATAAAAATCTTCAAAGTTATTCTGAAGTGCCATTTAATTTTTCCTACCTCATCACTAAAATTATTTTAAAAATCATGACAGCTCTCTCTCGTAAGTCCAGAAACATCATACAGACTACATTAAACATGCCAAAATGTTTATTTTCCACTTTCCAATTCAGAATGGGAGTTTTAAAATAAAAGGTAGAAGTTTCAAAGTACAGTGATAAAAATGCTGAAATTTACTGTTCAAAAATCTACTATCCAGTTATCTACAGCTGTTCATAAAAAGAATCTGAAACTTCCCACAACTATTTTCAGTCACTCACTGAAAGAAAAACTGCACCAATTTAAACTATTTCTTTTAAAAAATGTTAACAGTCCAGCCAATGTTACTTAATCAGTCAAGACAAAAAACCCAGTAAATCCTAATGTATTATTTACAAGATAAATGTCAAATATTTCACATATGCATAAGAATGACAGGAAAAAAATAATTCTGCTCTGTAAACATTTGGTACAGTTAAATAACAGAACTTCTGGAGAAAGCAGTACTTTCTACCTGGTCTTGCAACTTAATGAGTGCCAGCTGTCTCCTAAAATGAAAAGTCTATTTGAGTAGGTCACTTTCGAGAATGAGATCTGAGGACAAGATGTGGCTGAAGATATTTGGGGAAGAACAGCTAATAGTAACTGGAAAAACAATTCACTGCCAGTACTGAGAATAACAGAGATGTGCCAATCTATTTCTGCAGCTCCAGGAACTTTGTCACATTGCTGCAGTGCATCCACACAAAGCTCCCCCTGCAATCATGGCCAATGCATGAATGGGTTTGACTGAATTTCTCTGTAAAGAAAGGAAACTAAATCTAGTCTTTTGGATTTTCACAGTGATCTTTTTTGAAGATCCAAAATTCTCTCAGGCAGCAAGGTAACTGATAATTCCATTGCACATTGATAAAATCATTTACACTTTAAGAATTATTAAATCAGATCTAGCAGGCAATTATTCTGTAATGAGCATTAACTGCATATAAAGTATTTGGTCTGGAAAGAAATGTCAACATTTTCAACTGTTGCATTAAAATGCCCTTTTTCTACCTCAGTAAGCAGAAGATGACACTTCTGAAGTGAGATGAAAGAGCATTTTCAGTGTAAAATGAGAAATGTTGTCATGGAGGAAGTAAAAATAGGTTAAAAGTAATCTGGAAGGTAAGTGACTACTTGTTGCATTTTTCATGCCTTACTCTGTAATGGTAATGCAGATAACAAGCTCCAAAGATCTTCTGAGAAGTGCTTTCCAGCCTGACCCAGAGAAATGCCTCATGCAGGCTCCTGGGTTATCCTGGGGCTCCTCCAGTTTGGTATCAAGCACAGCCTTATACCTAGAGAGTCAGTAAAGTCATATCAAGAAGGTCATTGCAAGAAAAGAATAACTTTGCAGGAAAAAATTCAATCACAAAGTAGAAATAGCGAGTAGAAACAAACTGAGTTTCTATTCCCACCCCACTCTGCCACCCACCTCCTTCAGTATTTTAAACATACAGTAGACTTGATTCTTTTATGTAAAGCAGTGGTTCTCAAGGCTGCAAAACTTCAGGTGTTCTGCTGTCATTTCACTGTGATGTTAATGACCAAATCTCCTCCACTACACTATAGCAATGGGATCTTTTGAAGGGTGATGTTTGTCACTATGCTTAAAATTCTAGTGTTGTTTGAACGAATGTATGGAAAAGAATCACTATTTGTATTTTAAGTGAATAATGTGCCAGGACCTCAGCATATTTATGAATGAGTAATCCCATAGTTTTTAGAGACAACTAAAGATTGTATTTATTTGTAGAGTTGTTTTCAAAATTGTTGCCATAGCTTTGGTTTCTTTTTTTAGACCACACTTACCCTGCAGTGACCTCTCCAAAAACTGACCATAACAGAGACAATAATTTTGACTTTAGCATTTGTTTACATCATCCCCCTTCCTGTTGTTGGCACCTCATTCCAGTTAATGTCACCTTTTCTTCCCCATGTTAATGGCCATTTTTATAATTCACCCTCACCACTGAAATTTCTTTCTCTTGGTTTTAAAGGTATGGTCATATAGAAAAGTATTGGTGCTCTTGTCTCCAGGAAGATGATGAAAAACATTGCTTTACAAATAACCAGTACATCTGCTGTGATTGGGACCCACACTGACATTACTTTCCCTTGTAATCATATTAAGTCAGTTGAAGGAAAAAGAAGGGCAGCAAGAGAGTATTAATAGATTCCTGGGGGGTGTGATAGATCTTAAAGCCTATAATCACACTGCAGAAAATCACTCATTTATTTGCCTTTCAGTAAGTCTCTAGAAATAGAAGCATTTTACATTATTTTGTTCCTAAGGATATAAAAATATATACATTCTAATTGCACTTTGGAGAAGGAAAATTAATAAAGACAACTGCGCCATTCCCCATTAGTGGAAATGCCTGCAGTTAACCTGCCTCAAGCACTTTCAATATCACTGAATCCCTTGGGTGGGATTTTCCAAAGTGCCAGCATTAGCTCAGCCCTGCTCCCATTAAAATCAATTACTGACTTCAGCCTGGGAGGAGAGTCCAGAGAGTCCCTGTAGTGCCCTGTACGTTGGAAGATCCTAATCTGTGTGTGTGTTGTTCCTTCCCTATTTTTATGTGCATGGCTGCACAGGTGCTCACATACATTCGTAAGGGCCAGGGTTTGCCTCAAAGGACTTGAAAAGGAACCAGAAAGTTAACTGTGCAGAATGAAGAGTAATGGAGGGTAGCAGAGAACACAGAGGCAAGGGGAACTTCACATAAGATGGAATTTCATCAACTGTGTAATGAAGTCAGCTAATTGCAGCCTCTATGCCTCAATTCATAGAGCAAAACCTTCCAGAACACGTTTTCAATACGATTTCACACAGTATATTTTCTGTCTATGGAATCCAATTGTCATGGACAGTCATCAAGGCAAAGAGTTTAGTAGAATTAAAAAAGGGATTTAAGAAGCTTTGTGAGCAAAGACAACATTTGCAGCTGTATGCACAAGATTACAACAATGCAGGGGACAAACAAGCTTCCTGCTTCAGCAGCATAAGCTGATTGCTTTGAGGGTCAAGAAGAAATGTTTTTTGGCATGTTTTAGCCATGCTGATTTATTGAGATGTGTGATGGGGTGGCTTGAGTCTTCTTTAAAAGAAATAATGATAGTGAATGCTATAGATAGATTATTTGCTGACATTTGCTGACAGTCTGCAATGCTGACATTTCCATAAAATCAGTATCAATAGTAAGTTGGTAATGAAATCCCCTCCCAAGCAAGGGACTGATTTGGCATTGATGAGAGAAGAAGTCAGACCCTGGCTATGATCAAGGTTTCCTTTCTGGTTCCAGGGAAGTAGCTTACTCTCTCACCACCTGAGAAAGACAATGAATGTTTCTCCAGTTCTTAGAGGTGGAATGAAGGGATAGTGCATAAAGAGAAGAGTGGTTATATTTGAACCACAGACACTCTGTGCTTTGGATTCAGAGCTGTCATCCCACTGTAATTCAGGAGTACAAGATTTTTCTTGTTTACACTGATTAAATGAGTTCAGAAAACAGTGTTTTCATTCCAGCGTTTGTGCAGGTGCTCCTCTGAACTTGCTGTCCCTCGCAAATAGCAGCAGCCTTCCCACCAAACACTAACCCTGAGAAAACTTAGTGGCCTTAACCTAGAACATGAGGAGTTTCTGCAATGGATTATGTATTATGCTGGTTGGCTTGAAACCCCAGAAGCTCCTATCCAAGTCTGCATTCCTATTATGGACTACTGCTGTCATCATACCAGCTGCTGCAAGGTCAGAACCCCTTCAAGACATCCTTGTTTATGAATAGTAAATAAGATCTGAGAGAAGACATTTTTAACCTTAGTCTGGATGAGCTGAATTATTGATGTTAATGGCTATGGGTGCTATACCTGTTGCTAAGAAATACTATAATAGTTTGTCCGAATTCCCATTTGGAAATGCCATTATATAGTAGCTGGGTGAGCAGCAATAGATACAGTGTAGGCTGAGCAAGCTATTGATGAACAGGAAAGGTTTTTAAATGATTTTGTGCCTTGAACCCTGTAGATGGCAAAAAGAAATTCATGAAGAAGCAGGTGAAAAGAGTCAGACTGCCCTTCTCCTTGCTAGAGCTGGCAGACATCGTAGCTGCTCGAGGTATATATGATATATACCATGATGGTATAGTTGCATGGATATATAGTTGTACCTATATATGCACATATAGTTTTGATTGACAGTCTGGGTCAGACCCAGCAGGCCTTCACCAAAATGTGAAATTTCTACTGCACAAGACATTGAGTTTTCTTAGGTCCAACAAAACAATCAAGATGAGAGTTTTTTGTTAATTTTGAGCTTTAATTTTTCCAGCCCTTGCTTGGTGCATCCTTTATGGAAATTCTCCCAACTGCCTAATGATTCAGAAGCCTATGTAAACTTTGATTATTTATGTTTTGTTATTCAGAATTATTTAAATACAGAAAATAAAACCTTTGAAGGATTCAAAATTAAGTTCAGCTGCCAACAGTGCTTACCTATAAAGTACAATTGAGATTGATAGACAGCATTTGGGGATAAGAAAGGGTCAATAACCATGGAATTATTCCTCTGATTTTAAAAATTATCCATTTTATCCTTTTTTATTTTAATGCAGATATACATTTAAGCTGACCTTTTAACCTACTCAAAAAGCTTCACTTGTTTTTTTTAATTCATCACATGTTAATTTCATTGGCAGATGTATGACTAAATTTCTTGTACTACTTTGAAAACCTTACCCAACATCTGCTGCAGGTGTGTGCTATTTCCTTGGCCTGGGGGATGATTTCACATTAGTAACTTATGTCTGTAATTGGATAGTGATTCTGTAGAATGCACACAGATCCAGGCTGGTCCTCAAGCTTAAAATGGTCTAGCTCTGATCTCTACCCTATATTAAATTAACTCTGTTGTCTATTGTCTGCTCAGGCTCAGGGATAACTTAGCAAGTTTGATACAAGGGAATAATATTTCCACATGCCAAAAGCAGTTTCTAGTAGTCAGCTGCAGTGTCTTTTGAGATAATTCCATAGCTGAGGGTATGAAGCTTTGCACACTCCATGGCCATGCAGCTCGTCAGCTGCAGTGGTGCAGAATGTGAGACTTGGCAGAGCTTCTGTTCTGGGTCAGCTGCCATAAGGAACCTGGCCATGGCACACCCAGGTTATTCCTTGCATTGCCCATGCACTCTCCTGTGCTTCTTCTGGCCATCTCAAATCTGCTTCTAGGGGAGGTGTTGTCATTCTAATCCCTTCAGGGTCACGGAGGATCAGTAGGAAAGTGTGGTGGGATTATTACAACCTGCAGACGAAGTCTAAACCTGCTGATAACATCAGATTCATGGTCTCTGCCAGCTCACTCTCACTGCTGATATGCAGCAAGTGCAGAGTAGCACTGAAAACTGAAGTACTTTTCACTTTTATTAAATAATGTGAGCCCAGACACCTCTTAATTGTGGAACTTCACAAACTATGAAGCAATATATCAGTAGCAGTCTAGAATTTGGAACAGTTGGATAAAAAGTATTTTATTTGCAACTGCGGAAGTAACTGTAATCTCTTGGTGATGAATGCATGTATTTTTATTCCATATTGATAATTTATATATTTCTGTATCCATAACTTTGATCTTAACTTGTCTAGGATGTTGTTAATTGGCAATATTTTATTATGTTGTCCAAAATTTGTAAGCGATTCCATGTTAAGGTGAATTTATATAGCAAAGGTTTTAGATGTTAGAATTATATAGGCGAACTTTGCTTTTCAAATTACTTAATTGTATGTACACATGAAAATAATTTTCTCCATGTACTAGCCTGTATTTTAAACAGATCTTCACGTTGCTGTTGACCTAGCTTGTAATCTCATTGGTAAACTAGTACTTACAGCAGTAAAACAACAAGCATCATTTTGCGTAATTGTTCACATTTATGGAAAATACCGTACTTTAACTGACTGAAGTTTTCTGCCTGTCCAATACTGGCAGATGAACGCTGATGCAAACCATGCCTGTGCCCTGCCACAATACCCAGCGGTTGTAGCCCAAGGAGGAACACGTTCCCGGCGGGAGCGGCGGGGATGCCGCCTGTCCTGCGCTGTACCTCACAGCCCCCGGGCAATAAACTGTGCTTAAGCCAATCTCCTCTCCTATAGCACTACCCGCAGTAGCAAGCAATGCGTTTATCCTATTTAATAAATAACTTTTGAAATGGTGATCTTGGCCCTGAAGCTGCGGTAGGATGAGAAACGGGGCCAAACTCTCCGCCGGGGCAGAGCGCAGCCGGGGCGGCCCGGGGTCAGCGCGGCACACGGCCGAGGATCTCGGTAGCATTTGGTCATTTACTGACAACGGAAACCTACTGATCGCAACAGGGAACGTCCCACAGCGCCTTTACCTGCGGACGGAACCGCAGCCCCGGGCTGTCTGGAGCGCGGGCAGCGCGCGCCCAGAGCGCGCCGGACACCGCCCGGTGGGCAATGGCACCGCGGGGATCGATGATCGGCACCGGGGGATCGGCACCGCGGGGATCGATGGGCTCTGTGGGGATCG